>CM040760.1:27110471-27265471 GCA_022829145.1 Albula goreensis
TGTTTCAGCCCTCAGTAATGAGTCCCTCTGGGGGGGGTGTTTTCAAACCCCTGTGCTGCTTCGCTCTGATTGCTGGGCGTGGCTCTGTAGAGAGAGCTGGGGGAGATTTCACTCTGTATCCAGGGAGTCCTCCTGCTCAGAAAACAGTGTGTGTGTGTGTGTGTGTGTGTGTCTGACGTGTGAAAGGTTTGTTTAATGTGTGCTGAAACTGAGAGGTGGGATTTCCCATGGTCCTTTGCAGGAGGGCATGCAGCTGGTTGGGGAGAAGCCGGAGACGGAGGCGGTGGTGAAGGAGAAGCTCTCGGCACTGCAGAAGATGTGGAAGGAGCTAGAGTCCACCACGCAGACCAAGGCCCAATGCCTGTTCGACGCCAACAAGGCGGAGCTCTTCACCCAGAGCTGTGCCGACCTCGACAAGTGGCTGGGAGGTCTGGAGGGCCAGATCCAGTCCGACGACTACGGCAAAGACCTGACCAGCGTCAACATCCTGCTCAAAAAGCAGCAGGTACGCATCACTTCCTGCTCATGTAGACATCACTTCCTTCATCAGCAAGTACGAGTTATACCAGCTCTTTTGCACTTCCTCCTCAAGACGCAGCATCTATGCCTCACTTCCTTCTCATGTACAAGATACGTCCTGCTCTTTAACAGGGATAATAAAGTAAGATATTGGATAGTTTTGATGTCAGCTCACTGATCGAAAACAGAGAAGAGCTCCACCAATTACAGGTAAACAACCAACAGAACACCAACAGTGATTGGTGAATGCCGCCTTCTGGTTACCCAATGGGAGTGTAGAAGTTTAGCCAGAAAATGGCATCATCCAGTCACCATGGCTGTCGTTATAGTGTTTTATACCAACCAAAATTGCTGGAGCCTGTCTGAGTTTTCTGTAAGATTGTGTCACCTGCACCTCCGGTTTATTATCCCTGGTGAGGAAAGCGCAGGTGCTCATCACCCAGAGCACGTGACTCTCCTCCCACACACACGATCATCTGTCTGCGTCTGACACAGTTAAAATGAGGGGAATATGAAGAGGAGTTAGCTAATGTATTTATACTGTATACAAGCTGGTTTTTTTATTTTTACATTTCTATACTAGAATATTTTTATCATAAGATTAAATGCACAGTCATGATTCATAATTGCTTTGATTGCGTGTTGTTGTGGTGCTGCTCCAGATACAGACCTCATGTGAGGCTATGCGGTTATCTTATTGATTGTCCTCATTCACTGAGCTGAAAAGAGCCAAAGAAAGTGTTCATCCTGGAAGAAAGTCAGGCTGCGTGCTCTTTATTCTGCACGGAGATCTCATTCATACGATGCAGACGCGCGCCCCAGAGAGAGGGCTAAGGCAGTCTTACATAACCACCCCTCCCTCCTCCTTTACGTAATCCCCCTCTCCCTCTCTCCCTCTCTCTCACTCTGCGCTCCACAGGAGTGGGGAAGAGCCAGAATCTCATCCCTGTGTATGAGAGAGAGAGAGGGAGGGCAAGAGGGAGAGAGAGAGAGAGAGAGAGAGAGAGAGAGAGGGCGAGGGAGAGAGGCAGGGAGAGAGAGGGAGAGAGAAAGAGGGAGAGAGAGAAAGATAAAAACAGAGAGAGAGTGTTACAGTCGTCCTCCCTGGCACTACCCTGAGATCCCAGTAGAGTTCACAGTATGTGCAAGTGTGTGTGCAAATGAGAGGGGGAGAAAAAGAGGGAGTGAGAGAGTGAATGAGTGGGTGAGTGAGTGGCAGGCCTGCGTCTCACCTCTTCCCCCCCCCCCCGCCCCGCCATGGCGGCAGATGCTGGAGAACCAGGTGGAGGTGCGTAAGAAGGAGGTGGAGGAGCTGCAGAGCCAGGCTCAGGCGCTGAGGCAGGAGGGGAAGGACACAGACGAGGTGGACGGCCGCCGCCGCGTGGTGGAGCAGAAGTTCCAGGAGCTGCTGGACCCGCTACACAAGCGCAAGGAGTTCCTCATGGCCTCCCGCGAGATCCACCAGTTCAACCGCGACGTGGAGGACGAGATCGTGAGTGCGGGGGGGAGTGGGGGTGAGGCGGCTTTGGCTGCTCACGTTTACATCCTTACAGGTGCTCTACAGTGACTCACAGTTAACTGTTTTATAGTTTTCCACACTATCCATTTACACAACTGGACATTTTTACTTAAGCACTTTCAGCATTACTGCGTCTCTGAAGGGTACAACAGTTGTGCCCTGGGTGGGAATCAAACCTGCAACCTCTGAGTCACAAGACCAGCTGAATGACCAGTAGTTGGCTTGGCCAGACTGCGCATGTCACCAGTTTAGCTCTCGGGGTCTCAGGAGTTTGGGAGTAAATTTGCCCCCACAGGGGCAGTTTTGAGAGTAAATTTGCCCCCACGGGGGCAGGTTTGGGAGTGAATTTGTGCACTGGGGGCTCAAGTGTCTGAGCAGCCGAGCAGCTCCTCCCCTGAGAGGGGAGATTAGGCTGAAAGAAAGAGGAGGGCCTCTCTCCCTGCTCTGGCGCTCTTTGTGTATGTGACTGAGGGGGGGGGTGTGTCTGGGGGTGGAGGGGTGTGGGGTGGGGGTGTGTCTGAGGGGAGGGGGGGTGTGTGTGTCTGAGGGGTGTGGGGCGTGTGCAGCAGCAGGTGCGCACATTCAGGGCTGGAGTGGGGCTGTTTATCCCCAGCGGTATGGGAGCCGCAGTGACCCCATTCAGCTCTGCGCATTCACAGCGGCTCCTTTCTGCAGCGCCATGGCGCCCCCATTTCTCTCACACTGCTCTGAACGATCCCCAGTTTCACAGCTCCCCAAACCCCAGAGCTGAGCCTGCATCTGCGCCCCAACTTACAGATATCTGCCCCAACTTACAGATATCTGCCCCCCAACTTACAGATATCTGTGCCCCAACTTACAGATATCTGCACCCCAACTTACAGCCTGAACCCTCACAGGCAGCCTGTGCAGGTGCGACAGGTTAAACCGCTGCTGTACCAGACTGTTTTTAATGTGCTATCTTTTGTGGCACATTGGCAAGAAAAAAAAATAATAATATTGGACTTCATACTGCTTACAGAGAGCTCTGCTTACAGAAGGAAAGTGTTTTAATGTGTGTAATTATGTGTGTTAAAAGGAGTTTTGATTTGTTTTCAGCTCTGGGTTGAGGAGAGAATGCCACTCGCAACTTCCACAGATCACGGTCACAACTTACAAACCGTGCAGTTACTCATCAAGAAAAACCAGGTAAGGAAAGAACAGCCCTGGCACATGGCTCTGTCTGACTTTAGACATCAGTGTGATTAGCTGGTAACAGCAGAGCAGCAGGTAGTTTATTCTGTCGAGGGTACAAATTGTACAGACGACAAAAGGCCGTTGAGCAGGCTGATTATCCCCCCAGACCCTGCAGAAGGAGATACAAGGCCACCAGCCCCGCTGCGATGACATCTTCGAGCGCAGCCAGAGCGTGGTGCGGGAGGACAGCCCGGCGGCGGAGGCGATCCGCGCGCGGCTGGCGGAACTGCAGCGACTCTGGGCGCTGATCATGGAGGAGACGGAGCGGAGGCACGGCCGCCTGGAGGAGGCGCACCGCGCCCAGCAGTACTACTTCGACGCCGCCGAGGCCGAGGCCTGGATGAGTGAACAGGAGCTCTACATGATGTCAGAGGAGAAGGCCAAGGTGCATGATGGGATACTGTGCTGGGGGTCACTTAGGTCAGGGAGCATTAAGGGACACTGGGAGAGTGGAACTGAGGACCAAGTGCATTATGGGAAACTGGAGGAGGGAGAGGGAACTGAGGCCCAAGTGCATTATGGGAAACTGGAGGAGGGAGAGGGAACTGAGGCCAAAGGTGCCATATTGGACATGAGCAGAACACCATATTTTTTTATCTCAGGGTGAGCCCAGTGCGGTTGCCATGTTGTTTTATTTCTCTTTATTCCTCCCTTCCTCAGGATGAGCAGAGTGCGGTTGCCATGTTGAAGAAGCACCAGATTGTGGAGCTGGCGGTGGAGGACTACGCTGAGACCGTGCACCAGCTGTCCCAGACCAGCAGGGCACTGGTGGCCGCCGGACACCCCGAGAGGTCAGTGGTTTATGGGATTCTGTGTGTGCCCCCTGTGCCTAAATACACATATATGAACTGAATGTGAATGTGAATATTCCATGCAAAATAATTCAACCCCTTCAATGTAACCCTGGTATTAGCCTTTAGCAGCTGTTCAGTAACCATGTCATTAACTTTTAGCGGGGATGTGGTAACCCTGTTGTTAGCCTTTTGTAGGCGTTCTGTAATCCTGCCATTGGCCTTTTTCAGGTGTTCAGTAATCATGTTGTTAGCCTTTAGCAGATTTTCTGTAACCCTGCCATTAGCCTTTAGCAGTAGTTAGGTAACCCTGCCGTTAGCCTTTAGCGAGTGTTCTTAAACCATGTCGTTAGCCTTTACCGGGTGTTCTGAAACCATGTTGTTAGCCTAACACGGGTGTTCAGTAACCCGGCTGTTAGCCTTTAGTGGTTGTTAGTTAACCCTGTCGTTAGCCGTTATTGGATGTTCGGTAACCCTGATGTTAGCCTTAAGCGGTTGTTCTGTAACCATGCTATTACCCTTTAGCTGTTGTTTGGTAACCCTGCCATTAGCCTTTAGTGGGTGTTTGGTAATCCTGCGGTTAGCCTTTAGTGGGTCTGCTGTAACCCTGCCAGTAGCCTTTATTAGTGTTAGGTAACCCTGTCGTTAGCCTTTAGCGGTTGTTAGGTAACCCTGCCGTTAGCCTTTAGTGGGTGTTTGGTAATCTTGTGGTTCCCCCTCTCTCTCTCTCTGTGGCAGTGAGCGGATAAGCATGCGGCAGTCGCAGGTGGATAAGCTGTACGCTGGACTGAAGGACCTGTCGGAGGAGCGCAGGGGCAAGCTGGACGAGCGTTGCAGGCTCTTCCAGCTGAACCGCGAGGTGGACGACCTGGAGCAGTGGATCGCTGAGCGGGAGGTGGTGGCCGGCTCCCACGAGCTGGGCCAGGACTATGAGCATGTTACGGTATGACATCACCTCCTGTGTTTCCATGTCACCATGTGACCTCACTTCCTCTATTCTATGAGACACAGAGTATCTCCATGACATCACTTCCTCTATTCTATGAGACACGGAACAACATTGCATTGTATTTCCACAATCACACTCCAAGACATCATAGAAAAATCATTTCACATGATGAAAATTATATTTCTCACTCACGATTTTCGATGGCTTAATCTTAGCATATTTAATGTTAGAGAGGAGACAGTAGAGATTATGAGAGATGCATTCTGACTGCTGTTTCTCCCGTTCCCAGATGCTGCAGGAGCGTTTCCGAGAGTTCGCCCGTGACACAGGCAACATTGGCCAGGAGCGCGTGGATGCCGTCAACCAGATGGCGGACGAGCTGATCAACTCTGGCCACACGGACGCAGCGACCATCGCGGAGTGGAAGGACGGGCTGAATGAGGCGTGGGCCGACCTGCTGGAGCTGATCGACACGCGCACGCAGATCCTGGCCGCCTCCTACGAGCTCCACAAGTTCTACCACGACGCCAAGGAGATCCTGGGCCGCATCCTGGACAAGCACAAGAAGCTTCCGGAAGAGCTGGGCCGCGACCAGAACACAGTGGAGACCCTACAGCGGATGCACACCACCTTCGAGCATGACATCCAGGCTCTCGGAACACAGGTAGGCCCAATGCATTGGAGCTTAGGAACAAATATGAGCACTTTCAGATGTAGCGGTAGTGATGATCTTAATTAAGAAAGAACCGGAAAAAAAGCGTGAGTAGAAGATTGAAAAATGGCAGACATGGCAGGTCATTCCAGACTGTATATGTGTCCCTGCTCTGCTGCTGGTGAAGATCTCAGAAAAACTGTTAAGAGTTTGGGGATGTATTCAGGGACGATCCACGCCTCGCCTTAAAAGTGATCAATAAAACCGTTTATGCAGTCGATTCTTAAAGTTGCAGTACGTGTGTATATACTGTTGTAAGATGGAATCATATCGTCCCTTGAATTTATTCATGATTATTCTGTAAGACACGTTCAGCAGCATCTCTGCTCTTACTGAAAAATGTCACTGTTTTAGTCCTTTCTAATAACATGTAACGAAGTGGAAGTTCATCTGTAACACTTGTGTACAACTCTAAACTGAGTCAGTGGCAAAAGTAAATCTACCTGTATGCATGCACGCACACACACACACACACACACACACACACACACACACACATATTCTGCTCCAAACAGGAAATTTATTTTACATGAAAACCATTTTAAGGCTTGTAGATATCACATGTGATCATGCCTAATCCATTGTACAATGGATAAACCCATAATCCTGTCTGTTGGAATATCAGAGGAAGATCTCAAAGTGAGAGTGTTTGTGTGACATCAGACGAGTTTCAGAGCTTTTGGGTATTGCGTTAGATCATGTCTAATCCTGTCTTTCTTAAAATGGGTCATCTTTTCATCTATGGTAGATTGCACTGTTGAATGGTCCGTTACGAGTATATGTGTGTGCACACACTTCTATTAGACCTTTGGTTTGGCCACAAAAATAAAAAAAAACAATACAGGGATTATTTCCAAACACAGGTGAGGGCTTGCCTTTTCTGTTTATTCAGATCTGTCTGAGGAAATACTGTGCCCTCCCCACAAATAGGGATGTGTGTTAGTCATGCTAATGTGGTAACAGTCATTACTCATGCAAACGGTCATTAGCTGTGCATCCCATGGCCACTCAGGGTATTTTGACAAGGGCGAGCAGCTCTCTGCGAATGGCAGAAATGGTGGTTCAGAATTCAAACATTTTTAACATTCACATCGAAGTACACCAGTTTGAGGAATGTTCCTGTACTCTGTAAGACGGTAATTTGTCACCTCCCATTGTGCAGGTGAGGCAGCTGCAGGAAGACGCTGTCCGTCTGCAGTCGGCCTATGCCGGCGACAAGGCAGACGACATCCAGAAGCGGGAGGGCGAGGTGCTGGAGGCATGGAAGGCCCTGCTGGAGGCCTGCGAAGGCCGGCGGGTCAAGCTGCTCGACACCGGAGACAAATTCCGCTTCTTCAGCATGGTGCGTGACCTCATGCTCTGGATGGAGGACGTCATCCGCCTCATCGAGGCCCAGGAAAAGCCCAGGTACAGTGGCCTGTGTGGGACACCACTGCAGCCAGAAACCTGACATCTCACCTCACCAACAACCAGTCATATCCTACGGACCATAACCAAGGTTATCAACAGCCAATCATCTCCCATTACCACAGCCAATCAAAACATGTCCTTGGTCTAACCAATCACATAAAAATGGGGCATTCATTTTGATCTTTCAGTAAATTCAGTGACTGGAAACACGACTACTTTAACAGCTATTGCTGTAGATGTAGTGTTTTATATACGTGTGGCATCAGTTCTGTATCTCTTTCCTGCTGTGGAAAGCTGGATAATATTGGCTTCAGTTTCTCCCGCAGAATGCCTGAAATTCGGCCTTTATCGTGTTCAGCCGTGTTCGTGTGATATCTAACTTACAGTAAATTCATCTACTGTATGAGATTATCCTCCCCAGCGCCAAACGTGTCCACACTCTCTGGCCATGCCCCGCCCCCTCCCCCCAGGCTGGGTCTGTAATTGTCATAATTAGCCGTGTTTCCGCTCTCTGTGTCGCCTCTCTGTCAGGGCTGCAGCTGAAGCTCCAGAGAAAGGCTCACATCTCAGCCTGAATGCTGTAATTAGGTTCTCTGCTTCCTGCTTGTCTCCCTCTCTCCCTCCCTCCCTCCCTTTTTTCCCTTTCTCTCTCCCTTCGTCTCTCTCTCTCTCTCTCTCTCTCTCTCTTTCTCTCTCTGAGAGGGATATCTGAGCCCAGGCAGGCTGATCTGGTGTCTGACTTAATTACACTGTTAGAGGTGAAGGGATAATAGGACCCTAGTCTAGCTGTCTGCATTGTTGCCTGAGGGGAAAAAGGCTGCAGGCAGTGTATCTGGCAGGTCTCCAGGGTTAGTGTGACTGGAGCTCTGTGAGCTGCGCCCGGGGTGGGGGGCGGTGTAGGACACAATGTGCTGCTGTCACCCCAAACCCCAGACACTCAGGACCCCAGAGATCTCTGGACACCGCCCCCCTCATAGCCTGGAAACAGCACTTACTGTTGCCTAATTTACTAAAAAAAACAGTCTGAAATCTCACTCTCTCCTCATGTTTGGAGAGTGAGCACAGATCAAAATTGGTATGACTGGGGTTTGAACCTGAAACTTTCAGGGTGAGTGTATATGTGTATATGTGTTGGGGAACGTAACCCCTAAGCCGCAACTACATCACACATGTGACCTGTTTCATGCCCACCTCCTCTGGGTTTTGTTTGTTTGAATCACTGCCTTCATCAGAGTCGGTGCGTTTATAGTCATGCACTGGTTGCATGGTTGGAGAGTGGGCAGGCCGGTCCTCTGATTTGGCCTGGCACGCGAGGTTGCCCGCTGGTGTGAGCAGCGAACCGGACGCTGTTTGTGAAGCCGCTGTCGCTCTCCGCCCCCCTACAGGGACGTGTCATCAGTGGAGCTCCTAATGAACAACCACCAGGGCATCAAGGCCGAGATCGACGCCCGCAACGACAGCTTCACCGCCTGCATCGAGCTGGGCAAGACCCTGCTGGCCCGGAAACACTACGCTTCAGAGGAGGTGACTCCACCCTGCAGAGCCTTACGCTGATTCACATTCAGCTTCATACGCATGACAGGAGTAATGTAATAATAACAAAATCATCATAAAGCGCTTTATATACCTATGCTAAAAGCTCATTCCAAATAACAGAACAAAGCATGCTTTGAAATATTTGCTGTTAAACTTATTATTATTATTATTATTAACATGCTTTGAGCACTGTCAGAAAGCAGCAGATACCCTTTATATACCCCTTGCTGTAATTGCTCACGCTCTCTCCCTCTCAGATCAAAGAGAAGTTACTGCAGCTGACAGACAAGAGGAAAGACATGATTGACAAGTGGGAAGACAGATGGGAGTGGCTAAGATTGGGTAATTCAGTCATTCATACAGTCAGCCAATCATGTTACCCTCTGATCAAAAAGACAACCCCCCCCGGTCCATTACATTAAAACCTGTTGAAGTGATTCATAGACATAGTTGAAATGATTAATAGACAGCTTACATTGTAAGAGTACATAAGGGCATTCACCAAAGGTAAGACCAGCAGCAGTGCAGACCTGGCAGATGGCACTCCCAGATGAGTGCTGGGACAACATCACTAACCTACTGCTGTGAGTTACTGTGAAACACATGGTGTTACTGAGCATGACCCCTGCATGACCCCTTGACCCCAGTGTGAGCTGTCTTGTGTTGTGGGTCAGTTTTGGAGGTGCACCAGTTTTCGCGGGACGCGGGCGTGGCGGAGGCATGGCTGCTGGGGCAGGAGCCGTACCTGTCCAGCAGAGAGATGGGCCAGAACGTAGACGAGGTGGAGAAGCTCATCAAGCGGCATGAGGCCTTCGAGAAGTCCGCCGCCACCTGGGAGGAGCGCTTTTCTGCACTGGAGCGGCTCACCACGGTCAGTGTCCTAAGAGTTTCACCATGGTCAGTGTGGGTGGGGTTTGAGTTAGCGGTCAGTGTGGGTGGGGTTTGGAGTTAGCGGTCAGTGTGGCTGGGGTTTGGAGCTGACTGTGTGGGTGGGGTTTAGAGCTGACAGTGTGGGTGGGGTTTAGAGCTGACAGTGTGGCTGGGGTTTGGAGCTGACTGTGTGGCTGGGGTTTGGAGCTGACAGTATGGCTGTGGTTTGGAGCTGACTGTGTGGCTGGGGTTTGGAGCTGACTGTGTGGCTGGGGTTTGGAGCTGACAGTGTGGGTGGGGTTTAGAGCTGACTGTGTGGCTGGGGTTTGGAGCTGACTGTGTGGCTGGGGTTTGGAGCTGACTGTGTGGCTGGGGTTTGGAGCTGACTGTGTGGCTGGGGTTTGGAGCTGACTGTGTGGGCTGGGGTTTGGAGCTGACAGTGTGGCTGGGGTTTGGAGCTGACTGTGTGGCTGGGGTTTGGAGCTGACTGTGTGGCTGGGGTTTGGAGCTGACTGTGTGGCTGGGGTTTGGAGCAGACTGTGTGGGTGGGGTTTGGAGCTGACTGTGTGGCTGGGGTTTGAAGCTGACAGTGTGGCTGGGGTTTGGAGCTATAGCGGTCAGTGTGGCTGGGGTTTGGAGCTGACTGTGTGGCTGGGGTTTGGAGCTGACTGTGTGGCTGGGGTTTGGAGTTAGCGGTCAGTTTGGCTGGGGTTTAGAGCTGACTGTGTGGCTGGGGTTTGGAGTTAGCGGTCAGTGTGGCTGGGGTTTGGAGCTGACAGTGTGGCTGGGGTTTGGAGCTGACTGTGTGGCTAGGGTTTGGAGCTGACTGTGTGGCTGGGGTTTGGAGTTAGCGGTCAGTGTGGCTGGGGTTTGGAGCTGACAGTGTGGCTGGGGTTTGGAGCTGACTGTGTGGCTGGGGTTTGGAGTTGACTGTGTGGCTGGGGTTTGGAGTTAGCGGTCAGTGTGGCTGGGGTTTGGAGCTGACTGTGTGGCTGGGGTTTGGAGTTAGCGGTCAGTGTGGCTGGGGTTTGGAGCAGACTGTGTGGCTGGGGTTTGGAGTTAGCGGTCAGTGTGGCTGGGGTTTGGAGCTGACTGTGTGGCTGGGGTTTGGAGCTGACTGTGTGGTTGGGGTTTGGAGCTGACTGTGTGGCTGGGGTTTGGAGCTGACTGTGTGGCTGGGGTTTGGAGTTTATCGGTCAGTGTGGGTGGGGTTTGGAGCTGACTGTGTGGCTGGGGTTTGGAGCTGACTGTGTGGCTGTCTCTGTACTCACAGATGGAGCTGTTGGAAGTGAGGAGGCAGCAGGAGGAAGAGGAGAGGAGAAGGCAGCCCCCTTCACCCGAGCCTCTCCCTGCACCAGAGTCTGAGTCCCCACAACAACGGTGAGAACCCGTGTGTGTGTGTGTGCGTGCGTGCGTGCGTGTGTGTGAGATATTAAGCGCAGTGTCTAACCCTAACCCTGACTGTGTGTGTATCCTGTGCAGGGAGGGAGAGCAGGTGTCTCAGAATGGGCTGCCTTCGGATCAGGAATCCCCTCGGGTTAGTTTCCGCTCACGCTCCTACCCAAACTACAGCACCTTCCAGAACCGCCGAACTGGGCCCCGGTAGGACAGGCCTGCTGGACTCTGACCCTCTGATACACTCACAACCCCGCCCCCAACCATACCCCCATGCAAATGTATCCCGCCCCCAGCTCTGCCCCCCCAGCCTTACATATGCTACGGACTGGCAGCCCCCCCACTCCTAGCTGTCCTGGTTCTGACGTCACTCCCCAGATTCATGTCCTGCTTAATGTTTTGAACCCTCTCCCCCAAAAGGGTGGGGTAGCATGCTACCTGTGCAGCATCAGAACATCTACAGTCCTTAAAGAAACCTGGTATCTCCACAGATATTCAAGAAGTTGAAGACAAAAATGGTTGATTTAATAGGTTACATTTTGAAAAGTTTTAATCCAGTGGTTTTTTGAGTAACTCATTGACTATGACGGAGGCACACGGACAAAACGCTACTTATTTGCTCTTTTATAAAAAGTATTTTTTGCTCTTTTTATAACGGCTTTGTAGTTTATGTTTAATTAACACTGCTGCTACGGTGACCTGAGTAGGAGAGCGTGTAGTGACTGCAGGTATAAGGTAGTGCAAAAATAAGGTATAATTTTGATATTTGATGTGGGATAAGAATCGGTTTTGAGGGTTGTGTTTTTTTCTGTAATGATATTGGGCTTTGACACACTGAAGTAAAGCCTCCAAATATATTTTACACAAGTGCCTAATTTAGTAAAAAGACCTAAAAAATGAATGATGAAGGAAGCAACAGGTACATTTTCTTAGTATCTTTGTAATGATCTGTCGGCATATTCAATGAGGAAGCTTCTTCCTGTTTCATGTGTAATCACATCCACCGGAGTCACTATCCGTGTGTGCAGGTGAGGTGGCACAGGTGTGCAGGTGAGAACAGGGCTGTATCTGACCTGTCACTGTGCTCTCAATTCTTCAGCCCATCTAGGAAATATGGGCTCTGTACCTCCATAAACCTGTTTATTCTGCATCCAGCCATGTTTCTGTCTCTTTCCTCCACTGCGCTGTGGTCCTGTCTGTCTCTCCAGATTATTCATGTGCCATTCAGCACTTCTTTTCAAGGAATGAATATTGATCTGTTTAAATGATAAAAGAGCAAGAGTATTATCAGCAAATCAGAGAGGCGATTCAATGAAACACAGACTTAGACATGATCCTGGCGAAGGCCCAGCTGAGCCGGTACCCTTTACAGCGCTCACTAGGTGTGTTAAAAGCTCAAATTCAGTAGTATACATGAGAACTAAGTAAAAATTAATGTGAGGTAGTCTCCATCATAAAATATAATATTTATAATTCCTTTTATAATATCCTTTGCCAAGAATGTGTTTAAATGTGTGGAAAAAATGCCATTTCATTATTTTCTGTCTTTTTCCTCCATGTTTATTTGTTCGATGTGTTGTTTTAACTGTTGTTCTGTTGCTTGTTTGGCATGAAGTTCCATCCGTCTAACCCCCCATACTCTCCCCCGCGCAATAAAGGCAGGTGAAACTGATGCAGTCCGTCCCCATGTATGTCTGCCTGTTTTTGTTGTTCCTGTGTTTCTGTAGAAATAACCCTGTTTGTCCCACTGTCACATGTCCCACTGTCTGCATGAGGTTTGCATGGTGCCAGATCACCCCTCTGTAACCAGCGTTTCCCGTTTCTTTACTGATTAACTTCTGTTTTTTCAGACTCCGCTCAACACTCTTAAGACAAAAAGAAAGGTTCTGCAGAGGTTCTAAAAGGGTTCTAAAGAGCACCAAAAGATGGTTCTTTGCTCAGAGTCATAGGGATACATTTTATTTAAATCTTTATAGAGCACATTACTGAACCATTAAAGAATATTTGGTGCTCTGGAACCCTCTTGTGGAACCAGATGGTTTGTTTTGGTTCCTCAATGATCATTAGAGAAGAACCCTCCTCTGGTGCTCTTCAGAAACTTGCATTAAGAGTGCATTTAGCAGCTGGTAAATATTATTTTCATTTTATTCACTGCATATTGTACATCATTTTACCTTTATTTTACATACTTTAAAAGTGAGCAATGCATATACGCAATTCAGGGTCAATAGTAGTAAAAATTTATTAAATACTGTTTGGTATTTTAATTTTGACAATCACTAAACTAATATACATCATAATATTGTTTTTCATAAAAATTAAGTACTTTATGAAACAAATGTTCTCACTGTGACCTTTGAACTTTTGGAGTATTTAACTTCAACTGCCCAATGAACCGGGGGCTGGCTTTTCAGCAAGGCGGAAATATCTTTGCGCTGAGTGACCTCAGTGATCCCAAAGCTAGATCAGTACCTCTTTCCTGTGTGTGTGTGGGCGGGGCACACACGTCCATTCACTGTTTTTGGGGAGGAATGAGGGCCGATGACCGGCCAGCTCAGGATTTCCGGGGTTCCTTGTTGGTGCTGTGAGGATGACAGTGGTATATGGTCACACATGGAGGGGTGTGGCCTCGGAAGAGCATTTCTCCTGTCTCGACCAATGAGCTGGCAGGGCCCCCACCCGTCCAGCCAATCGAAAGCCGAGATGCCTGACAGCAAAGCGGACTGGCCCAGCCTGTGACGGGCCTTTGTACTGGGGTAATTTGCTGTGACATTCTGGAGTGGCTGCAGTGTTAAATTCCCCTTAACAGGCAAATTGCGCTCACCCACTTTTCCCAGCAATGACAATACTGATGATTCACCAGCCCTGCGACAAGCAATTCTCTTAATTGTTTGCTTTATTTTTGGACCCTCCCTTTTGCTGGCATTTTTAATGTGTCGATAAGATTCACGTCTTGGGGTGGCAAAGATGTGTGTTGGTGTGTGGGCAGCTCTTAACCTCTAATTGTGTGGGCATGCTGTTTAAAACGTTACCTTTCTGACTTTCTGATGTTCTTCCTCTCATCTTCCTCTAATCGGTTCCTTGATCGGAAGAATCTGTGGATTCGCCCCAACAAACATCCACGAGTAAAATCCATCACAGTGATTAGCAGGAGCTTCGTACACCATTGCAGAGTCTGACAGGAATGTGCTCACTTAAAGGTGACACAAATAACCAGCCAACTGAAGCTTAAACCAATGGAGCGGTTGTTAGCACGTTAGCCCGTTAGCCAATTTTCCCACCGCGCTGTCAGATGCTTTGCAATGGTGTGAATCTCCATGCCTCTCGATCTCTCTGCTCTCCTCTCTAACATTTCGATCAGAGAACCGCAGATCTGCTCTGTCCTCATGACCACAGCGGGCCGAGCAGCTCTGCAGTTCGGCCTCAGTGATTCTCTTGCTGCTCGGACAGGGGTGTAATTGTTAAATGGACCACAGATTTAACAATTTGAGGCTGCTGTACCAGCATCAGACTCGTCCAGTCAGTCACCTGCAGGGGCGCCCTTGATTTTCTCCCAGTAGGGACATTAGAACCCGGTCACTTTCCTTCAATGTCATGATGCATTTCTGAGATTATAGTAAGGTAGAGATAGATGGGTTAGATTCATAAACACACTAAAGGGGCATACTGTAACTGCAGAGGGTGGCTCACACTCTCACCTATTAAAGCAGACCCTCCTTAACTACGAGTCATTTCAGAGCAGAGATCCACTCTCTACTCCACTGTTACAGAGATGGAATTACTGTGTTTCTGAGACTCACAAAATCCCCCCCTTCCCATTTCTCCCTTTAGATGTGAAAGTAATGATATTTATGTTTATATCTGGGCTTAGTGTTTTTCATGTCGTAAAGCGCAGTAATGTTTCTACACAGTCTCTGAGCATCACTCGCGCATGAGGCCTGTCCTGGTGCATTGTGGGTGGAGTGTGTGGGGTGTTTCGGGGGAGGGGTTTTCTGAGGCTGACTCCCTGTCTCTCTCTGGCAGGATGCCGTAGACGGGGGCGAGATCGTAAACGGGGTGGCGGAGCGGAGCTCCAAGGAGCCCAGCCCGATCCCCTCCCCCACGGCTGACCGGAAGGGCAAGCAGGCCGCTACGCTGCCCATCAAGGCCCCGGACTCCTCCCCCACTGCTGCCCAGATGGAGGGCCTGCTGCACCGCAAGCACGAGTGGGAGGGGCCCAACAAGAAGGCCTCCAGCAGGCACAGTACACACCACACTGCACAGTACACACCACATACTGCAAATCACACATCATGCCCTACGCAGTACACAGTACATACTGCAAATCACACATCATGCCCTACACACTACACACACACTACACACTACATACTGCAAATCACACATCATGCCCTACACACTACATAGTGCAAACTACACATGCCCTATGCAAACTACACACCACTATGCCCTACTGCTCAGCATGCTCTTAAGACCCTAGGTACCCAGAACACACTACCCAGCACAAGAGCATTACCCAGCACAAGAGCAGTGTGTTTCAAGTACCCAGCACAAGAGCAGTGTGTTTGCAGCAGGTACCCAGCATAAGAGCAGTGTGTTTGCAGCAGGAACCCAGCACAAGAACAGTGTGTTTGCAGCAGGTACCCAGCATAAGAGCAGTGTGTTTGAACCCAGCACAAGAGCAGTGTGTTTCTAAGAGCCCAGTGTGTTTGCAGCAGGTACCCAGCACAAGAGCAGTGTGTTTGCAGCAGGTACCCAGCACAAGAGCAGTGTGTTTGCAGCAGGTACCCAGCACAAGAGCAGTGTGTTTGCACTGTTTTATCATGGAGGAACTCCTATTTTATCTGCTGTAGAACATGAGTGGTGCTCTGTTTGTCTTTCAGGTCCTGGCATAACGTGTACTGTGTGATAAACAATCATGAGATGGGCTTCTACAAAGACAACAAGAACGCCAGCCAAGGTATCCCCTACCACAACGAGATCCCCATCAGCCTGAAGGACGCTGTCTGTGAGGTCGCCTCCGACTACAAGAAGAAAAAGCATGTCTTCAAGCTTAGGTATGACTGGGACACACTCTCTCTCACACACACACACACACACACACACACACACACACACACACACACACACACACACACACACACACACACACACACACACACACACACAGATTATACCCTCTTAAACAAAACGTAAAGATTAACTGTTATACATTCTGTACATGAATATCATATATTTTTCATATTATAGAATTAATTTGGCATTTTGGCTTTATAGCGGGCATTTGAAGTTGTCAAGTTATTTAGAGAAATGTAATAATGTTTTACTTTATTTGTACAGAATTACTGATGGGAACGAGTATCTCTTCCAAGCCAAAGATGATGTAAGTTGCTTTCTTTTATCCATTTTTTTTGAACGATAGTTTTGGTGCTGTGACCAGCTTGTTTATAAGGACTGAACCATCACAAAATATTTACAAAAAATAATATTACAGATCTTGCAGAATATAAACACTATAAAATAATAGTGTAGACCTCAGCAGGGCGTGCCCTGGCTAGGTCTGGTGTCACATCTGCCCCAAGTGCTGATGGGAAGGGTGAAATAAGCTGTGGAGGGTGATCTGAGGGGCTGCTGCACTGCTCCTCCCAGCCTTCAGGGGGAGCTCTCACAGTGCTTGCAGGCTCTGTCTCTCTCAGCAGTGGGCCTGTGTTGCCTGAGTGGATTTTAGAGCACTGCTGTATGAGTCACATTTCCAGCAGCCGAATAGATTTATGTAAATTTCAGGGTGTAATTCTCCTTTGTGTGTGAATGTGTGTGTAGTAGTTGTTATTGCTGCGTGTAATTCTCCTTTGTGTGTGAATGTGTGTGTAATAGTTGTTATTGCTGCGTGTAATTCTCCTTTGTGTGTGAATGTGTGTGTAGTAGTTGTTATTGCTGCCATGACGAGCGCCCTCTCCACCCGTGTCTCCTGTAGGAGGAGATGAACGCGTGGATTCAGGCCATCTCGGGCGCGGTCAGCTCTGACAGGTCAGAGGTCACCCCAAGCAGCCAGAGCACCCCCGCATCCAGCCGCGCCCAAACTCTTCCCGCCACCGTTGCCCTGACGACTGAGTCTAGCCCGGGCAAACGCGAGAAGGAGAAGGAGAAGGACAAGGAGAAACGCTTCAGCCTCTTCAGCAAGAAGAAATAGAGAAGCTCCTCCCCTTCCTGTGCCCCCCGCCTGGGCGGCCATTTTCTTCTTCCTTGTCCAATGAATTTCCAGCATGCAAGCTCTGAACCAGTACACCCCACTCTGTGCCTAATGTAACTCCAATTGGTTTTAGAAGTAAAAATTAGGGCTTTTTAAAAATGTAAACAAGTAATAAAAATGGGAAGGTGGAAATAAAACAATAATTTAAACTAAGCTATAAGGGTGTGAGATGCATTGGGCAGCTTCCATCTTAAAAATGAAATAAATAAAATGAATAAATACATTTAAAAAAATTCAGAAACAGGACCAGAAGTAGGTTATTTGTTTTTGTTACCTTTTTTCCTATTTGTTAACTTTCTTGTTTTTCTAATTTGATTCTTGGTTCTCTTTTTTGTAATTGTATGTTGTCAGTAGGGTCTGGATATTTACACATTTCCTCAATTTTGTGAGGCTGTCTTGGAAAGATGACTTGCATCTTATTCTAATTTGCTGTTGTAAGCGCAAGGCAGCGGAGCTTGGGAGAGACCCTTTTGACTCTGCACATATACTGAACTGTACAATTATACAAACACCTGCTGGGTTCCACATACTAAAACCTTCCACCCATTATAGGCATAAATAAGTTATTATCGTCTTTGCTAATATTTAGTATAAACATGCATTAATTTGGATACAAATCCATAATAACGGAGTGTCAGCGATTGACCACATGCGGGGGCTTCTACATGGTGATTGTGACACGTTAGAATGTTGGATCTCTGCGAAGGACTAGTTATACTGAATACATTTTAAATCTGTAATTTTAAAACAAACTAAAAAAAAATCCTTTATTTGTTCTATTGTTTTGTTTTGGTTGTTGTTCTTGAGTTGCATTATGATGTATGTTTCAGATTATTCTAGAACAGAGTATAAAATAACTAGATGTATTATAAACACTTTAAAGCATCGATGTTTAAGTGGAAAAGTGGAGCAAAGCATTTACTGAAAAATAAGTAATGTTACTAAACAAACGGCTGCTTGCTTGTTGGCTACAGCACTGCGTGTTATCATTTTTTTTGCTACATTTTCCTCGCTATTTGATACATAGTGTGCATTTCTCTGTCACTGTAACTATTGTAATGAAAAATTTTCATCTTATTGCACAATCAGAAATACATAATAGGAATGAGGTCCTTTGCAAAGGCTGTGGTCTATGGGCAAATACTGAACCTGGGCCTGGAGGCCAGAGGTATGAACTTGCACCTGTAGACTTTACCCTGTTAAATATGTGCGAAGTCATTAAAATGCTTTTAAAATTACTCTTGTCTGCATATGTTTTTCCTCCTGTCACAGGGGCGTTGTTTATTTTCTGCACTTGCAGAGGTTCTTGTGGCGTTTAATGGGTCATTTACTTGCTGAATAAATCTACTGGTTCTTTGTGGCAAACTTGATACACATGCCAAGCAGGAATGAAGCATCCACATCCGCCTGATGAATTTTGGTTTTTAGGTGTAGCGTGTGGCTGTGTCCTCGATGGATGGACCTGCAGGCGTGAGAAAACGGAGGATAAAGAAGCACATCTTCCAAACACATTTTCTCTCCGCAGTTAGCTTAAGTTCTGACCATACTAAAGTCTCCAACCTTCTGTGCCTCGTTTTGTGAATTTACAGGTATTTAACTTTATTTGGAATCGCATAAGCAAAGTGATTGAATTGGATTAATATATGTTCAGGAACTTGATCGATAAAAATAGGTAAAACGTTAGTTTCCATTATAGAATGTAGCCCGCTTTAAAATTGTATGGACTGTTAAGAATAGTACAGGGAAAAACAGTATACTGTAAAGACCCGGATGGCTGAGCCGACTACAACTCCCAAAACGTAGCGTGGAATCACAGGTCATGATTTCATTCAAAACAGCTGCACTCATCGCTTAACGCAAGAGTAAGGAGCGATGCACCAAACGCTCAGTTTGGAAGGATGTTTAAAAGGAAATAATCGGCGCCACAGGTTAAAACTTGTCCAGGGGTTGCTTTGTACCTGCTCAAAACTTCTGAAATATCGACCTACTTGCCTGAAACTTCTTTCCCCAAACAACAGGTACGTTCTTATAAATCAAACTATAACCGAGCAGAGCTAATGTTTTGCCCATTTAGAACACATTTTCAAACAATTAACCCTATTTTAGTTGGTAAATTAAGCTATCATTTTTATGGTACTGTATTGTTCTTAGGCTTACCTTCTGACTTTAATATGGAAGTACTAAGTTTCACTCGTAGTTTTAGCTTTAAACGCTCAAACGTTAGTTGTGCGTTTAAGATAGACACAATTCCTCGTATTTTAGAAGTCTCCAAATTACCAAGGTCCTTCCGAATTACGAGATGCTTTATTTTAAAAGGTTTCTCTGTTTTCGCTGTGTTGCTGAAGACTGCCATCTTGTGAATATATAATGATATAGCAACCAGTACAACAACATGCATTTAATTAAATATCGCCAAAGAAATCTTAGTAGGGATTTTGATTTATGTGGGTGTTTTTGGACTGTGTAATGGTGACATTTAATCTGTAACAAGAATTTCCTTTAACTGTGAATGTTGTACAGAAACAAAAAACAGCACACACGTACATACAAGAAAAACTTAATCATAAGGAACCAGTACTGATTCAGACACTGCCTCTATTATATAGAAGTGAGTTATGTATTTGCTGGAACCTAACCACATAATAGTGTGACACCAATAGCAACTACATACATTTGTCAATTCAGTTTAAGAGCGTGAGAGACGGTACAGGAGCGCGTTTAGCGGTGTGTTATTCTGAACGGATGGTGTCTGCGTCAGGATGGTCTGTAAACGGCTTCATTAGCGCCTGTCATCTCTCAGATGGGTTATACGGGGGGTGAGGGACACCCCCCTGTCAGTCCTTAATTTACTTCCAGAGACGCTCGGTGGAAGACATCAAGGCTGCGGCAGGTGGGTGCGGAGAGACAGGAAGGAACTTTAATGAATAATGAATTGGGAATGCGCTCGTTTCCGCTCTCATGCCACGCCGCGCAGGGTAGCAACGCCGACACAAAGCTTCCTCGCCTGCTTTGATGTGCAAATACAGCCCTCGGAGCCGCTGCTTTGTGACAGGCTCCAGTTGTTCATATTTTCATATGTTTATTTATTTGCGTATCATTTATCCTCTAAGGGCCTATTTCACAGGCTTCAAAGGTAGAAAAAAGAGAATTTTTCAAAGGCCTTTGTGCAGAATTACAGACAGAGGTGTTCTGAGAAAGCACATCAGTGTGTGAACACGCTAATTTGAGTCTTTCTTACACCCACACTTCGAAATCACCTGCAACCTGGAATCAGAAACCCAGGCTGCAGTGAGCGCTGGGACTGAGGTCTTACATTTCACCTTTGTTTCATAATCAAGGCAGACTGGCTCAGGTAAGCATTAGGGGTATTCCTATTTAATATTAAAAAGGAAAGCTATCAAATAGTGGAGTTCAAATAAGACGGCACTTTTACAAACTACCACAATAACACGGTGAATGGTGAAAGATTGCTCTGTGAATCATAATTCTGCCTGCACTTGTTGCATGTTTGAAACATACTCCTGCTCTTTGAATGTGTGAAATGGTGGTTTAAAATAAGGCATAGGAATGTTGTTGATGTGTTCAAAGAGCTGAACTGAGCAGTATCCATCAGAAGAGGGAGCTGAAGCTCCACTGAGCTGAGTCTGTCTCGGCCCCTCTGTTCTGCTGGAGCTCCACTGAACTGAGTCTGTCTCGGCCCCTCTGTTCTGCTGGAGCTCCTCTGAGCTGAGTCTGTCTCGGCCCCTCTGTTCTGCTGGAGCTCCACTGAGCTGAGTCTGTCTCGGCCCCTCTGTTCTGCTGGAGCTCCACTGAGCTGAGTCTGTCTCGGCCCCTCTGTTCTGCTGGAGTTCCACTGAGCTGAGTCTGTCTCGGCCCTCTGTTCTGCTGGAGCTCCACTGAGCTGAGTCTGTCACTGAGCTGAGTCTGTCCTCTGTTCTGCTGGAGCTCCACTGAGCTGAGTCTGTCTCGGCCCCTCTGTTCTGCTGGAGTTCCACTGAGCTGAGTCTGTCTCGGCCCTCTGTTCTGCTGGAGTTCCACCTGAGTCTGTTCTGCTGGAGCTCCACTGAGCTGAGTCTGTCTCGGCCCCTCTGTTCTGCTGGAGCTCCACTGAGCTGAGTCTGTCTCGGCCCCTCTGTTCTGCTGGAGCTCCACTGAGCTGAGTCTGTCTCGGCCCCTCTGTTCTGCTGGAGCTCCACTGAGCTGAGTCTGTCTCGGCCCCTCTGTTCTGCTGGAGCTCCCTGAGCTGAGCTGAGTCTGTCTCGAGCTGAGTCCCTCTGTTCTGCTGGAGTTCCACTGAGCTGAGTCTGCTCGGCCCCTCTGTTCACTGAGCTGAACTGAGTCTGTCTCGGCCCCTCTGTTCTGCTGGAGTTCCACTGAGCTGAGTCTGTCTCGGCCCCTCTGTTCTGCTGGAGCTCCACTGAGCTGAGTCTGTCTCGGCCCCTCTGTTCTGCTGGAACTCCACTGAGCTGAGCGATAGAGATTTGTGTATCTAATACTATCTAGTATAGATTTCTATGCTTGTTAAGTTTTGCCTAATCAATTTATAATTTATAATTTCAGAAACAACCTTACCTAAGTAGACCTACCTAGAGTAGAAGCTGGGACCCAGGTAAGTCATTCATTTCCTTACTCAGAATTTTTATTTTTTCAGTGACAGCAATACAAACTTTCCTTCAGTGGTTGTAGCCAGAGCAGCTCAGAGTGGAGAGGGTCTGGGGCAGAGAGCAGCTCAGAGTGGAGAGGGTCTAGGGCAGAGAGCAGCTCAGAGTGGAGAGGGTCTGGGGCAGAGAGCAGCTCAGAGTGGAGAGGGTCTGGGGCAGAGAGCAGCTCAGAGTGGAGAGGGTCTGGGGCAGAGAGCGGCTCAGAGTGGAGAGGGTCTAGGGCAGAGAGGAGCTCAGAGTGGAGAGGGTTTGGGGCAGAGAGCAGCCTCTCTCAGCCCGACTCTCCAGGAAAGCCTGCTCCCTGGCTCCAGTCTCACACAGCAAGCCAGACACGCCTCTCAGCACCAGACATCAAAACCAGGGGGAAGGAGGCTCTGGAGAGCAGCTCGCTAATGGGGCCAAAATGAGCAAATCACTGCCTGATCCAGCCTCTTTTCTCCAGCCCATGGAGCAGGCGCTCTCTGTGGGGGGTGCGTAACGCTGTGGCTGTGCCTGCTTTCTTTTCCTCTTCCAGAATTAAAATGTAGCAATTAAGGCAGAGAGTCTGGATTTGGTCAATACTACGCTCTATCCCTGACCTGACCAGCATTTTAACTCAGTTTTTATTTACAGAGATTGGGAAATTCCATAATGACAGGCGTAGCCTGCCTGGCGAGGGGAAGGAGCACATACAGACACAGAAGCACACACATGTTAATGCACACTTTTGAGCCTTGCTGCACTTTGACAGCAGGAGACATTACAAGACTGAAAACCTTTAAAGAATGTCCCCTCTAACACTGAAAGGATCAGAAGGATAAGTGTAAACTGAATGCAGAGTGATGCGTTCAGAGTTCAGGGGACAGAACATGCCAGGTGTGTCCTGGATCAACATTTCTGCTTTAATATGTTCTGTGAAAGCAGCCCTGGGGCTGTGGAGCTGTATAGTCTTACCAAACCTCCATGATTAGCCCTTGAGCTTGTATTTGACTTGGTGAGAATATGAGAACAGAGGAAAATTGATCCCAGATCAGCCCACTCGACTGGATCTACATGGGTCTGTACTGCAGCACAGCACAGGAAACTCCTCTTACTGGCTACAGTGTTGGTGTTTGTTGCATTTATTTTTGTGTACTTAACAGAGACAATGGAAGAAGGACAAATGATCCCAGAATTAGTCAGGAAGCTAAACTCCATCTGTTGTCCCTGGAAGATGAGTACAGCAGCAAGAAAGTTTACAAAGTGCAGTTGTGTCTGTAGTTCTGTGCTGCAGTGTCTGTACTGCAATTGTGTCTGTAGTTCTTGGCACTTTTGTCTGTTGTGTGCTGTAGTGTCAGTGGTGCATTTGTGTCTACAGGTGTGGACAGTATTGTTCAGTAGTTGTGTGCTGTTGTATCTGTAGCTGTGTGCTGTAGTGCATGTGTGTCCGTAGCTGTGTGGTGTGGTGCAGTGTCTGTAGTGCACGTGTGTCCGTAGCTGTGTGGTGTAGTGTCTGTAGTGCACGTGTGTCCGTAGCTGTGTGGTGTAGTGTCTGTAGTGCACGTGTGTCCGTAGCTGTGTGGTGTGGTGCAGTGTCTGTAGTGTCACATGTGTGTCCGCTAGTGCTGTGTGGTGTAGTGTCTGTAGTGTGTAGTGCATGTGTGTCCGTAGCTGTGTGGTGTAGTGTCTGTAGTTCACGTGTGTCCGTAGCTGTGTGGTGTAGTGTCTGTAGTACACGTGTGTCCGTAGCTGTGTGGTGTAGTATCTGTAGTTCACGTGTGTCCGTAGCTGTGTGGCTGTGCAGTGTCTGTAGTCCACGTGTGTCCGTAGCTGTGTGGTGTAGTCGTGGTGTTTGAGAGGAGGCCATGTCTGTGGAAATGCCTCCCGCGAGGACTCCGTCTCACTCAGTGCTACAGCAGCTCGCGGTTGCCAAGGCGAGGAGCTGCAGGGCGGCGGGGTAGACTCCTGAGGGAAAGCAGTGATTACATTATATATTTACAACAGTGCTTTCATACTGCAGCACACAGTGTAAGATTTAAGGTGAGCCAGTTTCAAATATCTTTGTTTAACTTGGAAAAGTTTGCTTATTCAAAAGCTCATTGATTCCTTATCTCCATTTTACAAAATAAATTTTAAAAAGCGCTGAATAACAGACAGCTGTGCCTTTGATCTTTCAGGTTTTGCTTGTCTGTCTGCAGTGAAATTACAGATAGTCTACTGTATATTTATGATCTGGGTTTGGGCAATAAATGCATGTTTATTCTGTTTTAAACACATTATTTGTATTTGTACTGAGGAGGTTTTCATTACTCCGGTTAGTTTTCTGATGAAATGGGCAGTGATCCTCACAGCTCTGTATCTCTGCCTTCCTCTTTCCAGCATGCATTTTCAGACATCTCTCAGCTTCTGCCTCCAGATCTCCATTTACTGTACTTCATTCATCAGAATTTCGCTGGCTGACAGAGGCAGCACCTAAGGACCTGTTTGACAAATGGATTGGCTGGTTGCAGCATGAGAGTGTCGGGGCTCATATCGATCGTGGTGTGGGAGAGACGCATCGCGCCACATGGACTGCCAGGGCAGCAGGGCAGGCGTAAAAAAGAGCGTCTTCCATCTTCAGAAAGTCTCCTCCACGGCGGCTCTCTCACATTTTAGCGTCGGGTCAATAGTTCCTCTTGCTCAACCCCTGCTGATGTGTAATGTCACAAAATGGCTGCCGTGTATGACTCAGGTGGGGGCTGCGCACTGCAGCAGTGGCTGGTGTTAGTTTCCTTCCCCTCCACTGGGATGTGCCGGGGCTTCAGACAATAAGCATTTCCTTATTTTTATTATCTAAGATGGCCTGTTAAATTACAAACATTAAAAAAAGTTATCTGCACCAAGTAAAGAATTTAAAGCGAGTAGTGTAAAATTATGTTGGTACCTGGTGAAGGAATTAATGGGGTTTCAGTCTGAAGTAGAGTTTGACATGTTTCACTCATGCTGAGGGCACCTTTAGTGAGACTTGCCTGACCACCTGTTTACCTGTTCACTCGTTCACCTCACATCACCTGCCCTGGATCGCTGCTTCATTACCACAACACACCCCTTAGTTTGATCTCATTCATTATGGCTGAAACAGAATAATATATTCTCTGTCCTGTCCTGAGATGACTTTGCGGTCATTGCTGCCAGTCTCTTTACAGCGCCGTAAGGCACTGGCAGCTGAACTGGGCGAAGGTTCCCTTCACCACCGACCTGCACAGAACATCTCCCAGCTCAAGCAGCAGGGCGTAAAGGGGGCCTGCTGCTCTTCCCAGCCTTTCTGGCCCTGTCTATGCACAATACTTCAGTGCCTCTAAAGCGGGCATGGTTTGTGGTGTGTTTTATGGTTTGATAACACACACTGTTTTAGTCACCTGTAAATGCATGCACACTTCTCTCTCCAGGCATGGAGCACGCTTTAAAAGCTGCCCGGCCCACAGACCCTCCCTCATCAAGGGGGAGAAACAGGCCAGATCCCAAGCATGTAATCTGCTAACTTTGCTTTCCAGAGGCTCCAAGCTAACTGCTGTCGATGGGCACTGACAACCTGAACATGGTTAAGAATATCCCCCACTAGCCCTGTAATTCACTCCGAGGCTGAACCGGAGCAGTTAAAATAGTTTTTAATGTGCCTCATGAGTTGCTGTCCTCCGTAAATACGAGTCTGTCAGCAGCCCCATCCGCTAAGAGGACACTGCTGCCCAAGACCTGAGAATTCAGACGCCTCTCGCATGAGGGGACGGCACGCTCCGGCCGTCACCTGCACAATGACACCACCCTGCTTTCATTCCTGCTGTTTATATTTAGGTGAAGCGACAGGTTGTTTTAAGACAGACCGCCGCACCTGTGTCCCTGCTCCATTATGCAGGTATTTCCACACCTGGAAAGAACAGGTGCTCATTTTGCCTCAGGCGTGAGAATACTGCTGTGAGAACCTGGAACACATGTCCATATTTTCCCTTGTGCTGTATTTAGTCATTTTTTATCTCTAGCTATACCTTGTCATTTTATCATTTTTATCATTGTATTTTATATCTCAGTGGAACTTCCGAGGATTTTTTTTTTTCAAAGGTGAAGGCCTGATAAAATATAATATAATCTGATAAAATGTATTCATAGAAAAAAAAAAGACAAAGTTAAAATACCACAACATACAGTATGCACATGGATATGTGCGTTCATGACTGAAACGGCAACCGGAACATTTGCTGATTGCAAAAGAATGAATCGATCATCTGGATTCAGCGATGGTCACAGTGTGTATAGAATGAAGGAATAGATGTTTTAGCATTCATATGTACTCAGTGTGTTAAAGGGCCTTTTTAATCACTCTTTAATGTGTGATAACTAGTGATGTGTTTGCACAGTCAGTATGTATGGGGTTTACGTTTATTAACTGACCAGTTATTTAAATTATCATTCTACAGATAGTCCATTTGATTTATGTGTCTATTTCATAAATTAGTTTGTGCGTTCTTAAAGTGTTGAAAGGGGAAACCAGGTGTATTTTTAAATATTTGTCAACCGGTTATTAACTATATGTCTGATGATCTAGTTTTTGCACCATAAAAAAATAAAGACGGAAAGTTGGCTAATTATTACAGGCTAAATGGCTGCTTCAGGTGAACCGCCTCTTAAGAAGACGTTAATCTCTTTCATTTTATATATTCTGTCCTTAATACACAGAAGAGTAGGGCTACCGATAAAATCAAACATTGTTGCGTTCTTGTTACCTGGTCTGTATCCCTTTCATACGTTTATTTACTTGAAAAAGATTCTTATTTCTGATATGATGTAGCGTACAATCAATTAAAGTGTAAACACTGATGAAAATATCGCTCAGGTAGAAGGAGGCTAAGGCAGAACTCACTTTGCTCTTTAAATATGCGATAAAAATGATAATTTATCATCATGAAAATGATAGCAAAGCTGTTGATGTTCTAACTGAGGGTCTTCTGGTCGTATACATTACCGAGCCGCTTGTTTATTCCTAACATCCACATAGGCTGTTATTGTAACCACCAAACGACCGTCTCTCTGCATCTTTGCTTTTCCAAACTAAGGACCTTGGACAAGGCTCGAGCGTTGTTTGTTGGTAGTTGTAGTTATTTCAATGTTCTTTGACAAATCCGAGTGCATATTCTACGAAAATCTCCAAAACTACAGTCTCCATGAGCCTTTGCATCCAGTCGCTCTGTGTACACTGTCAACAGCAGGGGCGGCCTTCAAGGCGTCGTGGTAACCAAGTACTGCTATCGCCTAGAAACCAGAGCTCCTATTCTCGAAAATATTACGTAAAGACACCAGCCCGAAAAATCATTGAGTTCTGGCTCCGTGCGTCAAGTTTCCTGTCCTATGTGGTTCATAGAATAACGATTCCGTGCAGGGCTTTTTCCTATTTTTTATGTGTTCTTTTTTACGTTGGCACCGGCTGTTGTCATTCTGCGCACAATGATGATTCGCAGTCCGGAATCTCCCTGGTGTTTGCCATCGATTTGAGATGCGGATTAAGGGGCGAGGACGTACTGAGGGAGGCTGTGGTTGGAAGCTGTTTAATTATTTGCCGTTGCAACGAAGTTAGCAGAAAATTTGCATTTTGGGGCGTCTTCGCTGGGAGGGACGCAATCAGCGGCCGGGCAGTTGTAGTTGTCAGGGCAAAGCTGCGCCGTGTCATTTTGTTTCGCTTTGGAAATCCTCAGTTGATCGCGGTAGTGCCACTGAGGGATGTTCTTCGTTCAGATTTATGAATGGTAGTCTGACATTGTGTTCGGCCTATTTCATACGCTTTTACGGGGTCTGAAATATTTTGCTGCTAGTTCGTATCTGGGAAGTAGCATGAAAAACGGTAGTAATTATGGCTGATGATAGGGCAGCGGATTAGCGTGCGGATTATATTTTTTCCTGTAGTCCAGTCCACTATCAGATGTGCTCATTTTCTGTTTATTTGCTTGTTTTGTTCTAATGTATTTTAATTTCTCAACGAGTCTGTTCTATATGGAGTTAAACGGCATCAATAATGTTTTTTAAAACACGGATGTTTATAGGAGGGTGTTTTATCAGAAGTTTAAATATTTTACAAATTTTAATGATGGGAAAAAGTTAAATCTGAGAAGGTCTGAATGTATTTAGTTAGAGAAATAAACGCAGGAGTGAATGTTAAATGGCTTTTACCGGTGTAATATCCATTTGTCCAGAACACGTTCGGAATTTATGATATAGGCTAGTTGAACATATGTTAATGTATATTTAACTGCATCAATCGCACTAAAATGACTATTCTCGATTAGAATATTCTGTCCAATTCTTTTGAGAAGCTAGATCGCCTGACTTCTATCCGTTTATCAGTGTAACAGAAATGTACTTATGGTGGTTCATGTAAGGATAGAATATCTCTGAACCTGTAGTTTAAATACTTAGATATTACAAAAATATTGTCAAATATCATGGCGGACCGAACTGCTCCTCGTTGCCAGCTGAGATTGGAGTGGATTTACGGGTACAGAGGACATCAGTGCCGCAACAACCTGTACTACACCGCGGGCAAAGAGGTCGTGTACTTCGTGGCTGGGGTCGGCGTGGTTTACAACACCAGAGAGCACACCCAGAAGTTCTATTTGGGACACAACGATGACATTATTAGGTAAGTCTGTTGCATTGTTTCATTTTCTCCTTGTATGCTCTTTTCCCGTGAAACTGATACTGTATGGCCCCAAACCGTTGGAAAAAAGTCACCTTTTTGGTCATAGAACGTGTGACGGTTGTAACGTTGGGAAACTGATCTGAAATATTGGGAGGGGCCCAGACATTTTGACAGTGATTCACTCCCTTGTTTACTAAAGATGCTCGCGGGTGACTGTCTCTCAAGCACCGAATGATCACAAAGTTCATGCGGAACAGATAAATTGCCCAAATGCAGCCGGTGGCTCAATTTACTCGCGCGTTAATCCCAACAGATTCTATTATGTATAATAATATTACGCGTGCATGATTTATAGTTTCTCATAAACCATCTTGACATGATATAAATTATCCATACCCCAGAGAGTTCTCAAGACCCCATGATTTCTTTGCAGTGTAAGATGAAATAATATCGCTGAAAGACCCCCGTGAGGTGTGCGGTGGTTGGAGAGTTACTGGAATGCTGCCGTATTAGAACGAGCTGCTGTCTGTCTCTCGGCTTTGAGTTCAGAGACGTACCCGATGCAGAAGTAGAGTCACTTTCAGTGAATCATAGATTAGAAGCGATGTATTATTCAGTAGCTTTGGTTTTTGACAGCAAAGTTTATTTTTTCTCCTGACAGTGTTCAACAAAAACATCACTGTTCTGTTTGAAACTGAAATCTGGATCACAGCACACATTCAAAGATTTTAGTTATTTTTTCTTTCTGCTGACATCTCCTGAAAAGCGAGGTTTTATTCTCTGCCTTGCCCTCCCCCGGCGCAGCATCACGGTGAGGACCAAACACAAGCATCTGGGCTGCAGAGCATTTTGCTGTCTTCTGTAGCACCTTCTGTCACTGCTGTGCTTTCATCTTTATTTGGACTTCCCCGTCTGTGTCGCAGCTCTGAAACATGTATTTTTAGAGCAGGCTTTCACATACCTGTCTGTGTATTCAAGTGTCAGAGCATCCTAGTTGACACACATGCCTATAAATATTTTTCTTTCTGTCAAAAAGGGGTTAGTAATAGTTTGTTTTGTGAAACGCAGGTCATGTAGATAAATAAACAGGTATTAATGGTAAGATTCCCTGATGTCCAGTGTTGACTTGTCGCTTGGGTTCTGTATCCCTGCTCTGTGCTAATCCTGCTCTTCTCTGTGACTGACTGAATGTGAAGCAGTGTCTCCTCTCTGCGCCATCTCTCTGTCCCGGTGTTGACCAGCTTCTCTGTCCCTGTGCTGACCTGTCTCTCTGTCCCTGTGCTCACCTTCTCTGTCCCTGTGCTGACCAGCTCTCTGTCCCTGTGCTGACCTGTCTCTCTGTCCGTGTGTTGACCAGCTTCTCTGTCCCTGTTCTGACCTGTCTCTCTGTCCCTGTGTTGACCAGCTTCTCTGTCCCTGTGCTGACCTGTCTCTCTGTCCCTGTGCTGACCTGTCTCTCTGTCTGTGTGTTGACCTGTCTCTCTGTCCCTGTGTTGACCAGCTTCTCTGTCCCTGTGCTGACCTGTCTCTGACCTGTCTCTCTGTCCCTGTGTCCCTGTGCTGACCTGTCTCTCTGTCCCTGTGCTGACCTGTCTCTCTGTCCCTGTGTTGACCAGCTTCTCTGTCCCTGTGCTGACCTGTCTCTCTGTCCCTGTGTTGACCACTCTGTCTCTCTGTCCCTGTGTTGACCAGCTTCTCTGTCCCTGTGTTGACCTGCTCTCTGTCCCTGTGCTGAGCCTGTCCCTGCTGACCTGTCTCCTGTGTTGACCTGTCTCTCTGTCCCTGTGCTGACCTGTCTCTCTGTCCCTGTGCTGACCAGCTTCTCTGTCCCTGTGCTGACCTGTCTCTCTGTCCGTGTGTTGACCTGTCTCTCTGTCCCTGTGTTGACCAGCTTCTCTGTCCCTGTGCTGACCTGTCTCTGTCCCTGTGTTGACCTGTCTCTCTGTCCCTGTGCTGACTCTGTCCCTGTGCTGACCTGTCTCTCTGTCCCTGTGTTGACCTGTCTCTCTGTCCCTGTGCTGACCTGTCTCTCTGTCCCTGTGCTGACTGCCCCTGTGTCTTGCTCTGTGGGAGCAGCTTGCCCGTCTGCTCTGCTCTGGCCCGTGTGTTTGTTTGGCAGCGTTGCATGGTTTAAGTCTTTCACCATGGCGCCCAAACCAAGCTGCCACCAGTGACCACAGCAACAGCTTGAATGCAAACATGGCCTTGGTGTTTGTTCCGGAAAAACATTCCCTGCTCCTCAGGGCCATTGTTTGAGGCTTTTAGCCCCCCATGGCGATATCGAGCGCAGCTGTGAAATGCGCCTCAGTAACGACTTTCAAAACTCCCTCTGCCAGTGGACAAAGGCGCAATGCACAGTCGCATCAGTAAACCTGTGACAGGGCAGGTAAAACGATCAGGGTGAGAAGGACTGCAGGGGAAACAAGTCTCATGACTTGCTTATGCATGTGTCCTCAGCATCTCATAGAATATAATTATCCTCTTTCCCTATGTCTGGATGTCTCTGTAACACATTGGGTGCTGCTGTGATTTATAGACGTTGGATTTTGGGAATGGGGAAATTGCAGAAATGAGATGGTCTCCACACAGCATCAATGATAGATGTGTTCACAGCAAACACACCATGGATAGCTCTTAAAAAATCCCTAAGCCAGCAGGCTGGAAACAAAAGACATCTCGGTTCTATTGGACGTTTTTGTTCTGTGTTCTCTAGAGGTTTGGGTGTGTTTCCTGTGTGGGCCGTGGGATCCAAACTCATCTGACATGACTGGCTATTGGCTGCTGAGACTCACCAATGAGAGTGTGACATACTGACACAAAAAATGGGTGGAGCCACCATACACTCACATAAAACAGTGATTGGCTTGTGATTGCAGTTCCATCCATTGTGATGTCATGTTGCCTGGTTCCCCCAGCACCAGGTTAGTCCAGAGCTGTTTCCGGATCTGGATGAGGATGCTGGCCCTCCTGTAAGTGTGCTGTGTGTTGTGACTCCACTGTGTCACACTGCTAAATACTGACATTTGAGAATGGTTCAATGTCATTTATCGGTGAGAACTTTCAGAAACATCTGAGAGCTCCATCGTAGAACCATGGAGCCACTTCCATTGTGTTGGGGTGAGGCACATCTCAATTCATCCAATTAAATAAAACATTAGAAATTTTGAATTTATTAATTGAAAAATGTCATTTTGCATTGTGGACCTCATGTACCATTTTGTGAATGAAATTTGAAAGAATTTCTAAAATTGTTCTGCTCAGGTAATGGGAGGCAGGTAATCCAGAGGTACACGCGTTTTGGAAGGCGGAACGCTGGGCAGATCAGTGCGGCGGTTTGGTCACATGGCATCAGTGAGGCAGTTGTGCTCCTGTGTCCGCAGTGATTGGTACAGACACGTGTGCTGAACTGGGAGAGTCTGTGCACAGGACGCTCCACCTTCTCCCTATTGGCCAAGAGCTGCTGCTTTTCCATTGGCTGCTGGGGGAGATGAAAACATGTTGCGAAACATGATCGTATTTTTAATAGTCATGGAGTAACTTAGTTATGACTGACATGTGTGTGACATACACCTGTTCAACAGGTACGAGTAGCTTCATTTCATCTGCATTTGCAGAGAGGCCTTTAGCAGAGGCTCTCATCCAGAGCGACTCGCACAGTCACAGTTAACGCTTTGATTTACACTCTGATGGAATGCCTCAGCTCACTCCTCTCCTCCTGCCGTTGTCTGTTTAAAAAAAAAAAACCCCTCTCATTCATGGTCGTTTATTTCAGGACGGTGGGCTCCGTTCTCATGTTGACGTTTTTATGGTGGCTGCCATGTTGAGAGATGATTACCGTGTGTAATTTGTGAGAGGGCCATCTCGCCACTCGCAGCCCAGCGCAGATTAATAAGAGGTCTGTGTCTCTTTTGTCTGAGAGACAGAAATGAAATTTAAGAGCAATTAGGGGTGTGATTAAGAGAGGGGCTGGTGGGGGCATGGGGAGGGGGGCAACAAAATAAATTGGCAACTAGTTCAGACCCATGCTGCCTAGATGAGGTAATTGTATAATCACTTTCTTTAATTTTTCAATTAAATTGTGTGAACAGCGAAAATCAACGATCCAGTGCAGATCTCCCCCACCACATTCTGGGACCTCTGCTTTACTGTTGCATCTTCTGTCTGCACTTCAGGTGCATATATCTATAATGCATCACAACTGTAAGACTGACAATCATCTGTTTCCATAACCAATCAAATCTGAGGGCCAATCACACAGCCACTTAGGGCAGCCTATAGAAAAAAAATCAATACGTTTCAGAGACACATTGTCAGTGACTGAGCGTCTGGTGTCAAGACCAAGAGTGGCTCAATGGATCCTCTACTCTGCTCTTGGATTGAACACTTTTGTAATCAAACTCTGTGTATTGTCAAAGATTTCTTATGTGCGTTCAGTGGATAGTTACACATTGACTTTCTGCATGTGTTCTGCATTAACTCAGGGTGTGGACTACATCGATAAGGCGTTTGCAGTAGTTGTCATGTAATTGCGGTGGTTAGCCCAATAGCGTGGGAGCAGCCGTGGCGGGATCGACCGGGCAGGTTTTATTGCGGGGGCCTGTTAGCGGTCGCCTGGCAGCGTGTGCTTTATTGCTGCTGTCTGGTGGGGTAGGGTGTGCTTCCTTTCACAGAGACTGACCTGAGGGAGGGTTACAGACCGGCTTCACAGAGACTGACCTGAGGGAGGGTTACAGACCGGCTTCACAGAGACTGACCTGAGGATGGGGTTACAGACTGGCTTCACAGAGACTGACCTGAGGGAGGGTTACAGGCCGGCTTCACAGAGACTGACTTGAGGGAGGGTTACAGACCGGCTTCACAGAGACTGACCTGAGGATGGGGTTATAGACCGGCTTCACAGAGACTGACCTGAGGGAGGGTTACAGACCGGCTTCACAGAGACTGACCTGAGGATGGGGTTATAGACCGGCTTCACAGAGAATGACCTGAGGATGGGGTTACAGACTGGCTTCACAGAGACTGACCTGAGGGAGGGTTACAGACCGGCTTCACAGAGACTGACCTGAGGGAGGGTTACAGACCGGCTTCACAGAGACTGACCTGAGGGAGGGTTATAGACCGGCTTCACAGAGACTGACCTGAGGATGGGGTTATAGACCGGCTTCACAGAGGCTGACCTGAGGGAGGGTTACAGACCGGCTTCACAGAGACTGACCTGAGGGAGGGTTACAGACCGGCTTCACAGAGACTGACCTGAGGATGGGGTTACAGACCGGCTTCACAGAGACTGACCTGAGGGAGGGTTACAGACCGGCTTCACAGAGACTAACCTGAGGGAGGGTTACAGACTGGCTTCACAGAGACTGATCTGAGGATGGGGTTTCAGACCGGCTTCACAGAGACTGACCTGAGGATGGGGTTATAGACCGGCTTCACAGAGACTGACCTGAGGGAGGGTTACAGACCGGCTTCACAGGAAGATGGTCTCGGTGCTGCCTGTGGGAGAGATACGGAGACGGAGCAGCCGTGGGTGTGTTAATCTGACAGACACCAGGGGGCGACAGGCAGGCAGTTACCCCACTGTACCCCACCTGAATGGATGCATGAGCAGCATACGAGAGCACTGGTTCTTTTAAGAAGAATTCCCCTTTCGACTGAAGAGTCATGCGGGAGGGGGCAGATTTGGGGAGGGAAAAACCTCAGGCAAAACAGAGATACAAAGGCACATTTTATTTTCACACAGGCAAGTTAAATTTCCCAATATGTGGTTTTCCTCAGGTGTATACGCACCTTAACGGTTTTGAGATTGCACCTAATTTCAGTGCAGAGAAAAGCAATTCAGGAACCTGTCACCCTGTCGCCTCCGGAAGCCAGCGGTGATCGGCAGCAAGATGGGCAACTTTTAAAAAAGGGCAGAGGGAAAAGTGGCTCCGGTCCCACGCTGACCCTGCTTAACGGGGGCCGGGGGACCGGGGGACCAGGGGACCGGGGGACCGAGGGACCGGGGGACTGGGGGACTGGGGCCAGAGCTTGGGGCAGGCGGGCCCATGTTTGAGTGGACTTTGGCCAGTCTTGGTTGGACACAGTTCCTGTGGGCTGTGAAACCGTGTGTTTGGGTTGCAGTGCCGTGTGACGTTGAGAGGGTTCAGGTTCAATTTCCAGGTAAAGCTGCTGTAGCAAAGCGCTTAACCTGCATCGCAACCTTAAACACTGGGCTGTATAAAGGTCTACCGTGTGAAAACCCGGGATTACTGTCACTCATTTTTCAGTGCTGTGAAACCTGAGGCCTCCCATAGTGAAAGAGGTTCCCCTCAAAGTGACTTTGGGATAATGGAATGACTAAATAAAATAAAAAAATGAAACGTGTGATAGGAATTATTTATGTCAAAGGCAGGGATTTGTGACGGCAGTATAAATGTTTAAACCAGAACACAGAGAGTGAATCCCTGTGAGCGCAGACACAGATAAAGTGGCAGTTTGTCATCGTCACAGCTCAGCGCTCACAGTTTGACACACGCAGGCTGCAGTATAAATATCTGATGAAGTAATGAAACTGGTCACCTCTGAAATTATGAGCCCGTTCCACATTCAGGGCCAGAGATCGGCTTGCATGGGCTCGCTGTTTCCATCTTTCATTTTTAAGCTGCCTGCTCCAGAGCCTGTGGTGATAGCCTTGTCATTGTCACACTGAGGATCGGATTTATAAGTAAGAGGTGATTTAAAAAAAATTAATAATAATAATAATGTCAGGTATTCACCCATCCATTAATGCACCATTACAGAAGACTCTGTGAAACTGAAGGCGGAATTAAATGTTGAGGAGAATGTTATGATAAAATGTAACAGATTTTATTGATATTTTTCTTTATAACACACAGTCATGTGGTTAAGAGAATGCATTGGTGTGATTCACAGAGAAAGAATAAAGAATAAAAATACAGCAAGAACAAGCAGACACACCCAGCTGCCTGCTCAGATCCCCAGTGAACATTAGCGGCCTCTACTGGCTGGCAGAGCAGCTGCAAGTAAGCAAATGGAGCTCATGTTGAGTTTGTGTTCGTCCAGCATGATAGTATTTAATTTGTGATGTATCTGCGGTGTGAAAAGCAATAATATTTTTGATGCTTGGATTGGAATCAACTCACAACTTTTCCTTCCTCTATTCATTATGTAACTAAATATTAAAAATATTAATTTGATTTACACATCAGGATTTCTGAAGTAATTAACTGAAATTACACTATGACAGTATGATTTTATAGGTCAGCTTTGCCCAGCCCTGCCTCTAGGAGCTCCTGATTAGTGGAACTTAATGACTGACAGGTGGATGGTCAGGGCCCGATACTAGACCTGGCTTTGCATCAGCAAGTATATAAATAAAAATACCAACCTGGCTAAACAAACCATAGCTCTGTTTTTCTGGCAAGACCCCGCCCATGATATTTCCTGCATTAGCCAGTCAGCACATCCCACTGCACTCTGTGTGTATGTAGCTGTTTTCAGTGGGTTTGAGTGTGAAGAAAAAGAGCATCGCCAGGCCCATGTCCTTAGCTCACCTATGCTAATGCTGCACTGGGCTGTTTGGCTAATGAACTCACACACAATGCCCTGATAAATCCAACCACAGTGGAGACACACTCCTGACCCTGCATGCTTGTTTTTAACTGAAAAAAAACCCTAGGAGCAGAGCCAGTAGTTACTCAGCTATGCTAATAACTCAGGTCTGTCTCCCTCTGCACTGATCTGTACAGTGGAATTCAAAGAGCGTGGAACAAAAAAAAACCACCAGCAGCAGACCCGGTGGGTGCTGAGCAATGCTAACCCAGCATGCAGGCTACCTGTGTCCTCCCAGTAACCCCACACTGCTGGGCCCTGAGGGAGAGGGAAGGAGCGGAGAGGGAAGGGTCACAAGCCGGGGTTTGTGTGTGAAACGGCAGTGTTAACTCCAGCCCCAGCTTACGCAGGCACCGCCCGGCGGAGAGTGAATTACAAATGCATATCGATCTCGCCCTGCTCTCAGCTCCACAATTAACAAATTAGATTTTTATGACAGGGTTTTTTTTTGCCATTCTTGCTTTTTGTTTAATCCAGCAAAGCGGCAGTTTATTTAATGACGTCCCTGGTGCTTTTGAGAGACAGCGGTGCTGAGTAAGCCTAACAGACTGAAAATACGCCTGTGATTTACTTATATTCCCTGCGCTGATCGCTTAGTTGCCACCCTCATACAGCAGAGAGAATGTGTGCTCTCTGAGATCATTTATCATAATTATTGATTATTTATTGATGTAGCATAAACTGTATTGGAGGAATTACTGTGATGTGATTGAATCAGTTTATACCATGGCCTTGTTAAAAAGTCATTTCTGATTGGTTGAGAGTGAATAGTGAGTATTATTTTCTGATAACATGAAAGTAGTGATGGGAGATTGAGTTTTCTGAAATCCCATAGGCTGGTGGGGCTATGGTGAGCTGTCAATCTCTGGTCTGAACCCCAGCTGTGTCTCAGGTCCCCAAAATGTGAATCTCAGGTCCCCAGTGTTGTTGGTGAGTGATGGTGTCTCAGTGTGGATGGTGTGTGATGGTGCCGTATCCTGTCCTCCTTATGGGACAGCCCTGTGTGTGGGGCATCTGTCAGTGGAGACTGTGACATGGGAGAACTGACCTGTCAGGTGGTGTAAAGTAACCCTCCCTCACAAAGCAAAGACCTTGTATGTTTTAAAAACTTTTCTTCACATTCTGCCTCTTTTTCCCCTTTCAAACTGATCTGTGATTTCCATAATCCCCCTGGCATCACCGTCTGTGCCTGTTCCATGAGTATATCTTTGAATGGATCCAGGCTGGAGTTTGTCTGGAGTTCGATTTTAACTTTTTTCCCAAGAGAGTGTAAGAAAGAAGGGCGGAGCACGCAGGGGAAATGAGACTGAAGTGTGAGCCGCTGTGTTATGATCAGTGAGACACAGAGCTCTGGCTGGTCCCGCAGAATGTGAATTTTGGCGACAGGCGAACGCTGAGGAAATAACCCTCCTTGTCGTGTGAGTGCATGCGAATGAGGAATAAATTCAGGTCCTACGGGTCAGATCGATAAATAAAAGCAGGAGCGAGCCGCCTGCATTAAAATCAGGGCCGCGTCTCCTTGAGACAGCCGCTGCCGACGGCCCTCTTATCAACTCGCATACCAGACAGGTGAATATTAATGATGGAAAGCCGTTCGGCTCCAGGAAGCCATGCATCGGTTTGCCTTACTACCATCTGCCCAGTGAACGCAAAACGCTTCCAGAATGCTGAGAAAGGCTCGGGTGGGTTTCCCGTTTGATTTGTGTTGTAATTTTGATGAGAACGTTTGCTTGACTGTTTGGCGTTTTGGGTTGACGCTAATTTATTACTTCCTCTTGGTATGCGGCGGTGTGACATGTTCCATCACCACTCTAAGCATTTATTCAAGAACAATTTAATACAATTTGATGGACAGAGGCTTTGAACATTTTATTTTTTTAATTCTTGTCAGACTCACAAAAGACATTTTCCAGGCACATATCAATAAACGGATATCTATGAAGCTGGACAATGTATTATGTAATTCCAAAGAAAAAGAAATTGTTAGGTGAGTATTTGCAGGTTTTTTTTCTTCCCCTGAAGAAGAAGCTGAAGGCTCGCGGTGGTGTGGATGAGGGAAGCTGAAGGCTCGCGGTGGTGTGGATGAGGGAAGCTGAAGGCTCGCGGTGGTGTGGATGAGGGAAGCTGAAGGCTTGTGGTGGTGTGGATGAGGGAAGCTGAAGGCTCGCGGTGGTGTGGATGAGGGAAGCTGAAGGCTCGCGGTGGTGTGGATGAGGGAAGCTGAAGGATCGCGGTGGTGTGGATGAGGGAAGCTGAAGGCTCGCGGTGGTGTGGATGAGGGAAGCTGAAGGCTCGCGGTGGTGCGGATGAGGGAAGCTAAAGGCTTGCGGTGGTGTGGATGAGGGAAGCTGAAGGCTCGCGGTGGTGCGGATGAGGGAAGCTGAAGGCTTGTGGTGGTGTGGATGAGGGAAGCTGAAGGCTCGTGGTGGTGTGGATGAGGGAAGCTGAAGGCTTGTGGTGGTGTGGATGAGGAAAGCTGAAGGTGCTGCAGCTGCCCGTGTGTCACTGGGGTGTGACTGACTGACACTCTTACCCTGGGCAGTGAATCAGCCTGCAGGCTGGGATCTGAGGGCCTCAGTAATTGCTCTCTTGTGAATCCGACGGCACCAGGCAGGGCCCTGAGAGACACCCAGCGAGGATCTGACCTTTCTCAAACAAGCTGCTCCTAACCAAGTCTAATTATCTAAAGAAAGTCCGAGTGGGGAGAAGGATGTAAAAACAATTAAAAGATATCATGACTTTAATCCCTTGACTGTGACTCAGCATAATTCATAAAATACTTTTCTTATCATTTTAAGATGAGACACAAAGTCCATACATACATACATAGACATAACATGAGTGGGCGGAGCTCTGTAGGGTCTAGTTTTACTGAAACGTACCATTAAAGAAATCTCCATTGATCCCCAGAAAAAGTTTAATGTTTAGAAATTTCACGATCACCAAGCCCAGGAGATGGAAGACAGATGTGGCAGTCCAGACTTTCAATCATACGCCCATTCTCTTTATTCTAGGGGAACAGAATCTAACCGTCTAAATGACTCATACGCCCATTCTCTTTATTCTGGGGGAACAGAATCTAACCGTCTAAATGACTCACACGCCCATTCTCTTTATTCTGGGGGAACAGAATCTAACCGGCTAAATGACTCACACGCCCATTCTCTTTATTCTGGGGGAACAGAATGTAACCGTCTAAATGACTCACACGCCCATTCTCTTTATTCTGGGGGAACGGAATCTAACCGTCTAAATGACTCATACGCCCATTCTCTTTATTCTGGGGGAACGGAATCTAACCGTCTAAATGACTCACGCGCCCATTCTCTTTATTCTGGGGGAACAGAATGTAACCGTCTAAATGACTCACACGCCCATTCTCTTTATTCTGGGGGAACAGAATCTTACCATCTAAATGACTCACGCGCCCATTCTCTTTATTCTGGGGGAACAGAATCTAACCGTCTAAATGACTCATACGCCCATTCTCTTTATTCTGGGGGAACAGAATGTAACCGTCTAAATGACTCACACGCCCATTCTCTTTATTCTGGGGGAACAGAATCTAACCATCTAAATGACTCACGCGCCCATTCTCTTTATTCTGGGGGAACGGAATCTAACCGTCTAAATGACTCACGCGCCCATTCTCTTTATTCTGGGGGAACAGAATGTAACCGTCTAAATGACTCACACGCCCATTCTCTTTATTCTGGGGGAACAGAATCTAACCGTCTAAATGACTCACACGCCCATTCTCTTTATTCTGGGGGAACAGAATCTAACCGTCTAAATGACTCACGCCCATTCTCTTTATTCTGGGGGAACAGACTCTAACCAGTCTAAATGACTCACACGCCCATTCTCTTTATTCTGGGGGAACAGAATGTAACCGTCTAAATGACTCACGCGCCCATTCTCTTTATTCTGGGGGAACAGAATGTAACCGTCTAAATGACTCACGCCCATTCTCTTTATTCTGGGGGAACAGAATGTAACCGTCTAAATGACTCACACGCCCATTCTCTTTATTCTGGGGGAACAGAATCTAACCGTCTAAATGACTCACACGCCCATTCTCTTTATTCTGGGGGAACAGAATCTAACCGTCTAAATGACTCACACGCCCATTCTCTTATTGACTAACGGATTCATTTGTTGTGAAGGAAAGAGACTGAGGGCACACAGCTGGAGCACGTCGCTGCGGTTCAGCCTGTTTAATTACCATCCAGCGCTCTGCATCGCCGCGCTGGTTAGCTTCATTAACCCACAGCTCTCTATGTGGAACTGGCAAGGCACTGAAACTCTGCAGGTACAGTAGGAGAGGCACTGAAACTCTGCAGGTACAGTAGGAGAGGCACTGAAACTCTGCAGGTACAGTAGGAGAGGCACTGAAACTCTGCAGGTACAGTAGGAGAGGCACTGAAACTCTGCAGGTACAGTAGGAGAGGCACTGAAACTCTGCAGGTACAGTAGGAGAGGCACTGAAACTCTGCAGATACAGTAGGAGAGGCACTGAAACTCTGCAGGTACAGTAGGAGAGGCACTGAAAGTTTGTGGTTGAAATGGGAGAGCTGAGCTCAATGGAGTTGTTTCATGCCTGGCCATTTTAATAATTTCTCAGTGTTGGAATTATTAGATTCCCCTCAGGAGAACAGTCCACAGAAAAGATCCTTTGACAGGAAGTACAGTGAACTGAATAGCCATTGCGCATTTCTGTGTTATGGAAATGACCCTGTAGCTGGAAATCATGTCAGGAGGGGGAGGGGGAAATCTCTGGTAGCTTGCCCCGACACAGTGCACTCAGGCTGGGTAATGAAGAGGAAATGCCCTGGTCTCTCCTGAGGCCTTCAGCAGCGAGGCATGGAGCTCTGAAATGCTGTGCTGCACTGAGGGCAGCTGGGAACAGAGCTGGCTGGAGGAGGTGTTGGAAAGTCCACTCTGAGTTTTTTGGGTGAAGAACTTTTTAAATTTAACTTGGTTGTTCTAAGTTCAGCTAGCAGAGGGCAGAGCAGAGTTACCATGTGAACTTCTGCTCAACCACACACAGTGCAACTCCTCAAGAGACTGAACCATTCCCTCTGCTGGTGTCCCTCGTCTCACTCATGAGTGGCAGAGGTCCCTGCAGTGTTGAGACGGGACCCAGGGCTGGAGACTCCCTGTACTGTATATTATCTCCTTGGTAACAACTTCCCTTCAACTCTGGTTTATGCAACAAAATGCTGTTGAAATGGTTGCTTCACAGAATACAAAAGAGTGACAATCTATACAATTGAAGTTGTGCTTTCGTCTGTGCATTTTACTGTTCTTGGTACCCGACAGCAAAACCAAAAGCTGACAATACAATCGCCATTGTGTTGCGTACACCTGAGATGTAAACATATTGTTCCTAAGGAGATAAGAGCCACTACGACGTAACGATTAATATGATGTTTTAGAATGCGTCGCAAGGAATTTCGTAATTCTCTCTGTGCAAATAGAAACTCAGCGTCTCGCTGTATTTGCAGTGTAAATACATCTAAGTTGAAGGGTAATTTCCACTCAATACATATGCACGCTGATTATCTCTCTAGGTTTGAAATGGGTAAAGAACAGCAGCTTAGCCAAGGCAATAGGTACAGCAGTTTCCCTCTCGCTGTCCGAGGCGTCATTAGAGGGCAGGGAAAGGTGAGGTCAGCGCAGTTCTGTTCTCTCCAGGGGCTTAAGTCTCGTAGCGCGGCTGTCTGTCTCCGCGTCGGCAGCTGCATAACCCCAGCGCTGGACTGCGGCGATCCGCTCCACTGTTTAAGGCCGTTTGTTCAAACTGTGCGGGAGCAGGACAGCCACACGTCGGCCACGGAGTCACGTTTAAACCACGAGAGTCGCAGCACGGATCGCCTCCAATCGCTCAGAAATCCACTTAGTTGAACCCCTTAAGTTACCTGAGAAAGGAATTACAGCAAACTCGCCATAGATCAATAGTGAATGTAGCCGCGGATTCCGAGGGGATATACCAGTTAAACTCACAAACAATATCGCCAAGCGGTCCGGAAAGGACGGACCGGTAAATAACGGAATCATATTACTGAGGAGGGAACATTGGATTAAGAATTAAATCTTTCACATTTTAACAAGATTACGGAGATACATTTCAAAGCTAAACGCATAAAATAACTCCAATGCTTTTTACTTTTTATTATTATTGCACAAAAATGATCATGTTCAGTAGAAGAGAACTTGGAATTTCGTTTGAAATTACAACCTTATTATATTTAGCATAAAGAAAAGTAAATTATCTTTATTATAGTGGTACCAACTGCTTTATAATGCACAGCAATGTCCAGCGTATCCCGTCACGGCTATCGACAGCAGAGACACGACTCAGAGCGCTAACTGCATGCGGCATGTAAGATGACAAGCACAACACTGGTTTTAATTTTGTTAAAATTATTTTGAAGAAATTATTGTACGATAAACAGGCCAGTTTGGTTTGACTGGTTGCATGAAGATTGATTAGATATCTTGACTCCGTTACCATGGCACCCAGTCTGTTTTTCTTCTTTTTAGCAATTACGGCAATGTATCGCTACTCGTTGAATTCCTGTTTATTACAGCTGTTTGTTTGGGTACATGTAGATTTGTGCGTATGTGTATTCATATGTGGGTTGTGGGTTGATTCACAGCTTGTGTGTGTGTGTGTGTGTGTGTGTGTGTGTGTGTGTGTGTGTGTGTGTGTGTGTGTGTGTGTGTGTGTGTGTGTGTGTGTGTGTGTGTGTGTGTGTGTGTGTGTGAGTGAGATTTAAACAGGGTTTCAGCATCTCTTTCCATTGAACATGGCATTATGTTGCCTGCTGTGAAATTGTGCACAACACCACACACATACCAGTGTTTAAACTGGAATTTACCCTTAATTACCACTAATCTTTAGATCTTTAATAAATTACAGGTAAGGGGTAGATTAAAGCACCAGGGTGAAGAGGAGGCTCTGCCAGGAGTGCGAGATGAGGAAGAATACAGAGCTACAGGCGGAGAGCGAGCGTGTAGCCTTCTCCGTTTGGCAAACACAGGCAGGCTGAGACACACACAGGTTACACTATGTGTGCTGGAGGTATGAACAGTGCTGTATAGTAAGTTCTTTTTAGTCCCATAATGCAGTGCCAGCGGACTGTGGACCGCTCCAAATGCCACCGCCAGCATCAGTGAGCGCTGAGCCCGACCAGCACGAGAATAATTTAACTCTGTGGATGCCTTTAGCATCTGAGAATACTGGAGAGGCAGGTGGCTGTCCTGTCCCAGAATGCCCTGGGTGCCTGTTCCAGTGTGATCACGAGCAAGGAAACCTTTTCTGGTGCTGTTTAGAAACATTTAATCCATAGCGTGTCTCAGTTCATTTCACTGACATTTTTTATAAAAATTGAGAAAAAATATGATGCATGGTTAATGATCTGAGCCTCGCTTCATTCACTTTGCCTCCGTTTGCAGTATTTCCCCTCACCCTTTCGTGGTAGATAAGGTCACCGTCTGCATGTGTCAGCGCACTCTAGCGTGTAAAATGCAGACATAAATAATTAGACGGTGCTGAGGTGTTCTCTTAGCTCAGAAAGCCCAGTGCTGCTGTCAGATTATTTGGAGTCGCTCTGTGATTGTGATGTTAATGTGTGTGCAGTAGCTCCCTGTGATTCGTAATGTTTTCCTGTAAACCGTGTTTATCCAGCGCTTAAACTGTGACCAGCTGGCTGCACAAACAGCTGCTGTTTGCAGCCGTTTCTTTCTCTCCCCTCTCCCTCCCTCCCTCCCTCTCTCTGGGTTTGAGCGACACGTCGTAGTAGTGGGCAGTGTCCTGAATTGTAGGTTTATGTTCCTTTGTGCGTCTCCCTAAGGAGGCAGATCCAAACATGAGGAGAAGGTAGTATTTATTGGGTTTCACGCAGTGTGTAATTATCATGATTGAAAATGGAAGTGAGGGCCGTTCATTAAGGCAGAGTGAGGGAGCGAGCCGTGCCGCGCTGTGTAGCTTATGCTCCTTTCACAGAGATCGCACGGTCCGCCAGGTCGCAGCCAGCAGGAGCGGCAGATAAGAGCAGTGAGGAAAAGGGCTGGAATTGAACTCGTCTTGTTTTGCATCAGGCCCCTCAACCCCCCAGCCATGATGACCCTCTCATCTGCCTCATCAGAGATTCTGTCCCCAGGTGTGGCTTGGCCATTCTACCGTTCAGTCCGGCTCTCGCCTGCATCATGCACAATATCCACCTGTACAAACATATTGTACCCTAAAACATAAACTTCATACATCTGCTTGTAGCTCTAATTTGTCTTAGTGTCTTTTATGTAAGCTTAGAGAAATATGTATTATCTTTAACGTTATCTTTAGTACCTCCACATGCTGTGTAAAGGTGAATGGCACATCTATCCTTTCCTCAGGTTTGATGAGGTGATTAGCCGTCCCTTCAGAAAGGGATGTTTTTCAGATGATATGGATTTGTGGTCTGTATGGATGTGAGTTTGTGGTCTGTATGGATGTGAGTTTGTAGTCTGTATGGATGTGAGTTTGTAGTCTGTATGGATGTGAGTTTGTAATCTGAATGGATGTGATTTGTAGTCTGAATGGATGTGATTTGTGGTCTGTATGGATGTGAGTTTGTGGTCTGTATGGATGTGAGTTTGTAGTCTGTATGGATGTGAGTTTGTGGTCTGAATCGATGTGAGTTTGTGGTCTGTATGGATGGTCTACAGCCCTGTGCTGCTCTTATTCCCAGGCAGGCATGTGATTCCCCTCTGATTTCAGAACCCTGGTGCCTTCCCTCCAAATCCAACTGATCTATTTTTCATGAAGTCATACGGAACCCTCAGGGAGAGGATTGAGCTCATTTGTAAAGCTATCTTCAGTAATTAAGCGTATCAGTAAACTCCCAACGCACCTCAAGGGCAAATATTGTTTAATCATAGTTAAGTCCCTTTAAGTGGTCTACATATTTATTTGCTAAAAAAATCTAATTGGTAATGCTTGCATCAGTGTTAAATGGCGACTCAATGGTGGTACCCCTCCCAGCATTGCAGCGTGTGTTATTTTCTCAAACGGTTTGAGGTCGCACAATCTTCTCCCATAAAGGAGCTGGGTAATGAGATTCCTCAGTGAAACACCGGCACACACGGCCTGGCCTGCCTGCAGTGCAATTATATTTCACAAAGTGAAATGCAAAATAGCTGCTGCAGCTCAAATCAAATCTATGATGTGAGGCAGAGGCCATTATGAAGCCCTCCAAGTGTTAATACTGTACGTGCCTCGTTCCCTTCCAAGGGCCGTAGCCATTACAATATTACAATATTCCCTAAGTTTAAATGAGCAGAAGCGTATTGGTTGGTGGAGTTCAGGGAAACGGTTGTGCGGAAATTGGTGACCGTTAGATTCTGTGACACACAGCGCCACTTTGGGGGGTGAACAGCAGGAACTTCAAAGGGAGGATAAATCAGGGTGTTTTGTGAATAAATTGGTGTGGGCCTCTGAGATGAAGAGCAGGCTGGAGGCCAGGCAACCCAGTGCTGGGAGAATGTTCCAGAAGCAGCAGAGCTGCTGGGTCTTAGTGTGAGTGGTGTGCATTGCATGAGAGAGGGACCCACTAAAGCTGAGGGAGGCAGGGGGTGGCATGTGGGGCCAGGCTCCACGATGTGTAGGCCCCAGGCTGGGGCAGAGTGTAGGCCCCAGGCTGGGGCAGAGTGTAGGCCCCAGGCTCCACGATGTGTAGGCCCCAGGCTCGGCAGAGTGTAGGCCCCAGGCTCGGTGGACTGTAGGCCCAGGCTCGGTGGACTGTAGGCCCAGGCTCCACGATGTGTAGGCCCCAGGCTCAGCAGAGTGTAGGCCCCAGGCTGGGGCAGAGTGTAGGCCCCAGGCTCAGCAGAGTTTAGGCCGTAGGCTCGGTGGACTGTAGGCCCCAGGCCCCAGGCTCGGCAGTGAGTACGCCCCAGGCTCCACGATGTGTAGGCCCCAGGCTCGGCTGACTGTAGGTCCCCGGCTCGGTGGACTGTAGGCCCCAGACTCAGCAGAGTGTAGGCCCCAGGCTGGGGCAGAGTGTAGGCCCCAGGCTCAGCAGAGTGTAGGCCCGGGTTTGGTGGACTTGCAGAGGTGCTTATATAGACTCTGACTGTTTCCTGTGGAAACTACCTTATTTACATTATATTGCTGATGTGTTTGCAATTATGACTGTTTCCAGAATGTTATTGTTATTACATCATCTCACAGGCAACAGTGATCTGAACAGAAACTCTCCCAGGGTTCTGGAAACAGGTTGATTATATCTGCCTCTCTCACAGGCTGCATGATGCTGTTAGCTGGAGCTGGGTAGTGTATCTGTCTGTCTCAGGACCGTATTACTGTAATGGTACAGGAGGTTTGGTGTTAGCAGGGTGGAGTATCTGTCTGTCTCACAGGCTGTGTGGTGTTAGCAGGGTGGAGTATCTGTCTGTCTCACAGGCTGTGTGGTGTTAGCAGGGTGGAGTATCTGCCTGTCTCACAGGCTGTGTGGTGTTAGCAGGGTGGAGTACCTGTCTGTCTCACAGGCTGTGTGGTGTTAGCAGGGTGGAGTAACTGTCTGTCTCACAGGCTGTGTGGTGATAGCAGGGTGGAGTATCTGTCTGTCTCACAGGCTGTGTGGTGTTAGCAGGGTGGAGTATCTGCCTGTCTCACAGGCTGTGTGGTGTTTGCAGGGTGGAGTATCTGCCTGTCTCACAGGCTGTGTGGTGTTAGCAGGGTGGAGTACCTGTCTGTCTCACAGGCTATGTGGTGATAGCAGGGTGGAGTATCTGCCTGTCTCACAGGCTGTGTGGTGTTAGCAGGGTGGAGTATCTGCCTGTCTCACAGGCTGTGTGGTGTTAGCAGGGTTGAGTATCTGCCTGTCTCACAGGCTGTGTGATGTTAGCAGGGTGGAGTACCTGTCTGTCTCACAGGCTGTGTGGTGTTAGCAGGGTGGAGTATCTGTCTGTCTCACAGGCTGTGTGGTGTTAGCAGGGTGGAGTATCTGTCTGTCTCACAGGCTGTGTGGTGTTAGCAGGGTGGAGTATCTGTCTGTCTCACAGGCTGTGTGGTGTAACAGGGTGGAGTATCTGCCTGTCTCACAGGCTGTGTGGTGTTATCAGGGTGGAGTAACTGTCTGTCTCACAGGCTGTGTGGTGATAGCAGGGTGGAGTATCTGCCTGTCTCACAGGCTGTGTGGTGTTAGCAGGGTGGAGTATCTGTCTGTCTCACAGGCTGTGTGGTGTTAGCAGGGTGGAGTAACTGTCTGTCTCACAGGTTGTGTGGTGTTAGCAGGGTGGAGTATCTGTCTGTCACACAGGCTGTGTGGTGTTAGCAGGGTGGAGTATCTGTCTGTGTTACACTCAGCCTACGATGGGAAACTTGACTGACTGCCAGTGCAGGGGGACAAACGAGCAGTTTAGTGACATTCAGGAGGGACACATGACCTGCAAGATCCTGCCCCCCCAGGCCACTGAGTCAGAGTGTCAGGACCAGCAGGGCTAAATTTTTTAAAGCCAGTGTCTGGTTGCCTCCTTTAATGTTTAAAGAATTAACAAAAATGCATTTAGTTGCCAACTTATCGCAAAGGAATGAAAGAACGAGAAATGCATTTGGATTTTCTGTTCAAATGGAAGAAATAAACATGATTTTCTATAGCACAGATCCAGAAATTTATCGTCATTGGTGTTATTATTAATAATAATCATATTATTGTTGTTGTTGTTGCTATTGACAACAATAACATTAATGTCCACAGTGTAGTGAGGGTGGTGGAGCAGTTTACTACAAGTTTACTGAAAGTTGTAAATTTAGCAGGACAAACTACTAAACCTAGTTAAACCTGTTACTAAATCTAGTTAAGTTTATGCTATTATTGCGCAGCCCATGTGTGTGCATGTTTGTGTATATGTATTTTAGTTCTGTGTGTGTGTGAGAGGTAGTATGTTCATGTGTGGATATTTCAGCTTAGTGAATAAGGGTATGTGTGGTGTTCAGCACCATGGACAGCGCAGACAGACGCTCCAGCCTCAGGGAGACTCAGGGTGCATTCTGATACTTTCACTCGTCTCCTCCTTTCCTCCACTCATTTCCTCCCCTCCTCTCCCACCCCGGAAGTGTGCAGAGGAAAGGAGTGGAGGAAAGGAGGAGATGAAACGAAAACTGGAACAGCAAATCCAATTCACCTGTCATTTAAGTCGATGTAGGCTATTGATGAAGTAGTAACTTTGTCTGATTTTGAGGACACGTAAGCCAGTTATGCTTCTCATATGCTGCCAGCCCTTTTCATGCATTAAAATATGAATGTCAGTTACTTGCATCCTGCTCATGATTTAGCATAAACATGTATAAGGAATGTAAATATGGAAATAAAGCTGCCACTACAGTAACTAGCTGAATTTTGCGTTGGTAAAATCACCGCTGCGCTCCGGCAGAGCTGCTGGGCTGGTGTGGAGGGTGTGAGTGGTGGGGTGAGTGAGTCAAAGTCTCGGTGCCCGAGCGGCGCGGAAACCACGCATCCGCGCAAGCCCCCAGCCAGCGGCGCAGTAACCACGCATCCGCTCAAGCCCCCAGCCAGCGGCGCAGTAACCACGCCCCCAGGCCGCGTGTCCTTTATGTGTGACATTTGCCATCTTCTCGGGCTCACAGTGCGCCAGATATTAATTTATTGCTTTTTCTGCAGCAGCCCATCAACAACAGATAACAAACCAGCGTCTCAGTGTGCTGACATTACAGGTGGGGGGGGCATTACAGGGCTGTTAGGGAGGGGGACATTTGCCAGGGCTCCGTTAGGGTGGGGGGCATTACAGGGCTCTTTAGGGAGGGGGTACAGGGCCGTTAGGGTGGGGATATTAATTTATTACAGGGCTTTTTCTGCATTACAGGGCCCATCAACAACAGATAACAAACCAGCGGCTCAGTGTACAGGGCTGGGGGCATTACAGGGCTCCGTTAGGGTGGGGGCATTACAGGGCTCCGTTAGGGTGGGGGGGGCATTACAGGGCTCCGTTAGGGGGGGCATTACAGGGCTCCGTTAGGGTGGGGGGCATTACAGGGCTCCGTTAGGGTGGGGGGGCATTACAGGGCTCCGTTAGGGTGGGGGCATTACAGGGCTCCGTTAGGGTGGGGGGCATTACAGGGCTCCGTTAGGGGGGGGGGCATTACAGGGCTCCGTTAGGATGGGGGGGGGGGGCATTACAGGGCTCCGTTAGGGCTCCGTGGGGGGCATTACAGGGCTCCGGCAGGGTGGGGGCATTACAGGGCTCCGGCAGGGGTGGGGGGCATTACAGGGCTCCGTTAGGGGGGGGGGCATTACAGGGCTCCGCATTAGGGGGCATTACAGGGCTCCGTTAGGTGGGGGCATTACAGGGCTCCGCATTTAGGGTGGGGGCATTACAGGGTGGGGGCTCCGTTAGGCGTGGGGGCATTACAGGGCTCCGTTAGGGTGGGGGGGGGCTGTGGTTTCTCAGCCTCCCCTCTGAGCCAGAGCCAGTTCCATGCAGCGTGGCCAAAAGACAATATGGTGACTCCAAACCTGCCCTCACACTTATTTATTGTGTGACCCTGCTATTACCCTCAGTAAACTCAGTCACTGCGTATCTGTTCAGGCTGTCCGTCAAAGCCATGTGTGGGCGGAGCTGCTTCAGAGGGGGTGAGTGTTGCCCCCCCACACACACACACACACACACACACACACCCCTCTCCAGTGTACATCTCTCTGGGTAATAGCATCTGCTGAATGGCTGTAGTGTGAGACATGCATAAAGAGGCCAGTGAGCGCGCTCCAGCGCTGTCTCCCTGGTTTTGTGCTTGTGTCTCCGCTGCTCCGCAGGCTGTGTGGTGGTTGTGAATTGGGTTATGGGTTGTAGCGGTGGGGTTGGCAGCGCTCTCCAGGGCTGGCTAAAGCTATTATTAGCTGCTCCGGTTTGAAAGCACTAAGAATAGACAGCAGCTTTTTTACTACCCCTGTTCATTTCTGCTGAGCAGATGGTGGTAGCCCTCAGCGAGCCGCCTGCCAATCGCAGAGAGGAATTCACACCACTTATTAACGGCAGAGGCTGCGGGATGGGATCCGTGGGTGCCGGGTCAGAGCGAATTACTGTGTGCTCCAGGAGAAAGGCAGGGAATTCCTGCCACATAAGCGCTGTAGCTGCAGCGTGGATCACTATCAGGCCCGTGCTACAGCGTGGATCACTATCAGGCCCGTGCTACAGCGTGGATCACTATCAGGCCCGTCAGTGTGAGTGAGCAACATAAGCGCTGTAGCTACAGCGTGGATCACTATCAGGCCCGTCAGTGTGAGTGAGCAGCATAAGCGCTGTAGCTACAGCGTGGATCACTATCAGGCCCGTCAGTGTGAGTGAGCAACATAAGCGCTGTAGCTACAGCGTGGATCACTATCAGGCCCGTCAGTGTGAGTGAGCAACATAAGCGCTGTAGCGTGGCACTATCAGCAGTGTGAGATCAGCTATCAGGCCCGTCAGTGTGAGTGAGCAACATAAGCGCTGTAGCTACAGCGTGGATCACTATCAGGCCCGTCAGTGTGAGTGAGCAACATAAGCGCTGTAGCTACAGCGTGGATCACTATCAGGCCCGTCAGTGTGAGTGAGCAGCATAAGCGCTGTAGCTACAGCGTGGATCACTATCAGGCCCGTCAGTGTGAGTGAGCAACAGCGCTGTAGCTACAGCGTGGATCACTATCAGGCCCGTCAGTGTGAGTGAGCAACATAAGCGCTGTAGCTACAGCGTGGATCACTATCAGGCCCGTCAGTGTGAGTGAGCAACATAAGCGCTGTAGCTACAGCGTGAGTCACTATCAGGCCTATCAGGTCAGTGTGAGTGAGCAGCATAAGCGCTCAGTGTGCTGACAGCGTGGATCAGCTATCAGGCCCGTCAGTGTGAGTGAGCAGCATAAGCGCTGTAGCTACAGCGTGGATCACTATCAGGCCCGTCAGTGTGAGTGAGCAACATAAGCGCTGTAGCTACAGCGTGGATCACTATCAGGCCCGTCAGTGTGAGTGAGCAACGCATTAACACTGGGGTGAGATCAGTGTGAGTGAGCAGCGCATTAACACTGGAGTGAGATCAGTGTGAGTGAGCAGCACATTAACACTGGGGTGAGATCAGTGTGAGTGAGCAGCACATTAACACTGGAGTGAGATCAGTGTGAGTGAGCAGCACATTAACACTGGAGTGAGATCAGTGTGAGTGAGCAGCACATTAACACTGGAGTGAGATCAGTGTGAGTGAGCAGCACATTAACACTGGAGTGAGATCAGTGTGAGTGAGCAGCACATTAACACTGGGGTGAGATCAGTGTGAGTGAGCAGCACATTAACACTGGGGTGAGATCAGTGTGAGTGAGCAGCACATTAACACTGGAGTGAGATCAGATTGAGTGAGCAGCACATTAACACTGGGGTGAGATCAGTGTGAGTGAGCAGCACATTAACACTGGAGTGAGATCAGATTGAGTGAGCAGCACATTAACACTGGAGTGAGATCAGTGTGAGTGAGCAGCACATTAACACTGGAGTGAGATCAGTGTGAGTGAGCAGCACATTAACACTGGGGTGAGATCAGTGTGAGTGAGCAGCACATTAACACTGGAGTGAGATCAGATTGTGAGTGAGCAGCACATTAACACTGGAGTGAGATCAGTGTGAGTGAGCAGCACATTAACACTGGAGTGAGATCAGTGTGAGTGAGCAGCGCATTAACACTGGAGTGAGATCAGTGTGAGTGAGCAGCACATTAACACTGGAGTGAGATCAGTGTGAGTGTGCAGCACATTAACACTGGAGTGAGATCAGTGTGAGTGAGCAGCACATTAACACTGGAGTGAGATCAGTGTGAGTGTGCAGCGCATTAACACTGGAGTGAGATCAGTGCGAGTGTGCAGCGCATTAACACTGGAGTGAGATCAGTGCGAGTGTGCAGCGCATTAACACTGGAGTGAGATCAGTGTGAGTGAGCAGCGCATTAACACTGGAGTGAGATCAGTGTGAGTGTGCAGCGCATTAACACTGGAGTGAGATCAGTGTGAGTGAGCAGCACATTAACACTGGGGTGAGATCAGAGTGAGTGAGCAGCGCATTAACACTGGAGTGAGATCAGTGTGAGTGTGCAGCACATTAACACTGGAGTGAGATCAGTGTGAGTGAGCAGCACATTAACACTGGGGTGAGATCAGAGTGAGTGAGCAGCACATTAACACTGGAGTGAGATCAGTGTGAGTGAGCAGCACATTAACACTGGAGTGAGATCAGTGTGAGTGAGCAGCACATTAACACTGGAGTGAGATCAGTGTGAGTGAGCAGCACATTAACACTGGAGTGAGATCAGTGTGAGTGAGCAGCGCATTAACACTGGAGTGAGATCAGTGTGAATGAGCAGCGCATTAACACTGGAGTGAGATCAGTGTGAATGAGCAGCGCATTAACACTGGAGTGAGATCAGTGTGAATGAGCAGCGCAGTGTGAGTGAGCAGCACATTAACACTGGAGTGAGCGGAAGCCTTCTCTGACCTTGTAGTGATGGATTGACACGGTATTGGCATTTGAACCCAATTTGAATTGATTATTTTCAGTTTGCTGCTTTTGTGAGATGGAATAATGATCAATTTATTGGGGAAATGCGCTTTGCTCTTGTCTTTGGAACGCATGTTTATTTGTGTTGTCAAAAGAGGTTAATGTAAAGGACGAAGTATGGGAACGGGCTGATTAAATCTGGTAGTGTTTTCTCCTGCAGGGATTCTATTTCTGCTGTGCGTTTTGGCATTGTTGTGACGTTGTGCGTTTCTGGAGCAGTGGAGCGCAGACAGCCGCACAGACATCTCTCCCACAATTACCGCCATGCTGCCTGCCCCACATGCTGCGCGCCAGCGTTTGTTTTGACAGCACAAGTCAGCCCGTCTCCACCTCAGGTGGAGGGAAGTGCCTGCAAGCTCCAGCTGAGCTCTGAATCTGCCAGCATCCTAATGCAGGAGACAGTGACGTTTAAAAGTGTGAAACAATACGTTTTCCTACAGTACAAATCTATTACACCGTCTGGGTTATAATAAGATTCTGACTAGCAGTCAATATTTTGTGCATTTTTGTATGATTTCCAGAGAGTAATTTTAGCAATCCATCCTACCTTTAAACTGCGCTGCACAATAACACTTGCAAATTAACAAAATTAGTCATTTATATAGAACATATAATGAAACAGTTAACATCATCATGTTTATTTAGAGGGTAAAAATATTAAAAAGTTGTGACAGTATAATAAGGCCGCTTTAGTTCCAGCTGTAGTTTTGTGTGTCTCACCCCCTGTCCAGTTAACAATGAGACTGAATGTTGCCTGATGATTCACATACTAAATGCATTTTATAGTAAACTTTTCACTTCCTCTTTTGAATCATGCACAAATCATTTTTGAACATTTTGAATTGATATTTCAAAGAGCAAGCAGCACCCAGAAAAAAGACACTGAGTGCCGTTTTATAGCAGTTTTATAGCAAACTGTTTCCACCGCAGCGTGTCTGACAGCACGCACGACATCTGCGAGCTGTTTCAGTTCATTGCATTCAGCTGAAACGGGAACACGTTTTCGTGATCTTTTATTTATTCAGAGAGATGTGACCTCTTGATTAAGACCGAAGTCATGGCGTGGGCTGAAGGACGGAGAATACAACTCAAACAGGTTCACAGACACGTCACCTCAGCCCAGGGATTTCACTCCTTCACTGTGCTGACAATATCAGCTCTGAACACAATTTTCTTTTCATTTATGTGTTCATCTTTTTATACAACCTTAAAAATGTGTCATAGCTGCTGGTGAATGGGAGGCCGGGTTAAAAGGTGGACAGTGAGCTTATAACTCAGAGGTTGCAGGTTTTGTTCCCAGGTAGGGCACTGCTGAGTAAATACTCCGCTGTGTAACTGGATAGTGTGTAAAATACTGTGTAAGTCACTCTGGATGGGAGTTTGCACTGAATTCCTAGAATCACCTAAACTGCAGGATAAGGCAGTTATGGACCAGTGTCCACACACAGTGTCCACACATCCAGAGCGTACGTCAGAAAGGAGGTTTCAGACTAAAATAGTGGAGGACATGTGGCTAAAACAGGCCCTGAAATCTAAACCAGCAGCAGAGCAGCGGTGGAAGGGAAGGATGAATTATTTATTCAGCTTAATGTGTTTCTGTTTATATAAACTACAGGAAGCACAAAAACAAGGAAAGGAAACAGGGCTGCGAAGCCCGATACCTGACTGAGAGCAGAAACAGCTCAGCCCGATGTTGCGCCTGTATCGCAGACTCGGGAGGAGTCGTGTGATGTGGGGTAGAAACGCAGAGATGAGTGCTTTCTCACATGGAGTCCAGTGCAGCGTCTTGTCCATACCCCTTATGGATGGCTGTCTGGTAGGCCTGCGATCTCACATCAGGGCCCTGGAAAACTGCAGCACAGTGTGGGAGGATGTGTCCATGTGTGGGGATGATTATTTAAGGCTAACGCTGTCCATCAGTGTACCACAGCATGGATGCTACCGTATTTGACATTTGCTGTGTTTTACTATATTGTGTCACTGCCACAAAGTGCATGTGTGTTTGTGTTTAGTGTGTACTACGATCTGAACTTTCACTCAGTCATGCTGCTTAAAATTCACTCAGTCATGCTGCGCTTAAAATTCACTCAGTCATGCTTAACATCGTGCTGTCAGGGCAGCAGAGGGCACCACATTTTCTGCTGTAAAATATGCAACCAGCACACCCTGTAACCACTGGACATGTTAGTAAAACACTTGAGTATGCATTGATGCATGTCTGGAGCTCATTGTGCTGAACATGGCAACGTTAACGTTACGTTACCCTGGGCCACAGTGGGCCAAACCATATCAGGTCAATCTTAAGCTGCTACTTCTCTGTATTTCTGCTGTATCTATTCTGAAAAAGGTGGAGGGTGAAGGTGTGGGCACATTAGTAATGGGACAGTGACGGCATGCTGTGAGAGACCCTCGCGCTCATTTGTGTGGGATGTGCTGGATCCAAAGGCCAGAGCTGGCCTGGCACCTCGGTGGCAGAGCGTCATGGCAGAGAGCCTCAGAGAGACACACTGGCACAGTCAGAGTGAGACACACTGGCACAGTCAGAGAGACACACTGGCACAGTCAGAGAGACACACTGGCACAGTCAGAGTGAGACACACTGGCACAGTCAGAGAGAGACACACTGGCACAGTCAGAGACACACACTGGCACAGTCAGAGTGAGACACACTGGGCACAGTCAGAGTGAGACACACTGGCACAGTCAGAGTGAGACACACTGGCACAGTCAGAGACACACACTGGCACAGTCAGAGAGAGACACACTGGCACAGTCAGAGAGACACACTGGCACAGTCAGAGTGAGACACACTGGCGCAGTCAGAGTGAGACACACTGGCGCAGTCAGAGTGAGACACACTGGCACAGTCAGAGTGAGACACACTGGCACAGTCAGAGAGACACACTGGCACAGTCAGAGTGAGACACACTGGCACAGTCAGAGACACACACTGGCACAGTCAGAGAGACATGACATGAGCTCATTCCAAGTAACAGGTAAGCACCACAGATCACTCACAGTTTGTTTATAACATTTTTTAATTTATTTTTATCCAGTTTAGCTGTATTACTCAGTTGATTAATCAGATGAAAGTTTCTGGAAAGAGGAGTGTTAAAGCAGAGCATTTAAAAGACTGTGCAACCTAACCTTCCTCGTCTGAGAGCTTTGAGAAGGTCATAAAAACCCCCCTCAGTCTTACATTCATAAACCTCAGTGATGATGAAGAAATTATCTCCATTCATTTGCTGTCATTTTCCCTCATAGACAAATTAGTGATACCAATTAGTATTAATATTACACTTAATTGTGTATGATTGATGGGGTGACTGGAAGATTACAGTTTTAGAGGCTGTGAAAATAATTTAAACTAACCAATTAATTTGAATGAAGACAGCTGCCCTGTATATGAAGGGCAGAGATTGAGTAAACACCTTTAAGTCATTCTGCTTGTATAAATGAATCCGTTGGAAAGTGCAGTCGCTGCCCGGAGGTCTGAAAGCAGGTGAACCGTGAGGCGATGTCAAAACAAAACCAGCGCTCCAGTGAGTATCTCAATCACAGCGTGTTTATGAGAAGCAGATGCACCTACACACACATACACACACACACACACACACACACACACACACACACACACACACACACACACACACACACACACACACACATACACACACACATACACACACACACACACACACACACACACACACACACACACACGCAACACACACACACACATACACACACAAACACACACACATGTACATACACACACACACACACACAAATCCATACATACACGCGCGCGCACACACACATACATACGTACATGCATACACAAACACACATACACACACACAAACACACACACACATACATACACACACACATGTACACACACGCACACACACACAAATCCATACATACACGCGCGCGCACACACAAATACATACGTACATGCATACACACAAACACACATACACACACACAAACACACACACACATACATACACACACACATGTACACACACGCACACACACACAAATCCATACATACACGCGCGCACACACACACATACATACATACATGCATACACACAAACACACACGTGGGGTTGGGGAAATGTGAATCTCCATTAGCTGCGCTGGTTTATGAAATGAGAGTAACACATGAATATGCGCAAGGCACAGCTTTCCCTGCAGCTTTCTGTGATGAGAATTTGCCCACTTTGTGTATTTTTTCTGTTTGTCTTTTGCCTGCAGGGGCGTTGGTATTTAAAGATTCCATTTAAAGGACATTAAGTCCAGGATGACCTGTTCTTTGAGGTTGATCTGTTGTTTTATTTCATCTGAATAGAAAGGTGGAAAAACGCCCTGTTTGCTAACACTACAGCTCAGCAAAAGGGCCCTTTTTGAACATATAGGGTATGTTGTGATGCATACAGAACTCTTAATGAAATTCAGCCATGTGAACTCATAGGGAAACGTCTGCAGCGCTGCGTTAGCCACGGCCTCGCGTGCCTCTTCATCCTCCTGAGGTTTCCCCACAGGCCCCTAATCCGGCTGCAGGCCAGTGGAAGCGTTCCACCACAGCTTTTAAAAATGGAGGTGGAATAAATAAAGTCAGCGGCGAGATACGGCAGATTGAGCTGCCTGTTACTCACAGCCGAAGCTATCACAGACGGATCTACACGTTCAGCGCATTGAGCCGCCTGTTACTCACAGCCGAAGCTATCACAGACGGATCTACACCTTCAGCGCATTGAGCCGCCTGTTACTCACAGCCGAAGCTATCACAGACGGATCTACACGTTCAGCGCATTGAGCCGCCTGTTACTCACAGCCGAAGCTATCACAGACGGATCTACACCTTCAGCGCATTGAGCCGCCTGTTACTCACAGCCGAAGCTATCACAGACGGATCTACACGTTCAGCACATTGAGCCGCCTGTTACTCACAGCCGAAGCTATCACAGACGGATCTACACCTTCAGCGCATCACCCATCTTGTGCCGCTCGTTCTGCGACAGCCAGGCTTGTCTCGCACGTCTCGGTAAAGCCGCACCAAAGCGAGAGCGAAGCCTATGGATGCCAAGCAGGAGAAATCCCCACATTTCACTTCGTTTTCAATCCCACAATGCACCTGAGGGGCATTAGCCTCCCGATGGGGGATGTCAGTCACTCTTCGTGGTGTGTGCCTTCTAGACGGGCCGGTTTCTATTTCGGGAGCGGGGCTGCTCTGATCAGATCGGGGGTGGGGGGGGTATGAAAGGCGTATGAATAATGAAGGCGAATGGAAGTGAGAAGACAGGGCGATCTGAAGCGTCTGTCATGCTGCAGCGAGAGAGAGAGAGAGAGAACCCCAAACCTTCTTTATCACTCACACTCTGGGCTGTGACGCACGAGATTGCTCTCCTTCCCATGTTTAGTGACGAAGGGAAGAAAAATGTCTGGGCTCTTCTTTTGAGCTGAGTAAATTGAAGTTTCTCGTCCAGCTTGGCAGTCTGGGTCATAGTTTTCTCTCATTTCCAGCTTTTCATGAATTTTAATGATTTCTTTGGGTTTTCTTTTTTTGTTCCATTGTCAGTGCAGTAATAATGTTTGATTTGTTCTTGTCTGAAAAGGGAGACGGGCGCTGCGCTCTGTGGGCAAACCGCTCATATTCTACCCAGTGGACATGCTGTGTAATGCACAGTCAAACCATGGCTTTCTCCTGACCTCTGTCTGTCCATTGCAAAATGTGATCAATCTGACTGTACAATCAAAACTCTGAAAGCAACTTTTATTTGGGCTGGAGAAAAGAAATGATGGGAAATTGATGTAGATCTTGGATATGTCAGTAACTCCATGTTGGTTTGAAAGGCCCTTCACAGCTTAATTTAGCTTTGGGAAATATGGCAGGAGTCTGGATAAATTTGTGAAGTAATCTGAGTGTGTCAGTAATGAGTGTGTCTGTAATCTGAGTGTGTCAGTAATGAGTGTGTCTGTAATCTGAGTGTGTCAGTAATCAGTGTGTCTCTTATCTGAGTGTGTCAGTAATGAGTGTGTATGTTATCTGAGTGTGTCAGTAATGAGTGTGTCTGTTAGCTGAGTGTGTCAGTAATCAGTGTGTCTCTTAGCTGAGTGTGTCAGTAATGAGTGTGTCTGTAATCTGAGTGTGTCAGTAATGAGTGTGTCTGTTATCTGAGTGTGTCAGTAATCAGTGTGTCTCTTAAGTGTGTCAGTCTGAGTGTGTCTGTTATCTGAGTGTGTCAGTAATCAGTGTGTCTGTGTCTGTTAGTGTGTCAGTAATGAGTGTGTCTGTTATCTGAGTGTGTCAGTAATGAGTGTGTCTGTTATCTGAGTGTGTCTGTAATGAGTGTGTCTGTTATCTGAGTGTGTCAGTAATGAGTGTGTCTGTAATCTGAGTGTGTTAGTAATGAGTGTGTCAGTAATCTGAGTCTGACCCTGCTCTGAGATCAGCATGAGCTGGGTCTCTGCATTCTGCCCCTCTCTCCCCCTGGCTGCCACAGTGCAGAGGAAAGTTCTGGATCTTTTTAATGAGTAAAGTTTTCACAAACAAGCCACAGGGCAGATAGAAGAGCAAATAAAAGCATGTGAGAGCAGAGGCAGCGATGCCCATGCCTGCAGTGTGCTTTCCTGATGAAGTGCAGAGTTATTCTCAGACCGAAGCCTTCAGACAGTGTGCATGGTTTAATCAGTTCTGAATACTAAAACATGGCATGACCAGACCACACAAATAATAACGCTCATATCGGTGATATATTTACTGCAGAAATATTTCAAAATAATGATTTATACTGTTGGAAAGAAAACTGTGTGTGTGTGTGTGTGTGTGTGTGTGTGTGTGTGTGTGTGTGTGTGTGTGTGTGTGTGTGAGACACAGTGGTCCCTCACCTGCCCCTGCTATAATCACACACACTGATCTGAGTGCACTGTGCTCCTTTCAGGTGTTTTGGATCACGGCATGGTAACCCTGCAGAAATCGACCTTGGTACTCCGTGTTTTCCAGGGCTCTGAATGCCGTTCTCCTCCAAGGTGTGCGTTCATGCTGTTGTCAAGGAAACCGTTTGGAGGACAGGTTTGCAAGGAGACAGATAGGATGTAGCGAGGCGGTCCGGGGTGTATGTTGGTGTAGCGCGCTGACGGCTGCTAAATCATGTGCATTAACATAGATACAGTTTCCACGCCTCCCCAGGCTGCACTGCAGGGCAGAGAGCCGCGTTGTTCAGACTCTGCGCTGCACACAGATTGAGCCGCGTTGTTCAGACTCTGCGCTGCACACAGATTGAGCCGCGTTGTTCAGACTCTGTGCTGCACACAGATTGAGCCGCGTTGTTCAGACTCTGCTGCTGCACACAGATTGAGCCGCGTTGTTCAGACTCTGTGCTGCACACAGATTGAGCCGCGTTGACTCTTGCAGACTCTGTTCAGACTCTCTGCTGCGCACAGATTGAGCTGCGTTGTTCAGACTCTGTGCTGCACACAGATTGAGCCGCGTTGTTCAGACTCTGTGCTGCAGGCAGATTGAGCCGCGTTGTTCAGACTCTGTGCTGCACACAGATTGAGCCGCGTTGTTCAGACTCTGTGCTGCACACAGATTGAGCGCGTTGTTCAGACTCTGCGCTGCGCACAGATTGAGCCGCGTTGTTCAGACTCTGTGCTGCACACAGATTGAGCCGCGTTGTTCAGACTCTGTGCTGCACACAGATTGAGCCGCGTTGTTCAGACTCTGTGCTGCAGGCAGATTGAGCCGCGTTGTTCAGACTCTGTGCTGCACACAGATTGAGCCGCGTTGTTCAGACTCTGCGCTGCACACAGATTGAGCCGTGTTGTTCAGACTCTGTGCTGCACACAGATTGAGCCGCGTTGTTCAGACTCTGTGCTGCAGGCAGATTGAGCCGCGTTGTTCAGACTCTGTGCTGCACACAGATTGAGCCGCGTTGTTCAGACTCTGTGCTGCGCACAGATTGAGCAGCGTTGTTCAGACTCTGTGCTGCACACAGATTGAGCCGCGTTGTTCAGACTCTGTGCTGCACACAGATTGAGCCGCGTTGTTCAGACTCTGTGCTGCACACAGATTGAGCCGCGTTGTTCAGACTCTGTGCTGCAGGCAGACTCTGTGCACACAGATTGAGAGCGTTGTTCAGACTCTGCTGCTGCACACAGATTGAGCCGTGTTGTTCAGACTCTGTGCTGCACACAGATTGAGCCGCGTTGTTCAGACTGGATCCAATGCAGATTGGAGTTGACCAGGTGATGGATGAACAGCACAGAAAGCAATCTAGCTGAGTTTTCCCAGGCCTCTGAAGGAGGGTCTGCTCCACGCCATCTCTGTGAGCATTCCCATAAGGCACCCTGTTATCAGCCCAGAGTCCTCACGAGCTCCCCTCTCACTGCGCCAGGTCTGCCTTTGCACCCAGCACATTTCAGCGTGCAGATCTGCTCAAACCAACATACTCCAAACTCCCTATCAACCATACTCAGCACACACTACAGTGTGCTATACTCTGTGTGTGCTGTGCACATTCCATTCGTATTACCATACTCTACATACAGAGTAAATGATTTAGATTTTCTCATATTAATTCTGAACACATCAGTTAAACAGTATTTCATCTAACTGCTGATGGATCACTAATATACACTGTGTATGCATTATGGATATAGGTAAGTGTGTGCCTTATTGCCTATAATGAGTGCAGAGATTGGGTGGTATTGACTGAATGATTTTGGGATGGTCTTTCTCTCTCTGTAATGATGTGTTCTGTAATGAATTCTGCTGACAGATTTCCCAGCCCGTCAATAGTGACACTTCATCTCTAATAATGGTCCAGACTGACCAAATTATTTATGGGTTTTTTAAGCAGGTGTAGTGGACTGATCTCATTACCATCTCAAAAAGAGCGCAGGCTGAGCTGTCAAAACTCCCCAATGCAAGGTCAAGGGCAGTTCATTTATTTATGGGACCGCTCTGCCGCGTACGCGTCTGCCAAAGTCAGTTCGGCCTCATATGAACAAATGCAGCTCTGATGCTCCTTTTGTGTTGTGTTGTGTTGTGTTGTGTTGTGTTGTGGGATTGGTGTTGATCTTTGTACCTTCTGTGTAATTATAGAGATCAATATGGAGGAATATTTCACCCGCTCACCATCTTATATGTGTATTGGTTTTGGAAACAGCAGCACGTATGTGTTGTGTTTGGTGGCGACTGGGGTCCATGTAAGCGCTGAGAGTACAGTACATGCTGAGCACCTTAAAGAGTGAGATTTGTGTCTGTGAGGAAGAGTCTGAGACGCTCCCTGGACCAAACTGTGCTGAGTGGATCCAAATCCAGCAGCTACGCTCAGAAACAGTCAGTGCGCAATCAGAGCATTTAGCATGAAACTGGACCCACGCTCTCTGGGGTGTGTGAGTATCAGGGCTGCACTGGACCCACGCTCTCTGGGGTGTGTGAGTATCAGGGCTGCACTGGACCCACGCTCTCTGGGGTGTGTGAGTATCAGGGCTGCACTGGACCCACGCTCTCTGGGGTGTGTGAGTATCAGGGCTGCACTGGACCCACGCTCTCTGGGGTGTGTGAGTATCAGGGCTGCACTGGACCCACGCTCTCTGGGGTGTGTGAGTATCAGGGCTGCACTGGACCCACGCTCTCTGGGGTGTGTGAGTATCAGGGCTGCACTGGACCCACGCTCTCTGGGGTGTGTGAGTATCAGGGCTGCACTGGACCCACGCTCTCTGGGGTGTGTGAGTATCAGGGCTACACTGGACCCACGCTCTCTGGGGTGTGTGAGTATCAGGGCTGCACTGGACCCACGCTCTCTGGGGTGTGTGAGTATCAGGGCTACACTGGACCCACGCTCTCTGGGGTGTGTGAGTATCAGGGCTGCACTGGACCCACGCTCTCTGGGGTGTGTGAGTATCAGGGCTGCACTGGACCCACGCTCTCTGGGGTGCGTGAGTATCAGGGCTACACTGGACCCACACTGTCGTGGGTTTACGAGGTCATTTCTGTGGGCTCTGAATTCCACGTGAATAACCGTTATGGAGGGAAATGCTGGTCTGAGACACAGTGGCCTGTGCTCCCAGCTATGTGTGGTTGGTGGGAGTGTGAGACACTGGGTCTGGTTAGTGGTGAGCAGTGGGCCCCCCCAGTCCAGCACCCAGCCTTAGAAGAGAATCAGATGTATGTTAGCGTGTCAGTGGAGTAAAGACTCCACCCACCGCCCTGCCTGCCCCCAACATGCCCTGCTGCAGCCTCATAGTCATGCAGAGAGCCTGGGAAACCACATGTGTGTGCACTGTGTGTGTGTGTGTGTGTGTGTGTGTGCGCTCTGTGTGTGTGTATGTGTGAGTGTGTGTGTGTGTGTGTGTGTGTGTGTGTGTGTGTGTGTGTGTGTGAGTGTGTGTGTGTGCGCTCTGTGTGTGTGTGTGAGAGTGTGTGTGTGTGTGTTTTACAGACTCTGTGTGTGTGTGTGTGTGTGTGAGAGAGTGTGAGTGTGTGTGTGTGCGCTCTGTGTGTGTGTATGTGTATGTGTGAGTGTGTGTGTGCGCTCTGTGTGTGTGTATGTGTGAGTGTGTGTGTGTGTGTGTGTGTGTGTGCGCTCTGTGTGTGTGTGTGAGTGTGTGTGTGTGTGTTTTACAGACTCTGTGTGTGTGTGTGTGTGTGTGTGTGTGTGTGTGAGAGAGTGTGAGTGTGTGTGTGTGCGCTCTGTGTGTGTGTATGTGTATGTGTGAGTGTGTGTGTGTATGTGTGTGTGTGCGTGCGTGCACTCTGTGTGTGTGTGCGCTCTGTGTGTCTGTGAGTGTGTGTGTGTGCGCTCTGTGTGAGTGTGTGTGTGTATGAGAGTGTGAGTGTGTGTGCTCTGTGTGTGTGTGTGTGTGTGTATGTGAGTGTGTGTGTGTGCGCTCTGTGTGCGTGTGAGTGAGTGTGTGTGCGCTGTGTGTGTGTGTGTGTGTGTGTGTGTGATTGTGAGAGTGTGAGTGTGTGTGCTCTGTGTGTGTGTGTATGTGAGTGTGAGTGTGTGTGTGTGTGTGTGCGCTCTGTGTGTGTGTGTGTTTGTGAGAGTGTGAGTGTGTGTGCTCTGTGTGTGTGTGTGTGTGTGTATGTGAGTGTGTGTGTGTGCGCTCTGTGTGTGTGTGTGTGTGCGCTCTGTGAGTTTGCCCTCAGGCCTCCATACAGAGCTGATCTATCATGGCGGGTGATGCCGGAGGATGAAAGGAGCCGTGTGGCTGGAGTGCTTGTTAAAACGCTGACCGCATCTGCGTCTGGCTGCAGTTTATGCCGTCTGTGCAGACACTCCCGGCGAGGGCGTGTTCAGACGAGTGGGAGCAATGCGTGCAGAGGAGTGTGCTCACGTCCTGTCTGTGAGCCTCAGGTTCTGTGTGTGGCACCTTAGCCTCGGGTTCTGTGTGTGGCACCTTAGCCTCGGGTTCTGTGTGTGGCACCTTAGCCTCGGGTTCTGTGTGTGGCACCTTAGCCTCGGGTTCTGTGTGTGGTACCGTAGCCTCAGGGTTCTGTGTGTGGTACCTTATCCTCGGGTTCTGTGTGTGGTACCGTAGCCTCAGGGTTCTGTGTGTGGCACCTTAGCCTCGGGTTCTGTGTGTGGCACCTTAGCCTCAGGGTTCTGTGTGTGGTACCGTAGCCTCAGGGTATGGTGCCTTACATTACATTACTGTCATTTAGCTGAAACTTTCATCCAAAGTGACTTACAGTTGATTAAGCTAACCCGGGGCCAATCCCCCTGGGAGCAATGTGGGGTTAAGGGCCATGCCCAGGGCCCCAACCACACTGGTGTTCCTCCTGTGGCTGGACTGGAGGAGTCAGGAGAGGACTGAGGAGTCCCAGTCATAGCCACTAAACTACAGGCTGCATTAGCTTCTGGCTGAAATCCTGAAACAGACACAGATTCCTCGCTGTCAGGCCATGACTCTGCTTTATTAGCATCAGCCCCATCTCCTCTCAGGCCAGGTTTATGTGTCATCCATGTGTCTCTGAAACAAAATGGCACCTGTGCTCAGCTATCCTATGTGGATGCTGTGTTCTCTGCCCTGATCCAAGGTCAGCCAGTCTGTGCCAGTGTTTTCATACCGTAAGTGCCTCTCCCTTTCATCCAATTTAACATCACCCTCACTGGCCGCCCGTGTGATTGGCTGGGCTGTCTTCATTCGCCATAAACTTGATTACCATTCCTCTTGTGTTGGAGGGTCTGAGCCAATCAGGGGAGGCGCAAGGAGGTGGGAGTGGATGGGGGGACGGGGCAGAGGTGAACTTGGATTTTTGCTGACAGAATGCTTTGTATGTCCTTTCCAGGCAGGTTGTGTGTCCTTTGTGTGTGTGTGTCTTGTTGGATGTGGGTAGTGATGTGTAGATGAAGTGATGTCACAAAACGTTCACCCAATCAGGACTGACTGTTTTCCGCAGGATGATTGGCCAAAACGAGCTCCAGTAAATGTCAGAGTATGTTTGTATTTATCAACCGTCTGCTGGTTCTGTCGGTGCCTTATGTAAATCATAATTCTTTTAAAAATGTGTTTGATTCTACTTCAAATGACCTGCTTGCTCATATTGGTGAATTTGCATATAGCAGTCAAAACAAATTTCTCTTCACACTCTCCTGATAGTCTGGGAGCAGTAGCTAATGTAGCCTAAACAATTAGCCTCCCAAGTGGGCTGAATTTTGATTGATGACAGTTGATGACAAAATAAAAATAAAAACAAGTAGGTGGTCAGACAACCACAGATTAATGAAGTTCAGACTTTGAAAGTGCCATTAGATACAGTGTGTTTCCATTAGCATGCCTCAATCACCTCGCATCACTAAGGACTGCAATTTCTCATTTATGCTAAACACCTGCTGAGGCAGGAGGCCCTGATGGGTGTTGATGGGGAAGGTGTTGTCACATGATTTATGTGTCTGACGTTTATTGTTATAAAAATGGAATCGTGGACCTCCGAGAGGCTCATGGAAGGGACCTGATCCAGCAGCAGCAATACAGGCAGGGAAAGAGGGAAGATCCCGTCCTTCTCTTTGCTGTGGTAGCAGGGTTTTGGGGATCCCGTCCTTCTCTTTGCTGTGGTAGCAGGGTTTTGGGGATCCCGTCCTTCTCTTTGCTGTGGTAGCAGGGTTTTGGGGATCCCGTCCTTCTCTTTGCTGTGGTAGTGCAGGGTTTTGGGGATCCCGTCCTTCTCTTTGCTGTGGTAGCAGGGTTTTGGGGATCCCGTCCTTCTCTTTGCTATGGTAGCAGGGTTTTGGGGATCTTTGCTGTGGTAGCAGGGTTTTGGGGATCTGTCCCTCTTGTTGCTATGGTAGCAGGGTTTTGGGGATCCCGTCCTTCTCTTTGCTGTGGTAGCAGGGTTTTGGGGATCTGTCCCTCTTGTTGCTATGGTAGCAGGGTTTTGGGGATCCTGTCCTTCTCTTTGCTGTGGTAGCAGGGTTTGGGGATCCTGTCCTTCTTGTTGCTGTGGTAGCAGGGTTTTGGGGATCCCGTTCTTCTCTTTGCTGTGGTAGCAGGGTTTTGGGGATCCTGTCACACTTGTTGCTATGGTAGCAGGGTTTTGGGGATCCTGTCGCTCTCTTTGCAGGGTTTTGGGGATCCTGTCCCTCTCGTTGCCGTGGCAGCAGCACTCTGGGGAAAGCTCCTCTGATGGTCGCGCTGCTGCTGCCCCTGGTCTCTCAGGGATTAAACACAGGAGCGGATTCCAGACAGTGTGACACAGTTGCCTGGGTGATGAGATTGCTGTGGTCCCCGTTGTCATGACGGCAGGAGGGGAATTCCTTGCCCCCACCATCCCCTGTTCCTTGCTCTGGGTGCTCTCTGCTCCATCGCTGGCTGCTGAAGTGCCTGTCCTCCTGTCTGCCTGCAGGCTCTGGGTCTCTCTGCTGTGTCCTCCTGTCCTTCTGTCTGTCTGCAGGCTCTGGGTCTCTCTGCTGTGTCCTCCTGTCCTCCTGCAGGCTCTGGGTCTCTCTGCTGTGTCCTCCTGTCCTCCTGTCTGTCTGCAGGTGTCTCTCCTGTGTCCTCCTGTCCTCCTATCTGTCTGCAGGCTCTGGGTCTCTCTGCTGTGTCCTGCAGGCTCTGTCTGCTGTGTCCTCCTGTCTGTCTCTGCAGGCTCTGTCCTCCTGTCCTCCTATCTGTCTCTGTCTGTGTCCTCCTGTCCTCCTGTCCTCCTGTCCTCCTGTCTGTCTGCAGGCTCTGGTCCTCCTGTCCTCCTGTCTGTCTGTGTCCTCTGCTGTCCTCCTGTCTGTCTGCAGGCTCTGGGGTCTCCTCTGTCCTCCTGTCTGTCCTGCAGGCTCTGTCTCTCCTGTGTCCTCTGTCCTCCTGTCTGCCTGCAGGCTCTGGGCTCTGCTGTGTCCTCCTGTCCTCCTATCTGTCTGCAGGCTCTGGGTCTCTCTGCTGTGTCCTCCTGTCCTCCTGTCTGTCTGCAGGCTCTGGGTCTCTCTGCTGTGTCCTCCTGTCCTCCTATCTGTCTGCAGGCTCTGGGTCTCTCTGCTGTGTCCTCCTGTCCTCCTGTCTGTCTGCAGGCTCTGGGTCTCTCTGCTGTGTCCTCCTGTCCTCCTGTCCTCCTGTCTGTCTGCAGGCTCTGGGTCTCTCTGCTATGTGATGCTACACTCAGACCCAGGAACAGACTCTCAGCATGGCCAGACTAAGAGGAGCAGTGACTCTCTGTCTCACACACACTTACACATACACACACACAAACACACATTCAGTCTCCTTCTCTGTCTCATGCACAAACACACACACTCTGTCTCTCTCTCCCTCATACATTCGCTCACTGTCTCTCTCTCTCACTGTCTGCATCTTTCCTTTCTTGCTCACTCGTTCTCTCCCTCCTTGTCTCAGCCTTGTTCTCTCTCATCTATCTTATTGTGCTCTCTCTCTCTCCCTCTCTCTGTCTGTCTCTCTTCCTCTCGTTGTCTCTGCAAAATTCTGTCTTAGATTCATTCTGAAATTCTAATCTGCTTCATTGGCAGGTCCAGGATGCTGTATTGCCGGAGCACACAGATAACAGCCCAATCAATGGCAGAATATTATTACAGTAGTAACAGCCTGCAATTTAAAATAAATAAAACTGTTCTAACAATAATCATAGAGACCAGACAGCGCAAATCTGTGCTAGAAACAGTGTAGTGATGTGTTTTTCCATAACCCCCACTTAAAATGTTACATCTGTGACAAAAAATTCTCAGAACTTAACATTTTTTTGAGTTGTGTAGCTCTCTCTCTCTGTCGGTTGGGTTCTGCTGACCTTGATCTTGGTGGTGGCGTAGTGCCTGATATTAGAGTGAAGTAACAGTGGACCGTGTGTTAATCTGCTTCTATGCAGGGTTGTAAAAGCATGTGTTGCTAACCACCGTAGTTACCCAGAAACACTACCTTCATGTGGGGGGGGGGGTGTGAGAGAAGTTTCTGAAGCTGTGACCCTTGTAACAGTAACAGCTCCAGCTCCGGGGGTGTGAGAGAGTTTCTGAAGCTGTGACCCTTGGTAACAGCTGTGACCCTTGGTAACAGCTCCGGGGGTGTGAGAGAGTTTCTGAAGCTGTGACCCTTGGTAACAGCTCCGGGGGGGTGTGAGAGAGTTTCTGAAGCTGTGACCCTTGGTAACAGCTCCGGGGGGTGTGAGAAACAGACCCTCATTATGAGGAGAACATTCTGCCCTCATGCCACCCTCTGACAGTCTGTGCTGAACCCTGACTACACTCTTTAATTAAAGGAAATATGTCGAAATATGATTCAGTGGAAAAGTAAGAAAAAGAGCACTACCTTAAACTCCTTACACTTCTGAAGTGTGTTGTATCACTGTGGTTAGACAGAATGCCCTATGTACTGTTGTCTGAGTATAAACTGTGGAATTCTGGGAGAGTAGCTGACACTAATGAGGACGTTTAGTGTTCAGGTGGTTCCTTCCTCTAACCTGTCTCTCTATGAATCTTTGCCAGGCATAAAACACAGGCATGTAGTCCACAGTCTGCCTTTGTAATCAGGAGTGAAAAAGCCAGGGTTTTATGATGGAGAAGCTTGTTGAGGCATAAGGAGTGTGTGCACCTCAGTAATGAGTGGAGCAGTAGTGTGTGCGGCCCTGAGATCGCTTTTCCTTTCGGATGGATGTTGGGTCTCCACACCCTCCTGTATCTGCAGCACTGTTTAAGCCCCCCCCCTCCTCGCCGAGGCCTGGCATGAAAAGCACTGCCGTCAGTCATTGGTTTTACGCAGATGAAGTTTGTGCTTTATTGATTTCTGTATTATGGTTATTGGAGAGCAGGTGGGAATCAGAGCGAAAGATGCACAGAATCAAAGCAGGGACTTTGTGCGCTGTCCTCCGCTCTGTGTGCGCTGTCCTCCGCTCTGTGTGCGTTGTGCTCCGCTCTGTGTGCGCTGTCCTCCGCTCTGTGTGCACTGTGCTGCACTCTGTGTGCGCTGTCCTCCGCTCTGTGCTGCTCGCTGTGCGGCTCGCTGTGCTCTGTGAGAAGGATAGCAAATCAGAAACATTGCTCAAGGCAAATAAAAAATTTGATTACTAAAATATGACTCAATGTTAAATTAATTTTTGGTACTTGTGTATGTATTTTTAAAAATTATCTTTTTTTTTTTTTTTTTTTTTTTTTTGCTGTGACATGTGAATGTTTCCCTGCCCAAGAAGTCCAGATGACAGTTAGCTTTGTACCTAGCTTTGGTACAGCTAATGAACTGTGTGTGTTCAGTGCTAGTGGTGCTACTTAATGAAATATTATTTAAAATAAAGGTGGCGGCAGTTTATTTATGCTCCCCATGCAGGCGCCCGTGGGCTGCCCACTCTCTCTGTCGCTCTCTCTCCCTCTCTCTCTTTCTCTCTCTTTGCGCTCCCCGCGGAGGTGCCCGTGGGCTCCTCAAATGTGCCCCAGCTTAGCTTTAGCAGCCACACAGCTGCACATAATTAGTTGCTCAAATATTTGCCTGGCCTCTAACATTACGCCTTTATGTCTCCAGCGTGATAGGAGACGCTCACTGAGATATATCATTAAAATGCCAAAAGGGGCTAATGTGTGAAGTCATCAGCAGCGGCGGTTTTCTCTGAGAATGGGGCGGAGAGGAAGAGGACGGTTATCCTGGTGTTCATGTGTCGGTCAGGTGTGCAGTGAGCGGCGGCCCCCAGGTGAAACCAGCGCAAATCATGAGTGATGCGTGTCTCTCCTGAGCCCTGCATGCTGACATCCCACAGTCTGCAAATGACCCTGTGAATGGATGAATCTGTAAAGCAATATGTTACAGTACAACTTCACACAAAAACTAGGACAGATAATGATAACATAATCAGAAGATGGTGATACAATAATAGCACATAAAATAGATTGTTGAAACTGGAAACTATGACTTAAAATATGTTTTATAAAATATGAGTGCAGATGTGATCTGTGGCCTGTGTTTGTAAGGGCTTTGCCCAGCCCTGGCAGTGTGGATGTGGATGTTTAGTGGCAGTGTGGATGTGGATGTTTAGTGGGATTGAGGATGTGGGTATTTTTGAGGATGTGATTTAGCGGATGTGGGTGTTTTGTTTTAGCAGGTGTGGGTGTTTTGTGGCCAAAGCTTGTTCTGTGCCCGCTTTAGCTGATGTTTTGGGAACCTCGCTGCTGATCGAGCCAGATCTTTTTTCCTGTGAGCGGGAAACACCAGTGGGGAATTCATCAGGCTCTCTCCGGTCCTGCCCCAGACGCTGGCACGGCATGGAACCCTCGTATGGGTTCCCTGGAGCTTCTGAGTCCAGCTGAGCAGCGCTGCGCTCACTTCCTCCCGCCCCTGCCCTCCCAGCATGCCTCAGTCCTGCATCAGGGAGATAAAACGGTGCTGGCTGACCCGCAGGTTTCTGAGTCAGAAAACTGCATCGGCCCCAACATGACAGACAGTTTCATTGAAAAATAACATTGAGTTTAGCACCCAAACATCACAATGTATGTGGAACTATCACTCTGAACTGCACTGCTTTCACCAGGCTTACAGCAGAGAGGTATAAACCTGGCACTATCACTCTGAACTGCACTGCTTTCACCAGGCTTACAGCAGAGAGGTATAAACCTGGCACTATCACTCTGAAACTTCACCAGGCTTTACAGCAGGCTTATACTGCTTTCACCAGGAGAGGTATAAACCTGGCACTATCACTCTGAACTGCACTGCTTTCACCAGGCTTACAGCAGAGAGGTATAAGGTGAATAAACAGGCTGGCAGAGAGAGGTATAAACTATCACTCTGAACTGCACTGCTTTCAGCAGGCTTACAGCAGAGAGGTATAAATATGGCACCAACTTTAACAGTGTTATCATATCGTTTAAAATTTAAGAATATATTTTGCCAGAAGCATCCAGACAAGCATTAGGATGGTGAATGACAGGCTGGCAGTGAAGCGTGTGAAAGCAGTGTTAGCTCCTGGTGCCAGAAAGGGAGGGAGAGGAGCGAGCTCCCCTCTGCTACTCCACACATAACCAACACCGCTCTTACACACCTCTGAGCTCCCCTCTGCTACTCCCCACGTAACCAGCACCCCTCTGCTACTCCACACATAACCAACACCCCTCTGCTACTCCCCACATAACCAACACCGTTCTGCTACTCCACACATAACCAGCACTTACACGTCTCTGACTGCAGGTATGAACATAACTACATAACAGACCTGTGGTCCTCACTCCACCTGTAGCACAGACCTGTGGTCCTCACTCCACCTGTAGCACAGACCTGTGGTCCTCACTCCACCTGTAGCACTGACCTGTGGTCCTCACTCCACCTGTAGCACAGACCTGTGGTCCTCACTCCACCTGTAGCACTGACCTGTGGTCCTCACTCCACCTGTAGCACAGACCTGTGGTCCTCACTCCACCTGTAGCACAGACCTGTGGTCCTCACTCCACCTGTAGCACTGACCTGTGGTCCTCACTCCACCTGTAGCACAGGTGCCACAGTGTGTACTGAAATTTTATATCTAGTTCAGGCCCAGGAAACAAAAACCAGCACATTCTGATATTTACCACAATATCTGGCCCAGCACCAGTCCTGGGGGTCTCTGCCTCTACTGCACGACAATCTGGCAAGCTGTTCCACACACTGACACCAGTCTGTGTGTAACACTGGAAGGGCATGTGAAGGGTATTCCCAGTTAATGGGTATTTTGTCTGAGTGGGTGTTTAGTAACGATCCCATTGGCGTCTAACTGGAAGGGTTGGGCCCAGTCTTCATTGTTTTTCTGTGTTTTTTAAATGGAGGTATCATTATCTTTTGTAACGGAAGCAATGGGGGCTTTAGCACTCGTTTTCTCGCATCCCAGCGGTGCCCTAATCAAATGCTGCACAGCGGGTGGATGAAGAGCGGCTAGGCTCCCTCACTGAGCACTGCTGACCTCATCCAGGGCCCGTTGCCATGGTCGCAGCGATGAGCCCCATCAGCCACGCTTTAATCCTCCAGCTTCCCAATCATCCCTGACAGAGCAGTTGCCATGGCGAATGGCCACACCCCCCAGCACCTCAGATGCTAGCTGAGCTAACCTGGCTAACGATGCCCTGATCTTAGTGTACTACTGGAATAGAGTGGCATCTTCATGTAGCTGGCTCTGAGGTCTGTTACTCTAACACTCTAACAGAGAACAGCAGTCAATCTTTAAAATATGTTTAATTGGAATGGACATAGTGTACAATTAGCAAACATTTTGAGCTCCTCTTCCCTGTTACGTTCATTGGAATGCTCCCATTGAGCACCCAGAAAAAAGCAAACTAGAGCACCCTTCACATGGCCAGCTAAAGCAACTTTCATTCTGCTAGCTAAAACCCCCTCAAGCTTCCTCTTTCACACCAAATCAAACTACTTGCATATTGCAGTACAGCCAGAACTCAAAATGTCTAGTGAGAGATTGTCAGATTCATTTCCTGTATTTTGCAAAGACAAACCTGTTTCTCTGTGTGTGTGGAGCAGTAGTTAAGTTGGTAAGCCATAATTTCAGACCTCCCTGGAGATTTCAAAGACCTCCTGGAGAACTGCAGTGTGTCTGAAATAACTACAAACCACACAAGCCCAGCAGTCTTAGCACTCTGTCTGTCTTTGTAAATGATGTACTTGCACATAGTGGATAACAGTGTTTGAAATGAAAATTCAGGCATGAAGCTGTTAGGTTGATAACTCTGTTCTGTTAAGTCATGATTTCAACACAACAGCAAATCCTCATGGCGTTTGGTCTCTCGCTTGCATCCCACATGCTAATCATGTTAGCAGTGCTGTACGTGCTAATCTTCCCTTTGCTCGCCTGCCAGGTTTGGCTCAGCACACACAACAGTGTACCAAAGAAGCAGGAAAAGAGAAAGTGCCTTTGAAACTACAACTGAATGAATCATTGAACCAGTTCAGTCAGAGGAAAATTATTCAAAATGAAAAGCAGCAAAAATGAGGCCCTTTGTGACACTGAGAGAGATCACTGTTGGAGATCACTGCTCAAGACTGAAGGCAATTTAAAGAATCTAGACGGACTGACTGGCCTGTAGTACGTTCCTTTAATCACTCTCAGAATAACACAATTAGGTATTGCTTCTCAGGTTGCGATCCCATGTCTCAGCTAACACATAACTGTTACTGAATATTTGGAAGATTTTCTGTGGGGAGGAGCTACCGTGTAGTATCAGTGACATTTGGACCAATGACCACATTGATGAGTTTAAACAAATCAATGATTGACAGCTGAGCGTAACTCCACCATAACAGAGTTTATGAAGCCATAACATTTACCCAAATGGTCAGGGAATATTCTAGAAACCAAAAAAATTCTGAGAGGGTTGCACATTTGAAATACACTAATATGTTTGGACAGGAATTAATTGTTTTGCTTCTGTCCACACCTGTGAAGTCCACATGCTGTTTCTAGGACTGGTGGTCAAGGTCATAACACAACAAAATGAATGTATCATACTTCACCTGGTCACCCTGCAGTTTGATATAACGGGTTTTAATATTTAATGACAGATACCGTGAGAGTGGTGGTAGTTTATTATGGCAGTCTCCTGCTGCAGGTTTACAGCGGACTGTTTGTTAATCCAGAACACTGAACGGAGACTAATCTCTGTATTGATTAAGAGTCAGGCCCTGCGGAAGACCAGGGAGTTTAATTACACAGCCAGACTATGGAGACCAGAGAATGTCATGAAAGGTGCAGTGTGCCTGTACGCTGTTAACTAGGCACATTTACAGTCATTCGCACCAGGGGAGTGGGGGGCAGGGGGAGGCTGGCCCCTTCCACTCTGGGCCAGAGACCCTGTACTTACTGAACCTCTCCCAGCCTGGCCAGGCGTTAGGGCATAGTGTATGCATTGCCAATGTTTCTGCCATCCTTGTAATGTGTGCTGAAAATGACATTCTCCCAGAGTGGTTTTGGGCCAGCGTGTCGTGGAAGGGTGTGTTGTGCTGTGAGAATGTGAGTCACAGCCTCTAAGGTTGCTGAATTCATTGCTCTTTGCACACGTGCTGCACACAGATTAGACTCATCCTCTCCTCTACCTCTCCTCATGTTTCAGCCTCGCTCTGCATCCAGATAAAGCTCAGGTAGCGACTGGCCAGGTGGGGAAGGACCCATATATCTGCGTGTGGGACACCTACAGCGTGCAGACTGTGTCCATCCTGAAAGACGTGCACACCCATGGGGTGGCCTGCCTCGCTTTCGACTCCGATGGCCAGGTAAGACTCAACACACCCTACAGCACCTCCGGCATGGCCGGATCAAAACAATCACTCACCTGTTTATTTAAATCCAACAGGCAGAAGGAGAGATGGAAACATTGATTCCCACATTGTGATTTTGTTGGTATTTCACTGCGTTAAACAACAGAGGATTTTATAGAGGGCTGTGCCATTCACTGTGCCATTCTGCCCCACCTTCAACTGACATTGCTCACAATAGAAGTCTCTATGGGTGGTGAGTGTGTTATTTCAGTTAGTTGTGTCTGAGTGGTAAATGTGTCATTTCAGTCAGTAGTGTGTAAATGTGTTATTTCAGTCAGTAGTGTGCTAGAGGTGAGTGTTATTTCAGTCAGTAGTATGATAGAGGTGAGTGTTATTTCCATCAGTAGTGGTAAAGGTGAATGTGTTATTTCAGTTGGCGCAGTATTGCAGTCCTTGATTGGTGGTGTGCTTCAGTCGGTGCAGTATCTTAGTTTCTGATTGGTGGTGTGCAGTCAGACCTTTCGGGCAGGTGGCTGGGGGTGCAATGACCTGGAGGCTGATGTATGACTGCGCTATGCATCATGGCATTCTCCACAGCAAGCCAGCCACCGTCTGTGTGTGTGTGTGTATGAGCGAGTATGAGTGTGTGTGTGTGTGTGTGTGTGTGTGTGTGTGTGTGTGTGTGTGTGTGTCTGTGTATCTGTGTGTCTGTGTGTGTGAGTGTGTCTGTGTCTGTGTGTGTGTGTGTGTGTGAGTGTCTGTGTGTGTGTGTGTGTGTGTGTGTGTGTGTGTGTGTGTGTGTGTGTGTGTGTGTGTGAGTGTGTGTGTGTGTGTGTGTGTGTGTGTGTGAGTGTGTGTGTGTGTGTGAGTGTCTCTCTCTGTGTATGTGTGTGTGTGTGTGTGAGTGTCTGTGTGTGTGTGTGTGTGAGTGTCTCTCTCTGTGTGTGTGTGTGTGTGTGTGTGTGTGTGTGTGTGTGTGTGTGTCGCTGCAGAGGGGGGGCTCCCCCCAGAAGCAGCAGCACGTCTCGCTGCTAACAAATGCAGTGTCACCCTCAGATTGCCTGTGTGAAGGATGTGTCTCCCTGCATGCACTAAGTAATCGATGGGACGGAGACAGCTAGCCGCAACACGGCGTGCGCTGGAGCGCAATTAGGGGCAGCTAGCCGCAACGCGGGCGTAATAAAATAAGCGCCGGCTCCTTCCTGCTCTAATGAAAATCCGCGGCTCAGACGCTGGAAACAGCGCCCTGTCTGCGGGTGCTTCGGTCGATACTGAAATCATTCCGGCTCTCCGGACATCATTTTAATTTGTGTTTTATTTGTTCTGTCCAAAGTGGATTAGAAGCACCTGTTTCTCGGAGCCACGACTCATGGTGGGAATAAACAGCTCCTGGGCATCTGAGGCAGGGCAGACTGGAAAGCTGGGGGAGGGAGGGGGGGTTTGGCAGGGGTCTGCTTTTGTTTGAAATGTGATTGAGATCAGGATGCCCTTTCCTGAGCTCCAGAAACACACTGCCTGCTCTAAGCTCCAGAAACACGCTGCCTGCTCTGAGCTCCAGAAACACGCTGCCTGCTCTGAGCTCCAGAAACACGCTGCCTGCTCTGAGCTCCAGAAACACACTGCCTGCTCTGAGCTCCAGCAACACACTGCCTGCTCTGAGCTCCAGAAACACACTGCCTACCCTGAGCTCCATAAACACACTGCCTGCTCTGAGCTCCAGAAACACAAAGCCTGCCCTGAGCTCCAGAAACACACTGCCTGCTTTGAGCTCCAGAAACACGCTGCCTGCTCTGAGCTCCAGAAACACACTGCCTGCCCTGAGCTCCAGAAACACACTGCCTGCTCTGAGCTCCAGAAACACACTGCCTGCTCTGAGCTCCAGAAACACACTGGCTGTCTGCTGGGTTGAAGCTCTCTGCTTCCCCTGGCCTCCTGCAGTCCTGCTTCAGAATGAGGGGTTGCTCCAGTTCTCTTCCCAGCATGCCATCTGCTCCAACCACCAACCACAAACTCACAGACCCCATTTTACACCTTTGATTTTATTTGATGTTTTTTGGTCTTTGCCGCTCACTGTGCCTGGTGCAGGTGTGTTGATTGCCCATCCACACACTGGAACAGTGCCTTAACTGGATTAACCACGCAGCAACCATCAGTAACCATATTAAAACTAACTTAATTCCTGAGGTGGATGGAGTTGCCTGTTGCACTGAGTTTGACCCATTAGTGTATGACTTATGCGCAGACGTTAAAATGGTGGCTGTCAGTGTCTGTGACTTCCTCTAATGGTGCTGAGTGGTTGGCGGACACGCAGCGCCATATGGGTCCTGTTAGTTAACGCTCTGTTATCTCCATGTACAACACGGTATTTCACAAAAACGCTTGAGAAAGATATTTTTAAATGTCCTTCCGTTTGTAGCAGATTGATTAAATGTATGCAGAGCGATTAACTCCCCCTAATGGTAATTGCTAACAGGATAATTGCAGCGTTTATGTCCCTTCAGTTCTACTGAGAGATTGAATAGAACATCATCAATTCATAAATTCATTCACAAGCAGTTTTGTGCTCCAGCGGAAATGTGCTCAGTGAATGCAGGCAGCGTTCGGCGTGTGGGGGGTGTCATCGAGGCTGCCATTTTAACAGCATGGATACCAATCTCTCTCACTCTTTCCCTCTTTCTCCCCCCTTCCCTCGCTCTTCTTCTTTCCCCTTCTTACTCTCTCTGTTCCTCTCTTCTCCTGGTCTCGGCCAAACATACACTTTTCTGGTATGATGAAAATTACATTTTTGTATTAAATTACAAAGACAGTACGTATAAAGAACAAGTATTCACTCTCTCCCTTCTGTCTCGCAGCGGCTGGCCTCTGTGGGTCTGGATGCCAAAAACACAGTGTGTGTGTGGGACTGGAAGAAAGGAAAGGTGCTCGCCACGGCAACCGGACACTCAGACCGGGTAGGTTACGGTCACCCTGCAGGTATCTTACTGAGTCTATCATATCTGACCTGGGCCAGACCCGAGTCAGATATGTGTGTGAAACACGGCATGATGTACAGCAGTTTTGTTTTATATCGTATTCTAGTTTTTTTAGTACAATGTAATTTAATGTAGTGTAAATTGGTGCAATGTTGTGTAATGTGAGTCATTGTAGTGTACAGTAGTGCAGTGTAATTTAGTATATGTTAGTTCAGTGTAATGTTAGTGTAGTGTCGTGTGAGTTATTGTAGTGTACAGTAGTGCAGTGTAATTTAGTATATGTTAGTTCAGTGTAATGTTAGTGTAGTGTAGTGTGAGTTATTGTAGTGTACAGTAGTGCAGTGTAATTTAGTATATGTTAGTTCAGTGTAATGTTAGTGTAGTGTAGTGTTGTTAGCGCAGTCTCTGGCCAGCAGTGTGAGAATGCTGTGATTGAGAGGTGATCTCCGGCCGCCCAATCGGGAACTTGTGGCTTCAGTCGCCCTGGCAACCACTGTCCCCGGCAACCGCCATTATTCTGAGGGAGCCAGCAATGGTGGGCAGCTGGCAGGGTGGGGCCTAATCTCCCCCCTCAGCCGGGGGACTTTTAGGGGTCACCGATCAAATGAGAGATGGGGCGGGTAACTCAGGAGGCTGTCTGTGTGAAAGCCGCATCTTCTTTTCGTCTGTTGTTGTTTTGTCCGTGTTTGGTGTCAGTTTTTTATTGTTTTCACTGCACTGGGTCTCCATGCTGCCTGTGACCGTTAATTGCTTGGCTGCGTTTCAGATCTTTGACATCACCTGGGACCCGTTCCAGTCTCACCGGCTGGTGAGCTGTGGAGTGAAGCACATCAAGGTGAGTCCAGGTGGGGTCTGCAACCTTTCAGGTGCGGAGGTGAGTCCGAGCCAGTGCAGTGCACCTGTGTGTGTGTGTGTGTGTGGGGCAAACAGATGGTGACAACCCCAAATTGAAAAGGAGACAGGTGACTCCCCCAGTGAACCTGGCCTTCAGCAGGGGCAGCTCATTAAGAGTGCAGAATCCCCATGGGCGCCAGTAACCTTAAACAATGTAGAGCAAAGGATCGTGGGCCAGGAGGCCTCCTCCATGTGCCTGCTCTGAGTCAACAGCTGGGTGTTTCTGCAAATGTCACCTGCACAATACCTGTATAGGTCAGCAGCGTTCCCAAAACCACAGGACTTCCCCAATCCAAATGTCACTCCCAAATCAGAGACTAGTAAAACTTTCCAAAAATGTTTCACTCTGGACTCCCTGTTTCTAGGTTTAGAGTTTGTGGAAAAACACCCCAAAAAGGCTAAACTGACTGAGGTACCATTACAGAGATGGGCGGGGGGGCAGTGGAGATTCCTGTTCCAGGCTGCACTAACAGAGAGAGAGTGGAAGTGTGGAGCAGGAAGGTCCTAATTGAATTGAATTAGTGGTAAGTTTCCCTGTTTAAAGCAAAGTGAAAAGATTATGAACAGGAAGCAGTCCATCCCAGGTGGGCTGACTGACAGCTCTGCCAGGCTGTGCCGCGGTGCAGAGCTCTGAGCTGCATTAATGCGCCGTGTGGCGAGGTTCGCCAGGCTGGCGGCTCCTCTGCCTCACGGTTTCACTGGTGGTAATGGCTGTGATCCACGGTGTGACCCCTGGGCCCACCCACGCCGCTGCCTGCCTGCCAGCAGGTCCCCAGTCCAGGCTGGAGGGCGGGCAGGCTGGGTCCGATCCAGAGGGGAGCTCCGGTCTGATCAGATACAGGCCAGAGTGCATTCAGGCTCTCTGCTCCAGCGCTGCACCGAAACGCCACGTTCAGCTCTGCAGCTATTCAGCTTCCACTCAGGACCATAATAATGTCAACCAGGAGTGTGACATAGGCATTCATAACACCTAACATTAAGCATTAAGCACATTCATAGGAGTTGATTTTAGTTCAGCACTCAAGGGGGAGTTTTTAAGGTAAAGACAATTTGGATCCTAAGGAATCCCCCGTCCCACTGGGGGGGATATTTAGTCTGAATAGTCACTCTGAAAAGCTGCGTGCATTCGATTACCACGGAGACAAGAGAGTGTAGGGCTGCCTGCCGTGGAGATCTTATCTGAATTGGTATCGTCAACTCTTGCTGGCACTTAAAACATAGTTATTGTCTGGAATGTAATTTGTAGTTATTACAGAATAAAAACATGACCCCGATGGTTTAATTTAATTCTGTTTTCTGGCAAAAAAAAAACACCACGCTACAGTGACAGGCTGAATGACATTTAAAACACACACAATGAATTTCAATTTGCCAGTGCAATTCTCCACAGTGATTTATATATTCTAATACCGAGAATTTACTTTTTCCCCTCTTTTCCTGTGAATATATTTAAATATATTCTGTAAGGACCGATGGAGCCTGTCTTTTGGTAAATTACCTTTTACTGCCTAATTTTTAAAAAATGTCTTAAAACAACATGCATGGCAGTAGTTAATGATTAGCTTATCTTGATACCTGGATAGCAGTCATGAGAGATCTACTGATTACTAACTATGGCTAGTTATGTGAAATTGTTGACTGATTCTTAAAGCTCTTCTCTTGGCCATTGCCACATAAGTATATCACCTATTCAGTTGTATTAATCTGTAAAGCTGAATGTGTGACATTCAGGACCATGGACAACACACTGCCACTGTAAATCTGAATGAGCCAGAGGAAAGGGTTCAGAGTGTGAAGATGCCTTTGCGCTTTAGAATTTTGAGTTTCTATCTGTTATATCCGTTGCATTGTAAAAAATGTATATTATTATGCACCATTAAGATGAATAATCTAAGTAATATCCCTTTCAGTGTGTTATGCCTCTTGCCAATCATGTAACAGTTACTGCAGTGGTGTGGATCGCTTGCTTGGCTGAAAGTTCTGTTCTCCCCAGCCAGTACAAAACAACCAAAACAAAAGGCCTTGAAGACTGGTTTCTTCCTGGAATTTCAGATAAACTAAATAAATAAGATAAATCGTTTACCACACTTGTGTACCCCGCTCGCATTTTTTGGGTCTGACAGAGAAATAAGTGTGGATTTGTCATAGCTGGGTTTTATCATTTCAGGTAGGCTTGAAGTTACTAGGTATGTCAATTCAATAAACATTGATTTTGTGATTTAGCGGGCTCAGTGACTGTTGTATAGGCTATTATTGCACAATTACTTGCTAAATTTGGCTATATACATTTTAAATAGGAGATATTAACTGAAAAACCAAAAGCCTAAAGCTTTGATGACGTTCACATTTTTTCCTGATTAATATTTAAACTAAAACTGTTTTGACATGATCAGAATTGTTGGTCCTGTCGTTCCAGTACATTAACTGCATCATGCCTGCATTTCAGAGGAGCAGATGCACCTGTTTACCTTCCCCTCGCTCTTAATTATTCATGTTCTACACTGCCTGACTTTACAGCAAGGGGAAATAGACAAAGAGGCCTGCGGCATTAGATGTTTATTTTGAGGGTGTAGTTGGAGTACGTCAATATGAATGTGGCCTGGGAGGGAGGGAGAGTGGGCAGCTCGTCAGTCAAACTCTGTCGATGGGAGTTGATACTAGCTCTGGTGGTCCATAACGAGCTACAAGTAGAGAATGGCTGCAGAACGCTAATAGAGCATGCTGGAGTCTTAACGTAAGCGCAAGGAGAATAGGAAAGAGACTGCTCTGCTTACTTCCCTAATCAGCCTTTAGCTGGGATCTGCACTTCAGTGGGTCGTATTGAGAAGTTTAGTGTGATTTCAGATTTTTTGTGTTGTGTTGTATTTTATTGTTTGTTCCTCAAACCTCTCCGGTGGTGTTTTCTGAAGGTCAGGGTTAAAGCAGATCAGATTGTTATTTTTATTTCCATGCTCTTGGAGTCTTGGACCACCAATAATGAATAAAATCCTTTCTTGACTGACTGCCTGTTACTTGGCAGAGATTCTAAGAGGCCACAGCAGTGTAATGTAACGTTCAGATTTAAGTACAGTAAAGAGTGTGTGAGTCCCAGAGGGGGGAGTGGGTGAGGAGAGAGCCAATCAGAGGAGTGAGCAGGATGATGAAGCCCTGCTGTGGTCCGGTGTCTCCGCAGTTCTGGGCGCTTTGCGGGAACGCACTCACGCCAAAGCGGGGGATCTTTGGGAAGACGGGGGACCTGCAGACCATCCTGTGCGTGGCGTCGGCCAAGGACGACGTGACATATTCGGGAGCGCTGAACGGGGACGTGTACGTGTGGAAGGGGCTCAACCTGGTGCGCACCGTGCAGGCCGCCCACGGGGTGAGTACAGCTGCGCCCCCTGACTTTTCTGAGCATGCTCAGGAATGAGCTGAGTGATGCGCCCCATGTCCACTTTAAAACGGCCGCGGCCAGCTCTGGTCCTGGAGAACTGGTTTTCGTTTAATTCACCTTAAATCCAGATCCAAAAACCAGGCCAGGTGAGTTAACTGTGTCAGCTGAGCTAATTGCTCATTTAGGAGCCGAGTGGCAACAGGTACCCACTCACCTGGGAGCCCTCCAGCTTACCTGGGAATCCTCCAGCTCCAGAGTGGCCCCCTGCATTATGGATCAGGGCTGTCCAGCTCCAGGCCTGCAGGGCGCGGAGCCCAGTGTCCCCTGGGTTCTGTCGAGTTCAGGCCTGTGTGCCAAAGTGCAACCCCAGCCTCTAACACCTCAGTGTTGGAAACACACCAAAAAACCGCATTCACCTGTACGCCTGCAGTTATGAATTTTAAAGCTAAATGATGCTCAAATTCTCTCTCTCAGGGTACAACATGGCCACATTCTGAACGTCTGTTAAAAGAAAGAATTTCAGACATTTTTCCATGCTTGCATTTTTCTTTATTATTGATTACTATTGTACAAAACACGAAATTTAATAATCGTGAGTGAAAAAGCAAACCTCGGATTTATGTGTGACGACATCTGAGCTTCTGCTCGGGTGTTTTAAACAAACCAGACTGGCTCAGAAATGCAAAGCGAAATGCGTAGCGTTCAGTGCTCTTTGTTTTGCCCACCCCTTTGCCAAAGAGGTCAGTTTTATTATTTGTTGCAGGAATGGTCATTTTAAGATGTGTACAGTTTTATTGTTGTTGATGGTATTGTAAGTGCCACATTTTTGATCTGCATTTCATGGATGAAAAGGATGATAATGATTATCGTTAATAAACCCATAACACACAAAAACGTTCACAGTAATAACAATAATGACTATAGTTAAGAGAAAACGAAAGACAAAATAGCAGGGCGTTCAAGGCTGCGACACTAAAGCCGTCATTACTGCTTGGCAGTTACATCCCGTCATTTAAATTCAAATTCATGCAAAATGAATGTAAATTCCATACAGCTATAATTCCCACTCAGCGAGTCCAGGAGGTTCAGTTCAGTTGTTTTGAATGTATTTTAAATTTGATCAGTGTTAATTTAACTCTCAACAGAGATTCTGTGAGTCCACCAGGGATTCTGTGTGCTGCTGTGTGGATTTAACACTGAGGGTTTTGCTGTTTAGAGTTGCAGCCTTCAGTAAACATCCTGAGTCATTTTCTCTATGGTGAGGGGGCGGGCGGGTATATCTGGATGACATCATTGTTGTGGGTGTGGCTCTGGGCATTTTCTTTGTGCAGGGGGCTAGAGCATTGTATATAATGCATTAGAAATGCCGATGATATTTAGCACCGGGACCAGCATATGAAATAACTGGTTTTTGGCAGGATTTTCTGTCTAACGGCTGTTTGTGTTTGTGCGCTCTGGGTTCGATCCCAAATGCGCCCCGGGTCTGACGTCACACAGAGACTTCATTCACACTCACACAGACTCGAACGGGGGAGTAACTCTGTGCTCAGTGAGGAGGCAGAGAGACACAGCTGCTCAGACACAATTCCGCTCAGCTCACAGCGAGCGCAGTTCACTAGTATCACTGAGCAAATTCACATCAAAACCCTGTGCTGGGGGAGTACAACAACATCTCTGCTAAGACATGATTGACTGATTTTTATTCCATGTTGTTTGCTGAAGACTGACACTCTAAAACAGACATGTTTTGTGTGCCATTTTGTGACTGCGCCCCCTGAATGCCTCCCTCTCACTGAAGTAATCTGAAATAATCAGACAGTGAAAATCGTTGACAGGACGTCTGACCATGGAGCAAAGCCCCCCGTTTTCATGTATTTTTAAACATTGACTTACCTCCCTACAAACCATTGGTCATGCATATTAAAATGGGCTTTGGGTACCTGACACTGCATAGTTTAAGCCATTTTTGTGTGGAATAAACCAGCACCTCATTAAAGCATGATAATATTAAGGTTCAGTGTGATGGTAAAGCTTTCTGTTTGGATTTGACCATTGGGTCACACAGAGAGAGCATTACTGTGATGATTCAACTTTGTTTTCATTCCCAAATGTAATTGGCCTGTAGTGTTCAGTAACAGGCCTGTAGTGTTCAGTAACATGCATGTAGTGTTCAGTAACAGGCCTGTAGTGTTCAGTAAGGGCTGTAGTGTTCAGTAACAGGCCTGTAGCGTTCAGTAACAGGCCTGCAGTGTGTAGTAAGGCCTGTAGTGTTCAGTAAGGACTGTGGTGTTCAGTAACAGGCCTGCAGTGTGTAGTAAGGCCTATAGTGTTCAGTAACAGGCCTGTAGTGTTCAGTAAGGGCTGTGGTGTTCAGTAACAGGCCTGCAGTGTTTAGTAAGGCCCATAGTGTTCAGTAACAGGCCTGTAGTGTTCAGTACTCTCTATCCCCTTCTCTCTCAGGCAGGGATCTTCAGTATGTACTCCTGTGAAGAGGGTTTTGCCACCGGGGGGCGTGACGGCTGCATTCGCCTTTGGGACGTTGACTTCAAGCCCATCACCAAAATCGACCTGAGGGAGGCGGAGCAGGGCTACAAAGGTAAACACTCCTAACCTGAAATCTAGCTCTCCATCTCATTGGTCAGGAGGATCCCAGCTTCTGATTGGGTGAAGCCGGCTGAGTCTCCCCGCTTTGCTGACACATCACAGGAATGGTGCATGTAGCTAGCATCATGCTAAACCTGTGGAGACTGTGTCTGCCTTTTAATCTAACCTCAGATGTTAGCATTAGCATGTTGGGCTCTTGAGACGGGCCGGGGGTCAAAGCTGGGCAGGGAGGGGCCACAGGGGTGATCAAACGATAGCAGAGTGTGTCTGCGAGCTCAGCTCACAGCTGGGCTGAGCACCGATGCTATGATTGACAGGAGGCACATCTGTGGGGGAGTTGGAAGCGGTCGCCGTGGTGATGCACTAAGGACCAAAGGGTGTCATCGCAGGTGCTGGTTTGACGGGGTTTTGATGAGCGATTAGCTCATAAAGAGAGCCAGCTTCCGCCCCCATTCCCAACCTCCCATGGGAGAAAAATGGCCCTCGTTAAGTTGGTGCGTATAATTAGCATTTCACGCCATCGTTAGCTGGCATCTGCTGCGCGAAGCTGGCGGAAGGACACTCAGAAGGAGAGTCAGAGCATTACTGGAGCTTCAGTGTGATTCATCTCTTTAGTGTAACTTTGGGCCGTTGCAGATGCAGGCTGTGAGGGGGAGAGCGCCCAGGGAGGTGTCTGTGGCCCCCAGTTTGGGTTTTCAGACTAACCAGTGGGGTTATAAGATGTGGGCAAATCATAAAAATATATGTATATAATATAAGTACACTCAATACAATTTATGGGATGGTGTGAATCTCTGCGGTATGTGTGTTTACAGAGTGAGATGGGAGGATGTGTTTGGTGCTTTATGTGTGTTTACAGAGTGAGATGGGAGGGTGTGTTTGTTTACAGAGTGAGATGGGTGCATGTTTGTTTACAGAGTGAGATGGGAGAGTGTGTTTGGTGCTTTATGTTTGTTTACAGAGTGAGATGGGTGCATGTTTGTTTACTGAGTGAGATGGGAGGGTGTGTTTGTTTACAGAGTGAGATGGGAGGGTGTGTTTGTTTACAGAGTGAGATGGGTGCATGTTTGTTTACAGAGTGAGATGGGAGAGTGTGTTTGTTTTGAGATGGTGTGTTTGTTTACAGAGTGAGATGGGTGCATGTTTGTTTACAGAGTGAGATGGGAGGGTGTGTATCTCTGCTTTATGTGTGTTTACAGAGTGAGATGGGTGCATGTTTGTTTACTGAGTGATATGGGAGAGTGTGTTTGATGCTTTATGTATGTTTACAGATTGAGATGGGAGGGTGTGTTTGTTTACAGAGTGAGATGGGAGGGTGTGTTTGTTTACAGAGTGAGATGGGTGTGTGTTTGTGGGCACAGGGCACATCATCCTCTCTCACTCAGGAAGGTGGAAATGAATGTTCCTGCTGTTACTCTGAAAAGCACAACAGCAACAAAAACAAACAATGTGCAAGAAGCCCTTTACCGTGAGTCTGTTCTGCACACTCAGGGGAGAGGGCAGCGGTCAGACGCAGGTGTTTTATGAGTTTAGCAGGAGCAGGAGGAAGGAAACGGAGAGGAAATGGTGGAGAAACCGGCAGAAGCCAGGAGGGAATAAGAGCGCTAGCGTACCCTCATTTATTCTGCCCAATTGAAGGTAAACAGCATCCTCTGTAACTGCCACTGAGCCCTGAGTAACGGTGCAGGCGCAAATTAGCTTAGGATTCAGGCATGGTTTGGAGGGGGCCACAGGGTGGTGCCTGGGATCAGAGACACTTTTAATCGAAGAAATTAATTTGCATTAATCCATGAGCATGCCATTTTGCTTTTATAATGCATTATATTTGTATTTATTAATCTGCATTTATCACAATTATTGTTAATATTTAATAACAGGCGATAAAATCCTTTAATAATGTTATTTTTGTCAATAAACCAAATAATTGCGTATAAATAGGCCTTCATCGCATCTCGTCATTATTTCTGTCTTGAAAGCAGATTTAGTGCATGTGGAAGACTGGAGTGGAATAAAATGAAAATGTAAATTTCGGTTTTGCATTGAGCTGATGCCTTAACGGCTTTAAAGATACATGAACAATCTATCATATTATTTACTGTGTGAAATTAAAAATTAATTTACAAGCTTTCTTCCCCCAACAAGTGCCCTACCCTACAGAGTGCCCTCCCCTAACGAGTGCCCTCCCCTAAAGAGTGCCCTACCCTACAGACTGCCCTACCCTACAGACTGCCCTCCCCTAACGAGTGCCCTACCCTACAGAGTGCCCTCCCCTACAGAGTGCCCTCCCCTAGAGTGCCCTACCCTACAGACTGCCCTCCCCTAACGAGTGCCCTACCATAATTAGCATCCCTCCCTAATGACCATGCTTCTGTAATGAGTGTCCTTGCAGTTAAATTAGCCACATCCTTCATTGCTGATTACACCAGAAGGGGACTTTGGGCATGATTTCCTGGGGTGAGGTGGGGGGGAGCGGGGGGGAATCCGGGATGTGCAGATCCATTCACAGCCAGCACTGTGTAGCTCTGGGCTGGTACCCTTTATTAAAACATAGAATCATACATTTCATTTGTAAAGTGCTTGTCATATATTCTGTTCAAAGCACCAAACAAAAGAGCAAAGTGACGAAAAGACAAAAATGATGATAAAAACCAAAATAATGAAACATAAACATGTAACAAGTTAAAGCTTCACTTATAAAGTCAATGACATTCACAACCCCGCAGTTTACAAGGAGATGTGAGGTCTGCGAATCCAGCAGCGAAATCCAGGCCTTTGGTGCCGATGATGTCACAATATACCAGTGTGCTCACTATGTGGGTGGGCCCCACCAGTTACAGTGACATCACCCGCTCTTTGCTCTCGGCTCATATCAAACACTGCCGCTTCTCGCCACGCTGTGTTCAGTAGGAGTGATTCAGAGTTAACGCCATTGTCTGGTCTCATAGTGCTGTGAGGTTTTGTGTGGCTGTGTGTGTGTGTGTGTGTGTGTGTGTGTGTGTGGGAGAGAGACTGTGTGTGAGTGTGAGTGTGAGTGTGTGTGTGTGTGTGTGTGTGTGTGTGTGTGTGTGTGTGTGTGTGTGTGTGTGTGTGTGTGTGTGTGTGTGTGGGAGAGAGTTCTGTCAGGCACACCCAAGCTTCAGTTTCTCCCAGGAAATTGAGAGGTTTCTGGGTTTCACCGGTACCAACCCAAGTGACAAACTGTGCAGAGTGCAGCTCTTGATTTTGTTTTCACATTCTCCAGGTGTCTGACAGACAGAGGAGGGAGGGAAAGAGGGAGGGAGAGGTGTGACTGTGTGGGAAATAGAAGTGGCACCGTAGAGAGCATTTGACTTTCAGTCAGAAAAAAGACTTTCAAAAAACTTCCCAAAAAGACTGATGTTTGACACTTTGTGGACTAATAAAGTAGAGTGAAATCTGCACTGCGCTGTGAATCTACAGAGTGTGAAGGGCTGATGTAAAGACTCATCATGGTGAGTTACGGCTCTCTGCCCCTCTAGAGCTCAAAGCACTTCATATTGAGGAAGACAGCCCTATGCTAACTCCCCCATTGTGCCCCACTCTTTCTCCTGCTGTGTCTCTATCCCATTCTCTCTGTCTCCCTCTCTCCCTCCCTCTATCTCTCTCCCTCCCACCTTCCCCCTCTCTCTCTGTCTCCCTCCCTCCCTCCCCTTCTCTCTGTCTGTCTGTCTGCCCCAGGCCTGTCCATCCGCAGCGTGTGCTGGAAGGCGGATCGGATCCTGGCGGGCACGCAGGACAGCGAGATATTCGAGGTGATGGTGCGGGACCGGGACAAGCCTTTGCTCATCATGCAGGGTCACTGTGAGGGGGAGCTGTGGGCGCTCGCCGTGCACCCCAAAAAACCCCTGGCCGTCACCGGGAGCGACGACCGATCTGTGCGGTCAGTAAACACCTTGCGCTGTGTGTGAGAGTGTGTGTGTGTGTGTGTGTGTGTGTGTGTGTGTGTGTGTGTGTGACAGGATCTCTGATAATCATTTACCCCATTAATCATTATCATTTGTCCCAACAGAACCTGAAAAATTGTATGTAATTCACATTTTAAAACCATTTCATGAATTTAAAAATCTTGGTTAAATTCCCTTTAGTCTCAGTTTGCTAAAGCTGAATAGAATAAGTGGGTTAATTGGTATTTTGTCGCAGTCAGAAGCTGGGACATGCTGGAGGTATGGGGACACTGGGGTGCATGTTCGCCGTAGCTGTGGTCATCGCTGGGTCATCACGTTCCACCATCGTGCTGCTCATGGTGTTTTGCCATTGGTGCTGACAGCTGAGCGGGGTGTGTCTGACTGGCGATGCCGCAGCTCTGCTCTCGCCCAGCAGCAAGGAGGCAAACAAACAGCTCTGCGCTGTGGATAATTAGGAAACTATGGGAAGGGTTGGCCTTAATGACGCCCTCTCCCCATGTGAGCCACACTGCTGTGCTTTCATCAGAATCCCTCTACTGTGGACGTGCTAACGTGCTAATGAAGACCCTGGCTCAAAGGTTTAATATAAGTACTGTTTAGTGAATTCTACTGAAGCTATCATGCAGTGTAGGATAATGGTCAGGGAACTGCTCAGTTTAGGCTAATGAGCTTGCTCTCTCTCTGTGTCTGCGCAGGCTGTGGAGTCTGGCGGACCACGCCCTGATCGCGCGCTGTAACATGGAGGAGGCGGTGCGGAGCGTGGCCTTCAGCAGTGACGGGTCTCAGCTGGCCCTGGGCATGAAAGACGGGTCCTTCACCGTTCTCCGCGTCAGGTAGGGCCCCACCTCCATCTACCTCCATCTACCTGTGTGTGACTCTGAAGGTGAATGATTATTGATAGTAAGATCCATTGTGGGGGTAAGTGATCCCACCAGCCTCACATTCAATTAGAAATCCTTTCTTAAAAATCCTCCAAACATTTTGTGACAGCATGAAAACAGCTAAAATAGTTAGAAAAAGAGAGGGTCTTTAAGCTCTTACTGAGCATTTTACCAAAGCCATCCTCAATAAAGAGTTTAAAGAGAACTGGCCCCCAGAAGACGGAAACTGGATTTTATGAAGCAAAATAATTCTGATAAAAAGATAATTTGTGTAACTGCACTGGCTTCACACTCAACTCAACAAACTCCTAAAAAATGGTATGTGTCTCTTCTTGTAGACTAACAGGGTGTAGGTACACTCTGCCTGAGCGCATACAGCAGATATATGCTTTAATCATGGTACTTTTTTCTGAACTTGATCACTCCTGTGAGTTTTTATATGGCATAATAAGTGATTAATTTTGCACCCATTTTAAGTTGTTTTTACATTTTATCAGTTCTGTCTGTAATATCAGTGATGGTTGATATGATTTTGGGAAATTAATATGAGCAGGGAGTGTGATTGCCTCCGCCGTTCACAGTAGCGGTGAGGGCAAGGCTGGCAAAGCAGAGAGAGCGAACGCGACCATAACACCGCTAACACAGAGCTGCTAACACAGAGCTCGGGTCTGTTTGGATCAATGTTTCAGCTTTTGGCTAATCACCGCCCCTCTCGATCTCAGTAGCACATGGTAAGCAGTTCATTAAACACAGAGTTGCCTGTCTGTCAGTGTTTAAATAACGGCCAAACGCAGCCCGATATCGGCCCTCTCGGGATATCCTATAGCGGCCATGTTCCTTACGCCTGTGTGGACTCATTGCTTATTGATGCTCCTTGCCTGTCACTGCATGTTGCGCTGTTGCAGATATACTGTACATGGGTCGGAGTGCGGGCCGAGCCAATGCAGGTTCAGCCACCAAACTCATAAACCACACATGGAAAGCAAACCATTCCTCAGCTCTTAAAAACCCACTTTATGAATTATTAGTGGTTTCCGCATACTTCTCTGAGAGAAGAAACCTGCCGCCATGAAGGTTTAGCGTTTGAATGATGGCTTTAGCCGCGAGGGGCTGGCAGAGCGTTTCATTGCGCCGTTTAAGCCCGGATAAATCCTCATACATCTTAACCACTGTGTTGGGGTTTTTTTTGGAAGATCTCCTGAGTTTTGTCATGGTGTGAATTTCTCCACTTAAAAGGCTGTAATAAGACAGAGAGCCAGTAGCTGCAGTAAGTTTCTGAAACCCCTCACAGCACACTTTCTTAGTCTGCTGCACTAAGAGCTTGCTTCACAGCCCCAACATGGCAACCAAGAACTTGATTGACATGAGAACAGTTTGCAGATCAGTGGCGCAGTGGTAACTAAGGAAGTGAGTAAACTGTCACAGGAGCTGGGAGCGCTAACTGCAAAGCCCATATGTATTAATGGTAATAAGGCTAATAGGTGGGTATACTGTCTGAGGAGGTGGGCATACTGTAACTCCAAAGCCCATATGTATTAATGGTAATAAGGCTAAGGAGGTGGGCATACTGTAACTCCAAAGCCAAACATATGTATTGATAATCACTCCTGTTAGTTTCTTCCTCCACCTCATACTGCATTAACACACATGCTCAGGTGTTGGGGTATGTGTTCAGATGTTGGTGTTCATACCCAGGTGGAGGTGTTGTGTGTTCAGGTGTGTGGAATGGGCCGTACAGAAGCTCTGCGGTTTTCCAGCCGCCTCCATTAATTGGAGTCTGTTTGACAGACAGCGCTTCACAGCACTCAGGGATTTAATTAAAGGAGTCTCTCCTTGTTTGTAGATGTCTGGACGAGTTGTAAAGAAAAGGCATTCTTTATCTCGCCTTCAGGGATCAGTCACGGTGAGGCAGGAGCCTGAATATACTGCATTTGCATGTGGAATAGCTGCAGTGCCTTACCCTGTGCTGCATGTTTTTCCCCCTCAGGCTGTTTTTGTTACACAGCACAGAAAATGATGGGAACAGCCATTACTCAGTGTCAGCCGTCCAGGAAATGTCAGGTGAACACAAGAACAAAACACATTTGTTCCAGCATACTTCACCGCACACAGTTTCTGAAGAATATGGGCAGAGATGTGCGGTGGTCTCTAAGCGTGGACCGTGTTTGTGTGCGGAGGCTTTGCGCGGTCAGGTGTGACGCTGCCGCGCATTGTGTTTGCGGCAGGGTTTGTTTGGTTCACGCTCAGATTGCGGTGCTGTGCCATCCCAGCGACCCGCACATCTGCAGGTGCAGATAACGGCCAGCGCACTCTGTGTGCGGATCAGAGTGCCGTTCTCCCGGGAATGAAAACGCAGTTTCACAGCTCAGGGTCGCGCTTCATTGTAAAAACCTGCATATCGCTCTGATACGGGTTAATAAAAGTCCACATCACAGCTGAATGAGCCCTGCTGGAGAGGGCGCGGCGCTGCATACAAACCCTGCTAAATCAACACAACCTCAGGAGGGGCATGTGGAACACTGGCCTGCTCAAGCTCATAGCTCTGTTGATAGTGATGTTGAGGGTATGTGGTGCGCAGCTGAAGGTGCCCTGTTGGGCGTTTGTTATCTCTGACTCTGTCTGTAGCTCAGTCGATAGCGACGTGGCAGGCAGTATGTTGTCCCCTGAACATTCTGTAGCTGCTGATCCCTGTTATCATGGCTGAGGCAGTTTTGGTGAAAACATTGAACTGTGATGTTGTGTGCAGTCAGGAACATGGTATGAAAGAGGAGCCTGCCGTTCTGCCGGTATCTGAGCCAGGCCAGAGTCTGGCCCATGCCCTCCGCAGGGCCGTGGGCACGGTGGGGCTCTGCGTTTACTCAGATCGGTCGTTTGCTCTGTGCTTTTACAGCTTTGACAGGACTGGTGAAACGCCTATCACGCTGCTGATAAGCCTGGCAGCATCTTACCAGTGATGGCGGAATGGGACTCCATTAACCTTCAGTGGGTGGGGCTGTGGTGAGCTGTCAATCATTAACCTGCCAGTCAGATGGACAGGGCAGCGATTGGTCCAGCTCAGTCAGATATTAGAAACATATGATGGTGCTGGTACAGTTATTTAAGTAACTACACTGACCAATAATAATTCATATTCTTTTAAATTAATGCATTTTTGATGGCAATATCATAATTACGAACTTGTGGTTTCTGAAACCCAATGAGTGAAGCCGTTAGCGTGGGTTCTGTGTGAGGTTTGTGGTGCTGTTTAATAGTCGCAGCCCGTGTGTTGCCGCCTCCATCAGAGGTCCGCTGAGGGTGCCCTGGCCTGTGCCCCCCCCCCCCTTAATGGGTTTCTGAGGGAGTGACAGCACAGGGCTATCAGAGCTCCTTCCAGCTGTCTCACAAATTGAATTTATCTCCTGTCCTTCTGGTTTAAAGAATCATTTTCCGGGATGTAATTCTTCATTTTGCGGGGTTATGTGGGATGCCGAGCGTGTTTGGGAGGGAGTAAAGGTCACTGCAATGAGCCGTCGTTCTCAGATGGTGCCACCAGGATGTCAGCGCAGCCACACTGATTGCATGTGTCTGGTTACCAGGCTATTTCTCTGTTCATTCTGTACATTCTGTAGCACGGCGCACTTTACACATACTTGTTTGTATTGTATAGATTTATCAAATGTTTGAAGTCTTCATAGGCCCAAAGAAGTCTGGAAGGTCAATCGATTTGAAAATGGATTAAAAATATCTGTGATATTATCCATTTTCCATTTTCCAAAAAATCTGTTCCCGCGAGGGCAGAGTTTTGACATTTATTTGACCTTTATGTGAAGAATCATTTATTAGAATCAATCAAAGGTCTTTTTATTATATTGGGCCAATACTTTGATCTATGAGTGCCACAAATATAGTCTTTTTGTCATTGGGAACATCACATTGCATGTTACTTGTATGATTAAGCAAATTATGAAAATTAATATGAACAGCACTGAAATAATGGCTGTGTTTGATTCAGTTTCCTGAGCTCCTACTGGGGAACAAATAATTAATGTTCATTTGCATCATGAAAAATCATTTAATTCAAATGCTCACTATTCTGCTGTAAAAGATGGTGAAGTCTTGCTAACTCTGTTGCTCTAAGACATGCTAATCCTAGCTGTGTTACTGAAAGAGATGCTAATTAATTAAAAGAATGTTATTATGTATATTGTTATTGGGAAAAATAGAGTCTTGTGTTTGAAGTCATGTGCTCATCAGTCAATGTACCTCTGATGTCAGATCACTCACATTATTGGGCTAAATAAATAATGAAGAGTAGAACCTAGGACAAAATGTAGAAATGGATATGGACCACTGCTGGACTAGTCTGACCCTCTCTCGTCCTGTGGGGGGCGCTCTCTCTATCAGGGATATGACAGAGGTGGTCCATATTAAGGACAGGAAGGAGGTGATCCATGAGATGAAGTTCTCGCCGGACGGCTCGTACCTGGCGGTGGGCTCTAATGACGGGCTGGTGGACGTGTACGCCGTCGGGCAGCGCTTTAAGAAGGTGGGGGAATGCAGTCGCTCCTCCAGCTTCATCACACACCTGGACTGGTCTGTGGACAGCAAGTACCTGCAGACCAACGATGGCGCCGGAGAGAGGCTCTTCTACAAGATGCCCTGTGAGTACCCATAGCCCTAACCTAACCGTAACCCTGCACCATGAGGACCGCAGTGTCTGCAGGTTTAACTCCAGTCCTGGAGGGCCACAGTGTCTGCAGGTTTAACTCCAGTCCTGGAGGGCCACAGTGTCTGCAGGTTTAACTCCAGTCCTGGAGGGCCACAGTGTCTGCAGGTTTAAACTGGGGGCCCAGTCCTGAGTACCCATAGCCCTAACCCTAACCCTAACCCTGAGTGTCTGCAGGTTTAACTCCAGTCCTGGCCATGGGGGCAGTGTCTGCAGGTTTAACTCCAGTCCTGGAGGGCCACAGTGTCTGCAGGTTTAACTACCCAGTCCTGGAGGGCCCAGTGTCTGCAGGTTTAACTCCAGTCATGGAGGCGGCAGTGTCTGCAGGTTTAACTCCAGTCCTGGAGGGCCACAGTGTCTGCAGGTTTAACTCCAGTCATGGAAGCGGCAGTGTCTTCAGGTTTAACTCCAGTCCTGTAGGGCCGGAGTGTCTGCAGGTTTAACTCCAGTCCTGGAGGGGGCAGTGTCTGCAGGTTTAACTCCAGTCCTGGAGGGGGCAGTGTCTGCAGGTTTAACTCCAGTCCTGTAGGGCCGGAGTGTCTGCAGGTTTAACTCTAGTCCTGCAGGGGGCAGTGTCTGCAGGTTTAACTCCAGTCCTGGAGGGCCACAGAAGAGTCTTGCAGAAGAGCTCCATGTTCTGTGGATGGGTTTACACTGCTCTCCGGCTCAGCATGCTGCTCGGTGTAAATGGACGGACTCATAGTGCGAGTGTAGTTACAGATGGTAATGTTTGCTGGTGTGCCCCATGCAGATGATGTGGAGTTTGACTGAAGTGTAAGCAGCACTCTGCCAGGCAGGTTTAAGTACAGTTTAACTGGAGGGAGCAGCAGTAATCTCTCCCCCGTATTCATCTTCTGTTCTGCAAACACGGCGGCTGTCATGTTTCCAGACAAACCTGGCAGCTGATTAACGGAGCGTTAATCTCCACCTGAATCTGCCGTGTGCGACTCTGTCTCTTACCTGCGCTGTACCTGCCAGCTCGACTCTGCTCGGATCACTGCGCATCAAACACCTGTCAGGGGGGGGGGAGGGGGTCTGTTTATAGCTCTGTCTTTAACACAGCCGCCGATGTGATCCCTTTAGTTCAACTTTTCATTCTCAGGCAAACAAGGAGGGAGACAGAAAGGAGGAGAGAGAGAAAGAGGGAGAGCAGGAGAGAGAGGGAAGGAGGGAGAGAAGGCTCTGTGAGTCTGCATCTCTCTGATCTGCCATCAGCAGCTCACACATTACAGATCTCAGTGCTGTCAGGAGAAAGGTTGAAGGATGAGCAGATCGATGTTTGTCGACTTGGAGTCCCTCGAGTTCTGATGTACGTCAGTCCACAAGGGAAGAGTCTGCTGCCTACCGGAAAGCAGCATGTTTATTTACCCTGATGCGATTTGCCTTAGAAACTAAAACTTTTTTTGTTAGTTCTGTACTAATAAATTAAGCAAGAGGTGCAGGTATCAAAGACACTCTTACAAAATCTTTCAAACTGTCAGACCCAACTAACACAGTCAACCCAATTCATTGCGAGAGTGTGTCCGTGCGTGTATGTGTGTGCGTCTGTGTTGTGTCTGTACGTGTATGTGTGAGGAACAAAGAAAGAAACAATACAGATCTAACACAGGGACCCAGATATTTCATATTCAACAACTTCAAAAACAAAATAAAGAAAAAAACTAAATGAAGAAATTCATTAAGGTGGAGTAAATGGAAATAGCATCTTATTCTCTGTGCACTTAAATGAGACTAGCACATAATGAACACACTAGAGGTTTCATCTTATCAAACAGCAGCTAATCATTAGTGTTAGCACATGTAAAGTCCATGTATCTGCTAACTTTCAGTAACACAATGGTAAAATTGAGCAGTTAGAATAAGCTCATGTTCATGAAAGTGTAGTAAACATACTATTTTATCATAGTTTAGTGTTGTTCGGCCCACACACACACACACACACTCCTCCACTCACACACACACACGCACACACACCACACTTGTGCTGTGGCATGCAAGTGAAGTCTCTGTCCACACACACACACACACTCACACTCACACACACACACACACACACACACTCACACACACACACACACACACACTCACACACACACACACACACACACAGACACACACAACACTCACACACACACGCACACACTCACACACACACACACACACGCACACACACACACACACACACACACACACACACACACACACACACACACACACACACACACACACACACACACACACGCATGCACACAGAGCACTCATTATTTGAATCAGATGAGAGAAGTTTCTCATTCATACAGCAGGTTAAAAGCAGAGTAAATGTCTCCTGGCGTTGTGGCGTTTGCGTTGTTTGTTTTCTCCTCCCTGTCCTGTTCTAATTAAGCCTCTCATTAGTGCTCTCAGGCATGTGTGTTTGTCCAGCTTAATGTTTTTTGAACTGAGCAGCTGTCAGAGACTAAAGACCTGTGCTTTTCTGAGCGCGCTCTGTTTTTAATGAATATGTCTAATTACCTGGAAGGATGCTCGTCAGGCCGGACACTGCAGAGTCTCTACAGCCTTTAAGGGCAGATTCACCCATTTGCTTCAAAGAAACAAAAGACACTTCTGCTTTCTGCCCATCTGGCTGTAAATGTAATTTATCATAATTCTTTTCTCTAACTGTGCCCACAAGCCCCCTAGGAATCAAACCTGCAACTCCTGATTTGTATGCCCTGTTCCCTAACTATGCTCTACACCAGCTAACTGACTCACTAGCTGTTTCCCATTATGCTACATTGGCACCCATGTCTTATGTTGAGTTTGAGCCTGTTTCCCTCTCTCTCCAAGCGGGGAAACCTGTGACCACGAAGGACGAGACCAAAGGGATCCACTGGGTCTCATGGACCTGTGTGATCGGGCCGGAGGTGAGCGGGATCTGGCCCAAATACACCAATATCAATGACATCAACTCTGTGGACGCCAACTACAACAGTGCCGTGCTGGTTACCGGGGACGACTTCGGCCTTGTTAAGCTCTTCAGGTTCCCATGTCTGAAAAAAGGTGGGCACCCTCCCCAAAAACACACACACACACACACACACTCACACACTTCTCAAAGCAGCAGAACAAAGTATGACACATCAAGTCCGCAATTACGCAAATAACTCTGACTGGTGCATCATTCGGAAGCTGCGGTGCCAGGGATAGAACCTTCCTCTCACTCCCGTCTGTTCTCTGGATAATTGCCTTTCTCTCTGCTGCAGTCCTAATATTGGAGAGACGTCGGCTAATTATACAGTTTGGGCTGTAAATCTCCCCTCCGTTTGAGTTCTAATGATCGTGTCTGTAAAGAGACTTGGGAATTGTCTCTTTGTTGCTTTTCTCCTTTTCTGTGTCTGCTCAACTGAAGAAGCCCCATACATCTGAGTTTCAAACGTATTGAGTGTTGAAAGTTGTACAGAACTCTGAAATGTTTTCAACTTTGAAAGTGACCTCAAAACGCACAGTACAGTTGCTTGTATTTCTGTCACATTTATTAATTAAACAAGCTGTACGCTGCATGCCACAGTTTAAATGAACCAATCATTACACCAGCACAATCTCATTAGAATGTTCTGTTGTCTACATCAGCTTTCAAACACATCTCTCTTTCAGTGACCCACTACTCCTTTGGCAAACTAATTTATTATAGTTCCTTTTCTTACTAGAAACTGTTGATTTTCCTGCATTGTATTCTGCAGAAGAAGTAAAGACATGTCCTTTTGTCTCATATTTCAGCTTGTTTACCCGTGTAAAGCATGATTCCCTTTGGTTTCATACTCGCCTTTATGTGTCCGCCATAATTTTGAGCTTGATATCAATAAGGGGATTTGCCTTTCTCTGGATTCATACTGTGTTCAGTTCACTGGTTAGTTTGTAACTCTGAGGTAGAACTATAAGACACACACTGATGCTGGTTTTGTGTGCAGGGGCAAAATTCAAGAAGTACATTGGCCACTCTGCTCATGTGACCAACGTTCACTGGTCACATGACCTGCAGTGGGTGCTGAGCACGGGCGGAGCTGATCATTCGGTGTTCCAGTGGAGGTTCCTGCCAGAGGGGGTCATGAACGGGGTGCTGGAACCCCTTCTCCAAGGTAACGCCCCTATTCCCCAAACACACCCCAAAATATAGTTTCTGTGGATTTACGATACACACCCTATTGGCCACCGCCCCTCAGCTTCAGTTGAAATTTGGTTTCATGTGTTTGCTTCAGAAGGATACACCGACTCTAACAGTGAGGAGTCTGACTCGGACCTGTCGGACGTGCCCGAGCTGGACTCTGATATAGAGCAGGAGGCCCAGATAAACTACGACCGCCAGGTGAGCAAGGCGTGTCCACGGGGAGGAGAGTGGCGGGAGGGGCTTCACAGATCAGTGTGATGCATGTGCAGCAAAGGCTAATGAAGGCTAACTAGTCAGTGATAGCTACTATGCTAATGGAGGCTAACATTTGTCCGAGATAGCTACTATGCTAATGGAGGCTAACGTGTGTCAGTGATAGCTACTATGCTAATGGAGGCTAATGTATGTCAGTGATAGCTACCATGCTAATGGAGGCTAATGGGTGTCAGTGATAGCTACTATGCTAATGGAGGCTAATGGGTGTCAGTGATAGCTACTATGCTAATGGGGGCTAATTTGTGTCAGTGATAGCTACTATGCTAATGGAGGCTAATGTTTGTCAGTGATAGCTACTCTGCTAATGGAGGCTAATGTGCGTCAGTGACAGCTACTCTGCCAATGGAGGCTAATGTGTCTCAGTGATAGCTACTCTGCCAATGGAGGCTAATGTGTCTCAGTGATAGCTACTCTGCCAATGGAGGCTAACGTGTGTCAGTGATAGCTACTCTGCTAATGGAGGCTAACATGTGTCAGTGATACTCTGCTTATTTCCCCTACCTTTTATTCCAGGGTAGGCCAGGGACATTCCCCCGGGTACAATTAGTGAAATCAGTTAGATTTTATCTCAGGCTGCTTGGGCCAGTATGAATTAAACATCAGAGAGCAAAGCAAGCAGAGGGAAACTTAATCCCCCCACTGTGGTGAGAGGGAATCTCATTTTCCGCTGCCTCCCACTTTGCACTCATCTCTCAGAGCACCAAACCGCAGGTAGTTTCTGCCATTTCTCAGAGTGCCAAACCGCAGGTAGTTTCTGCCATTTCTCAGAGTGCCAAACCGCAGGTAGTTTCTGCCGTTTCCCTGCACACGCTCTGCAGTCTCAGGCAGGTATGTGTGCCGTACGCGTGTTTTATTTTTACCTCATTCTTTTCAACATAAAAAAACGGGCAAGCCTGAAAAAGTTTTCCCTCTTCACATGCCGTCGTGGCATACTCAGATTGTGGGGCGAGAGCTGTGTGAAGTAAGGTGTAAACAGGAAGGAGAAAATGACACCAGCCTGCCTGAGCCCCAGCTGTTTTTCTCAAAGTCATGCAAGGTGGAGCAGTGAGTTATTTCTGAGTCCGTCTCAATCTCGGCGGTGCGGCGGCGTGCGATAAGATATTCCAGCCCTCCCCGCGAATCGGGTGCTTTGTGCACCATCACGGCGGCGTGGCCTTCCATTATTCAGCGTGTGTCAGTCTCCCGCTGCCCACCGTCCGTCAGGCTCCTTATCTGCGTCGGCAGCTGTGCCCCTGTCCGCCGCCGTGCCAGCACCAACGCCCGCCGCGCCCAGCGGGCCCCTGTGATTCCAGCGAAATATCGCAGAGCTCCACGCGCTCATGACCAATCGGGGGGCGAGGGGGGAGTTATGAGCTGCTTCAGTTATTAAAGCAGCCAGAGGCCCATGCCGAGGAGTGGGGGGGGATTTTACTCTTTTTTTTCTCACATCCCATAATTCCCCTCTCTTTGTCTCTCCGTGCACACCGAATCGTGGCGCTATGCTACGCTACGATGACCGTCACTGTGGTGCAGTGTTTGGCTTTTGAAGTCAATCCTCAGTAATTGAGTCTGTTCAATTCCCCAAATCAATTCAGCACTGAGGGAAAGTGAATGCTGAAATTGTGACGGATGCACTTTGGTCACGGCCTGCTATACCGCCGTGCCCGGTGTGCCCGCCGTGCCCGTATGGGCTGCATCGTGCTGAAAGCTCACTCTCATTGCGTACACATTCTGCAGTCATACTCTCCTCATGCTCAGAGTAAGTCGTGAGGACTCGGCTGACCCGGGTTAGAGGCAGGACTGTGAAAATACCATGCTGCCAATTAGACCATCTTTACAGCGCTGCCACGGTCCGCTTCACAGCTCTGCTTCACAGCTCTGCTCTTTCCGCTGAAATTTCCGCTTTCTTACTATCAGTGTTAATGCCAAGATTTAATAATGCAGAAGGTGCCAAAATGGCAATTACAGAGCAGTTTCGCCCAGGCCAGCGGTCAGATCGCGGCGAGCGTTCTGAAGCAGAGACCGTAACGAGCGAGTCATGTGTTACAGGCTGAAGGTGCGCTCAAAGCACTGCTCCCACAATCCACTGCTTTAGGAAACACTCTGAGCCATAAGAATAGAAAGTGATAATAACAGCAGAAAATTACCACAGAAGTGAATTAGAAATGTTCTTATTAAATAGTTTAATTTGTTGTTAATAGAATATATGTGACTCCAATGAAAGATTTACTGTTTATTGAATGTGTTTCATATAAAATCATTTCTGACATGCAAAAATATCCGTAGGCCCTCATCCTATTTTTTAAGACTCGGTCAAAGTGTTACTGTAACACTGTAACACTGTAACTGTTCAAACCAATGGGAAATTTATGAATGTGAAAGATCTGCATATGTATGTATTCATTCCCCTGCTGTGTGTGTGTGTATGTGTATGTGTGTGTGTGTGTGTGTGTTTGTGTGTGTGTGTATGTGTGTGTGTGTGTGTGTGTGTGTGTGTGTGTGTGTGTGTGTGTGTGTGTGTGTGTGTGTGTGTGTGTGTGTGTGTGTAGTGTGTGTGAGTGTGTGTGTGTGTGTGTGTGTGTGTGTGAGTGTGTGTCTGTGTTTGTGTGTGTGTGTAAATAGTACAGTAAGATGGGTAAAGGAGTGTTCTGAGTAAGTGGTCTTGCCCTCACAGTATTTCCATCGGCTGTCCCCATGGCGGCAGGCTGTCCCCATGGCGACAGGCTGTCTCCACGGCGCTAATTATTTTCACAGATGATTTAGCAGTCACTTTATTTCCAGACTGGTGGCAGCTCTGCCGTGGGGCTGTGGGGCGGGGTTTTGGGGGGGTCGTGGTTCAAAGGCGTTGGGAACGAGGTTGCAGTGCTCGCTGACAGCCAGGGGGCGCCCTTCTGCTGTCTGCCTCCCCCTCTCAACACAGGTGTACAAGGAGGACCTTCCCCAGCTGAAGCAGCAGAGCCGAGAGAAACAGCAGCCCGTCAGCTCCCTAAAGCGCCAGAGAGTCCCAGAAGAGGGCCTACGCCTGCAGTTTGTACATGGGTAAAGTGCACTCGTTAAGCTTGTTAAGGTCATTAAACTTGTTAGGGTGCCAGTCAGGACTCTGTGTCTGTGAGCTCGTTAGGGTACAGCCAGGACTCTGTGTCGGTATGGCAGCATTTTCACTTCTAAAATGTGACAGGAATGTGCATTACCTTTTCTCCTGTCATGAATTATGTGTTAATTACACATCCCACAACAAAACATTAACAAGTACACAGTAACTCCGTTAACGGCCATTTCAGTGTTCAGAGTTTTACCATTATTATGTGAGGTTTGGTTCAACATCTTTTCTGCTTCATGAAAACCCCCCAATCACATGAATCATTTCCGTCTGTCAGCGGAGATGAAAGGAAACGGCGATTCTGTGAGCAGAATAACACCCAGGGAGGCGCGAGGCGCTGCGTACGTCTGCCCTGAGTGGCTGGTTGGAATTCCGTGCACGGTGCGCGGTTAATGAAAGCAGCAGAAAGGGTGATGTAGAGATAGCAGCCCAGGTCTGTGTGCAGAACGGCACTGTTGCAGGGAGATAACATGGAGCATGGCCCGGCTGTGCGCAGAGTGTGCTCATATATACAGTATGGAATATCCCTCCCCAGGGAAGGTAAGACACAGTATAGTGTCAACATTAGCTGATAAATTAAGGTTTTGTTTTTTTCCGGGAACTGCTTTTGTGAGCATCATCATATTGTATGCTTTTTGCCATATGAGGATGTGAATGGGGTTTCCCATAGAGGACGTGTGTCAGTGTTATTGATCGCTGACTGATAGTTTCCCATAGAGGACGTGTGTCAGTGTTATTGATCACTGACTGATAGTTTCCCATAGAGGATGTGTGTCAGTGTTATTGATCACTGACTGATAGTTTCCCATAGAGGACGTGTGTCAGTGTTATTGATCACTGACTGATAGTTTCCCATAGAGGACGTGTGTCAGTGTTATTGATCACTGACTGATAGTTTCCCATAGAGGACGTGTGTCAGTGTTATTGATCACTGACTGATAGTTTCCCATAGAGGACGTGTGTCAGTGTTATTGATCACTGACTGATAGTTTCCCATAGAGGATGTGTGTCAGTGTTATTGATCACTGACTGATAGTTTCCCATAGAGGACGTGTGTCAGTGTTATTGATCACTGACTGATAGTTTCAGTGTTATTGATCACTGACTGATAGTTTCCCATAGAGGACGTGTGTCTGTGTTATTGATCTCTGACTGATAGTTTCCCATAGAGGATGTGTGTCAGTGTTATTGATCACTGACTGATAGTTTCCCATAGAGGACGTGTGTCAGTGTTATTGATCGCTGATGGATAGTTTCCCATAGAGGACGTGTGTCTGTGTTATTGATCACTGACTGATAGTTTCCCATAGAGGACGTGTGTCAGTGTTATTGATCGCTGACGGATAGTTTCCCATAGAGGACGTGTGTCAGTGTTATTGATCACTGACTGATAGTTTCCCATAGGGGACGTGTGTCTGTGTTATTGATCACTGACTGATAGTTTCCCATAGAGGATGTGTGTCAGTGTTATTGATCACTGACTGATAGTTTCCCATAGAGGACGTGTGTCAGTGTTATTGATCGCTGACGGATAGTTTCCCATAGAGGACGTGTGTCAGTGTTATTGATCACTGACTGATAGTTTCCCATAGGGGACGTGTGTCAGTGTTATTGATCACTGACTGATAGTTTCCCATAGAGGACGTGTGTCAGTGTTATTGACCGCTGATTGATGAAGAGCACTGACCTGCTCAGACTGTTGTGTCGGGGCGCAGAGCTGCGGGGGTGTGAGTGCAGATCGACGTGAGCAGTGATTCGCTCTGGGTACCACAGACCCCCCCTCACTCTGCTACACGCCGTGTCCTCTAAGCTTTGTCTGTGTTGCCTGGTAACCATCGACACCGCTGCTCCCGTCTGTGTGCAGCGGAAGGCGCCTCTGTGGGTTCCGCACAGAGCGGTCATCTGGCCCCCGGCTGCAGTCCAGTCAGGAGCCATTCAGCCCAGGGAAGGACCTGATTTTCAGTTTAAAAAAAAAGCCTGAAGTTTGAAAGGAAGTTTTACTTATTTTTCAAACTGTGTTCAGAATACGCAAGTCTAATGTAATTTCACCGTAAAACAAATTTAATAATTTCTGAATTTGTCTTTTATGACAGGAGTTTTTTTCTGTAAACGTAGCTCTGCATGAAGCATTTTATTTATGTTTAATTTCATTGTTTAAGCAGGACGGCACAAGTTTGCAAAAATAACAAAAATATTAACAGTAATTAAATACATTGACTCTGTGACCTCTGACCCCTGCAGGTACCGGGGGTATGACTGCAGGAACAACCTGTTCTACACTCAAGCGGGGGAGGTGGTGTACCATGTGGCCGCTGTTGCCGTGGTGTACAACCGCCAGCAGCACACGCAGCGCTTCTACCTGGGCCATGACGACGACATCCTCAGCCTGGCGGTTCACCCCCTCAAGGACTATGTGGCCACTGGACAGGTAGAGCCAAAATGGCCACCACACAGCACAAAACTCCCTCATATTGCATTCCGTTGCCATCACGGTCTGTGCTGGGACTATCAATTATGTGATCAGCTGCCAAGTAGAATCATAATGGCTGCCCCAAGATATGCCCCCTTTGTCTCAGGGTCTGTGCTTGAGCTGAAAACTGCATAGCCTCCTGACAGTTAGAGCCATAATGGCCACCTCCAGCTGTGTCCCTGCCAGTTTCTCTGGTAGTTTGCGACCACCTGATAGGAGAGTGACAGACAGGAGAGAAAGATAGAGGACGGGATTGGAGAGAGATTGTATCAGTGGTGGGGGAGTGGAGGATTGCAGCCATCTCTGCTAAGCAGAAAAAATCCTGTGTGTCTGCGCAGACGCTGACTCTGCTGTGTGTCTGCGCAGACCCTGACCCTGCTGTGTGTTTGTGCAGACGCTGACTCTGCTGTGTGTCTGCGCAGACCCTGACCCTGCTGTGTGTCTGTGCACTCTGCTGTGTGTCTGCGCAGACCCTGACCCTGCTGTGTGTTTGTGCAGACGCTGACTCTGCTGTGTGTCTGCGCACTCTGCTGTGTGTCTGCGCAGGTGGGGCGGGACCCAGCCATCCACGTTTGGGACATCCAGACGCTGAAGTGTCTGTCGCTGCTGAAAGGCCACCACCAGCGGGGCGTGTGCGCACTGGACTTCTCAGGTACACCATGTCCCTCCGAGCGCTCACCTGGGGCTCCATGGCCTCGCCCTCTGAATCAGGTCTCTCCTGCTCCCTCCCCCCACCTCCTGTTGAAATATTCCAGTTTCACACATTTAGTGTTTAGCAGACACCCGGATACAGAGTGCTTACACACACTCCATTTATACAGTAGAATCTTTACTGTAAGTAAAAAGTAAAGTAATTCAGGAGTAATTTATGTGAAGCATTTTGCTCAAGGATGCGACAAGCAGTTTCCTACCTGTCAATCAAACTGATGCCTCTAGTTTACAAGCCCACTTGCCTAACCTTTCACACGCACTGTCTCGTCTTTGGCAAACTCGTTAAAGGGATTACTGTTCACGATACTGTGGTAGCTGGAAATGACCTACTCCAGCGAAACTCCTCTCACCACCGGCAAGCCCATACAGCTTAGAAGCAGGGAGGGCATAGGGAATGCAGGAGCAGATTATCTGGTGTGTCTGTAGAATCTGTGGCATCCCTCAGTATCTACTGTGTCTGTAGAATCACAATGGTACACAGTCAGTGCCTTTGCTGTGTGAGTGAAGTAGTGCTTTTGTGATGTCATCCTCCATGTGACTAAAGCACTTCCTGAACCAGTAAGCCTTGGAGGTAGAAGGCAAACAGAAGCTCTCATCGAGGCGTTCAACGTGGATGACCTCAGCTGGGAAACATAATAAGAATTGTAAGAGCAATAAATGAGCTTAAGTGCCAGTGAAGTCTTCATGATTGTTTCATGTGGGAGATTCAGAGGGCAGGAAACGGCCACCCCATAATTACAGAGAGTTTTGTTCATTGATCAATAATTCAGTCACTTAGTCAATTAAATAAACTGCGTACGAGTCCCGAAGGAACTCTGAAACACTGTACTGCAGCAGCCACTTAATGAGCTGCAGCGATCCGCATGCAGAAGTGTCGAGTGTGAGCAGTCTTTATGAAGCACAGAGGGACATGCTGGCCAGGAGCGAGGCAGCGACCCCAGCGACAGGCCGCCATAGATCAGCTTCCTCACCCGACAGGACTGCAGGCCCACAACTGGGCCTCGCTTTCACGTTTTTCAGCCAACATTCTGTAATTTGACGGTGGTGTTGCACATTGCTGGGGGGTCGCAGTGTCTGCAGGTTTAACTCCAGTCCTGGAGGGTCGCAGTGTCTGCAGGTTTAACTCCAGTCCTGGAGGGCCGCAGTGTCTGCAGGTTTAACTCCAGTCCTGGAGGGCCGCAGTGTCTGCAGGTTTTACTCCAGTCTGTTATGTTTGTACCTGCAGTCAGGTTATGTGTGGAGTAGCAGAGGGGTTTTGGTTACGTGTGGAGTAGCAGAGGGGAGCTCGCTCCTCTCCCTCCCTTTCTGGCACCAGGAGCTAACACTGCTTTCACACGCTTCGCTGCCAGCCTGTCATTCACCATCCTAACGCTTGTCTGGATGCTTCCGGCAAAATCCTTTTCTACTTTTAACTCACACGATAAGACTGTCTGAGCCACGCGTGTTGAAATGGCATCGTATCACAGTAATTAATGTTAAACCGCCAGAATCGCAGAGTGCTGTTGGATGGTGTGTGTGCTGAATTCCAATGGACACGTTCTGTCATCGCTCATCACAGCCAGAGCCTGGCGTTCAGAATAAACACGAGCCCATCACCCCTGACAGCACTCATTCTCAGGCTGGCCTCTCCGTGCAGAACGTTATGGAGGCACTGCACCACCATGTGCAATTAGCCATGCTAACCGATTTAGCAGTCAACATACGAAAAGACTTGAAAACAACAGCAAAAATGTGTCTGACTGTTTCGGTTAATGGGTTTTAATATACTGTTCATTAAATGAAACAGGCTTGATAATGCACTCTATCTTAAATCAACTTCTGGGTTTGGAGGACATGTTGCACCAGGAAACCCCTGCGTACTCTATTCCAGAACAGTACTCCAGCATAGCATTCCTGGATAGTATTCCTGTACTCTTTTCATAGATAGTACGTCCAGACAGAATTCCTGTATTGTCGTCACGCATAGGTATTGGTATTCCTTGATCATGTTCTCCTTGTGTATTTGTGCTAGAATTCTCATGCAATATTTCTGGATGGTATTCCCTGTTAGTGTTCCTGGATAATGTTTTGGATTGAATTCCCTTAGTGTGTGTATGAAATTCCCATGCAGCGTTCCTGGACGGTGAGTGATTTATGAGCGGAGGCTCCCTGAAGTGGCGTTGTGCGTAATAAATGAGTTTCCCCATTACAGGCCTCTGGGAGGCTCCGATCTGGTGCTTCATCTAAATTATAATGTCATGATGAAATGTATGCTGCCTCACTCAGACATTTCCCTTCATTTGTCACTGTCAGTGGCGAGACTTGACCCCCCAATGCCCAGCGCTAGCCTGTCTCAGCCTGCAGGCACTGCGGCCCTCCAGGACTTAAGTTATCATCTGTATGCATTGCAGAAGGATTATAAAGTCATAAGTGTGTACTAAAACTGCACACATTCACAGATGCATGTGTCTCTGTGGTTGAGTCTGGTGTGCGTGTAGCATTACTGATTTTTTTTTATGTTTTTTTACTGAATGTAAACTTTGAGCATGTGTGCCGTGCCTTTGGACGGAATGACACTGACTTCTCCCTGTGGTCTCTGCAGCAGACGGAAAGAGCCTGGTGTCCGTGGGCATCGATGATAATCATTGCATCGTGGTGTGGGACTGGAAGAAAGGCGAGAAACTGGCCACTGCCAGGTAACTCTAACCTCCATCCTGTCCATGGTCACATCCAGCATGGTGGGGGGACCCTCAGGAGAGTGCCAAACCCATCTTAAGGCTGGGAGAACAGGCTCCACACAGAAAGGGCCCACAGTGGGGTCCAAAACACCATGCTGCATTCTGACCTTTAAACTAACACCCACATGGTGTTGGGTTTACTGGAGTTATGGAAAGCCATGGGCCACATTTTAGTAGCACAGAAAAAATGTTACTTCTTACTTCATATTGTTCCTCTCTCCCCCACCCCCCATCTCTCCTCTCTCTCTCTCCTCCTCTTCACCCCCTCGGATGCAGGGGTCATAAGGATAAGCTATTTGTGGTGAAGTGTAACCCTATCCACATGGACAAGCTGGTGACCGTGGGCATGAAGCACATCAAGTTCTGGCAGCATGCAGGTACGACCTAGCCCAGTCTGCACCCCGACTTTCATCCTCCTCTCTGTTATTCACGAGGCACCCCAGCATCGCGACACAGCACCCCAAAATCAGACACATCCCCCTGTCCTGCACCCTCTATCAGGTGTGCGTACGCAGCGCTTAACGGGGTGTTAATCTGAGTATGGGGCTCTAACTGGCCGCTGTATACGCAGCGCTTAACGGGGTGTTAATCTGAGTACAGGGCTCTAACTGGCGGCTGTATACGCAGCGCTTAACGGGGTGTTAATCTGAGTACAGGGCTCTAACTGGCAGCTGTATACGCAGCGCTTAACGGGGTGTTAATCTGAGTACAGGGCTCTAACTGGCCGCTGTATACGCAGCGCTTAACGGGTGTTAATCTGAGTACAGGGCTCTAACTGGCAGCTGTATACGCAGCGTTTAACGGGGTGTTAATCTGAGTACAGGGCTCTAACTGGCAGCTGTATATGCAGCGCTTAACGGGGTGTTAATCTGAGTACAGGGCTCTAACTGGCCGCTGTATACGCAGCGCTTAACGGGGTGTTAATCTGAGTACAGGGCTCTAACTGGCCGCTGTATACGCAGCGCTTAACGGGGTGTTAATCTGAGTACAGGGCTCTAACTGGCCGCTGTATACGCAGCGCTTAACTGGGTGTTAATCTGAGTACGGGCTCTAATCTGAGTACAGGGCTCTAACTGGCTGTATACGCAGCGCTTAACGGGGTGTTAATCTGAGTACAGGGCTGTATTCGCAGCGCTAACGGGTGTTAGCTGGCCAGGGCTAGCTGCTGTATACGCAGCGCTTAACGGGGTGTTAATCTGCGTACAGGGCTCTAACTGGCATGTGTATACGCAGCGCTTAACGGGGTGTTGATCTGAGTACAGGGCTCTAACTGGCAGCTGTATATGCAGCGCTTAACGGGGTGTTGATCTGAGTACAGGGCTCTAACTGGCAGCTGTGTTCAGCCTAAGCCAGGTCTGGATTTTATATTTCTTAGCTGTGTGGGTCAAAGTGTGTGTGTGTGTGTGTGTGCGAGTGTGTGACTGTGTGTGTGTGACTGTGTGTGACTGTGTGTGAGTGTGTGTGTGTGACTGTGTGTGTGTGTGTGTGACTGTGTGTGTGTGTGAGTGTGTGTGTGTGTGTGTGTGTGTGAGTGTGTGTGTGTGACGTGTGTGTGTGTGTGTGTGAGTGTGTGTGACTGTGTGTGTGTGTGTGTGTGTGTGAGTGTGTGTGTGTGTGTGTGACTGTGTGTGTGTGTGTGTGTGAGTGTGTGTGTGAGTGTGTGTGTGTGTGTGTGTGTGTGACTGTGTGTGTGTGTGTGTGTGAGTGTATGTGTGTGTGTGTGTGACTGTGTGTGTGTGTGAGTGTGTGTGTGTGTGTGACTGTGTGTGTGTGTGTGTGTGTGTGTGAGTGTGAGTGTGAGTGTGTGTGTGTGTGTGTGTGTGTATATGCTGATTTAGGAGCATGTGTCTGCTTGTGTGTCCATATTGGGGTGTGTTAGTTCTGATATTGAGATGTATTTATCTCTGGTTTTGGGGCGTCCTCTGCAGGTGGGGGCCTGACGTTTAAGCGGGGGGTTTTCGGGGCGCTGGGGAAGCTGGAGACGATGATGTCAGTGTGTTACGGACGCACGGAGGACCTGGTGTTCTCCGGCGCCGCCACAGGGGACGTGTACATCTGGAAGGACACCACGCTGCTGAAGACCATCAAGGCTCATGACGGACCTGTGTTCGCCATGTACTCCCTGGACAAGGTACGGGACCCAGCCCTGATCTTACCTACCCATAATCCACTGCAAACCTGCCCCAATACTGTCCTGAGTCACCCATAATCCACTGCAATCCTGCCCCAACACTGCCATCAGCTACCCACGATGCATTGTAAACCCACCCCAATACTGCCTGTGTCCGCAGGGGGGGCTGGGTCTGTGCGGTGTGAAACTGCGTGGGGGGGGGGTTTCTCTTTCTCCCTGTCAAATGCGCTCCTTTAAGGCCTGACTTAACATGTTCCCATTGATCGGAGGCATTGAAATGTAGAGCCACACAGCCCTGAAAAGCTGTATAGATTAACCCCCCCCTCGGGCGGGTGCGTCTCTGTGCTCTGTACTGAAAGGCTAAGGATTTTCTGTTCCTTTGACCTCTCAGCCTATTCAGCTTAATTCAGTGCAGAACCAGGAGGAGAGTGTGGTTATTGAGTGGGTGGCGAGGTTCAGCCTGAACGTTCTCGCATAGAGGCATTCTGTGGAATGAATTGTGCTGTCACTTGTGTCCTGATATTTCAAACAAAGGTAGCACTATTAGTTGGTTTAATTAACTTGCTGAAATGAAGATAAATGATCTTTATTGCTAATCGGTAAAATAAATAAATAGAGGGCTTGTTTAATTGCAGAGGCTTCATTAGTCTCTTAATGAAAGGTTGCAGTCTGCCGGTGTGTAACGGGGCTATTTGCACAGAGACGGGTTTTCTCCTCCAGCCATTGAGAACTTCTCTCTGGATGAAACCCTATTTGATTTATGGCCGTTCTGAGGTCCGGGCTCGAGCTGGAGCGGGCCGAACAGCACCCGGCTGGGCTGCGGGCTTCCCCTTTCGCTGCCAGCTCAGAACGTTCTGGAGCATCTTATTTCTGCGGGTTTGCTTCCTGTGCAGTGACGCTTCTGTGGGTCTGTTTGACTCCCTGCTCTGCGACAGAACCCCAACCCCCCCGTATGAAAAAGTGGCCATACTGCGCTACAGGCTAATTGCGTCTCTGCCAGAAATGTAAAACATATCTCTCACATCTGGGCCCGTATTGATAAAGCATCGTACAGTATTACGAGCTGATCTCAGATCAGGTTTTTGGTGGCCACACCCTAGCTTTATGCATTGCAAGCTGAGTAGGACCACTGATCTAGGATCAGGTTTTTCTTGGCCTTACATTATACATTATGAGGTAATAGGGCAAAACTGATCCTGATTGGTTCTAGGTGGTCAGGTGTGGTTCTGCATTGTCATGAGGGCATCCCCGTTGTCATGGTGACCGTTTTGTGTTTCCTGCAGGGGTTTGTGACGGGAGGAAAGGACGGGGTCGTGGAGCTCTGGGACGACATGTTCGAGAGGTGCCTGAAAACCTACGCCATCAAGCGAGCGGCGCTGTCACCTGGATCCAAAGGTATGGCAGAACCTTCAGCACATTACGCGCAGCTAACCGCTTTCCATCGTTACCCATTTCTCTGGAACATTTCCACCTTAAAAAAAGGGTGACTTGATTTAAAATGATCTTGTGTATGTGTACATGTATGTGTTTCATGCATCAAAAAAGACTTACAGTTTGTAGGGGATTACTGTTATGTTTTGGTAAACGGTGCCCTCTTGTGGTGAAATTCACAAAGCTGGCAGTAACACAACATTGATGAGGCTATGGGTTAAACTCCTCTCTTGAAAAGCCGACTCTAAAGTGCAGCTCTGTCAGGCATAATTCTCTGCATTTGGCTGCTTTCCTTGATGCATAAATAATGTGCTATGCCTTTTTCATCATTGCCAAATGAAATATTTTGAACATTTTTTTTATTTATCAGGTTATAGATTTTCTGTCTGTCTGAAAAAGTAATCAAATTTAAAGACTGTGGGCCATAAACAAACTGACTGTACCTGTGAGGCTGTAAGACTCCGGCGCTTCCATAAACAGGATGGCTCTGTCTCTCCAGCAGCCTCCCCCTCCCCCGGTTTAGAACATGGCATGTGTGTATGTGTGAGGGGCCCCTGGTTTAGAGTGTGGCATGTATGTGTGTCTGTGTGTGTGTGCGCGCGAGTGTGTGACATTGTGCGTCTCTGCAGGGTTGCTCCTGGAAGATAACCCCTCTATTCGTGCCATAACCCTGGGACACGGTCACATCCTGGTGGGAACCAAGAATGGAGAAATACTTGAAATAGACAAAAGCGGCCCCATGACCCTGCTGGTACAGGTGAGTGCAGGTTAGCTTCTGTCTGACAGATCCATGTGTAAGACACATTTCCACCCTGATATTTGTGTTTATACCACATTTAGGTTCACTCCCCAATCTGATTAGCATAGAGGGTGCAGTTTACTTTCTTTTTCCTATAAAATCTTCTCCTATAAAATGTTTCCTGGGGTCACATGAAGGGGAGGTTTTGGGGCAGGGCTGGTGGTTTCATTGCCGGATGTGTGGGTGTGTTTTAGGGTCACATGGAAGGGGAGGTTTGGGGGCTGGCTGCGCACCCCCTGCTCCCCATATGTGCCACTGTGAGCGACGACAAGACCCTGCGCATCTGGGAACTTTCCACCAACCACCGCATGGTCGCCGTGCGCAAGCTCAAAAAAGGTACGGCCCGCAGCCCACAGCACAGTGCAGAGCGCAGCCTGCAGCACAGCGCAGAGCGCAGCCCGCAGCCCACAGCACAGCACAGAGCGCAGCCCTCAGCCCACAGCACAGTGCAGCCCGCATCCCACAGCACAGATCAGAGCGCAGCGCAGCCCACAGCACAGTGCAGAGCGCAGCCCGCAGCACAGTGCAGAGCGCAGCCCCAGCCCACAGCACAGTGCAGAGCGCAGCCCACAGCACAGTGCAGAGCGCAGCCCGCAGCCCACAGCGCAGCCCGCAGCACAGAGCAGAGCGCAGCGCAGCCCACAGCACAGTGCAGAGCGCAGCCCGCAGCCCACAGCACAGTGCAGAGCGCAGCCCACAGCACAGTGCAGAGCGCAGCCCGCAGCCCACAGCACAGTGCAGAGCGCAGCCCGCAGAGCACAGCCCCAGCAATCATTAGCCTCTGCACTGCAGGACTCACCTGTGCATGGTCCTGTGCCACACGCCACACAGCAGAGGTTAAACTGAGCGCGCTCAGACTCACCACCTGCTCATGGGAGTTAAGTTAGTCTGATAGGTAACGGCTTCATGTGAGCCACTCAAACTGGACCTGTTTTAGCTGCTGGACTGCCCGCTTGTGTCAGAAAGAGTGTTTTACCACACATTGGATACAGCTGTATCATGTGTTTGAGCAGTGCAGGTCATGTCATGTGTTTCAGGGGGCCGATGCTGTGCCTTCTCCCCGGACGGGAAAGCACTGGCCGTGGGGCTGAACGACGGCAGCTTCCTGGTGGTGAACTCAGACACGCTGGAGGACATGGTGTCCTTCCACCACCGCAAAGAGGTCATCTCCGACGTGCGCTTTTCACAAGGTGTGTGTGTGTGTGTGTATCGTGAGAGACTCTTAGTGTGTGTGTGTGTGTGTCGTGACAGACTCTTGGTGTGTGTGTGTGTGTCGTGAGAGACTCTTGGTGTGTGTGTGTGTCGTGACAGACTCTTAGTGTGTGTGTGTCGTGAGAGACTCTTAGTGTGTGTGTGTGTGTCGTGACAGACTCTTAGTGTGTGTGTGTCGTGACAGACTCTTAGTGTGTGTGTGTCATGACAGACTCTTAGTGTGTGTGTGTCGTGAGAGACTCTTAGTGTGTGGGGTCCTCTCTCTCTCTATGATCAGTGTCTCTCTGCCGCAGATGCTGGTAAATACCTTGCAGTGGCCTCCCATGATAACTTTGTGGATATCTACAACGTGCTGACCAGCAAGAGAGTGGGCATCTGCAAGGGAGCGTCGAGCTACATCACGCACATCGACTGGGACACCCGCGGTAAGGCCGCCGCCCGCCAGAGTCAGTGCTCTGACCGGTCAGTTCAGCCAACACTGACCCTCACTGACCCAAACCAGCCCCTGCCTATGGCTTTGAGATAACCTCCCCTCCTCCAGGGTCATGAATGACACTTTCCCCCCCGTCCCATTCCAGGTAAACTGCTGCAGGTGAATTCAGGTGCCAAAGAGCAGTTATTCTACGAAGCCCCCCGAGGGAAGAGGCAGACAATCCGAAGCTCAGAGGCAAGAGAAGCGTGTGAAGTGATGAATATGAGTGTGTGAAGTGATGAATATGAGTGTGTGAAGGGATGAATATGAGTGTGTGAAGGGATGAATATGAGTGTGTGAAGTGATGAATATGAGTGTGTGAAGTGGTGAATATGAGTGTGTGAAGCTGTGAATATGAGTGTGTGAAGTGCTGAATATGGTTGTGTGAAGTGATGAATAAAAGTGTATGAAGGGATGAATAAAAGTGTGTGAAGTGATGAATATGAGTGTGTGAAGTGGTGAATATGACTGTGTGAAGCTATGAATGTGTGTGTGAAGTGCTGTCGGCGGCAGCCTAAGTGACTGTCATGTTCTCTGTGGGTTTGTTATTGGCTGTGTTGTGCTCATGATCACGTGTGTGTGTGTGTGTGTTCTGCGCTCAGATTGAGAAGATAGAGTGGGCCACCTGGACGTGTGTTCTGGGCCCTACCTGTGAGGGCATCTGGCCCACCCACAGTGACATCACCGACGTCAACGCCGCCTCCCTCACCAAAGACCGCAAAATTCTGGCCACCGGCGACGACTTCGGCTTCCTCAAACTTTTCAGCTACCCCACCAAGGTGCGCAGACGGGGAATTCCTCAGTCACGCGTTCAATAGTTATATCCACATGACACAAAACCGTATGCAACCTTCTGCATCAGTGCTTACTGGTGCAGGGAATAATTAAAATTGACTTAGCAAAGTTGTGTTGTTTGTGCAGATCACCTAAAATTCAGAACAAGAAGAAAACTTTAGCTGCCTGATCTAAAATACGCAGAGTCAGATCACCTAAAATTCAGAACAAGAAGAAAACTTTAGCTGCCTGATCTAAAATACGCAGAGTTAGATCACCTAAAATTCAGAACAAGAAGAAAACTTTAGCTGCCTGATCTAAAATATGCAGAGTTAGCCTCCTAACACTGCCAGCAGTTTGGGTCCCTGACTAAGCAGTCACATAGTGTGTGTTAGGAGCAGCTGTGGTGAGCAGAGAGAGGCTCCAGTCTCAGAAGCAGCTGGTTTGGTGGTGCTCATGCTGGCTGTGCAGTGGAGACTCAGTCGGTGTGGGCGGTGGGTGGTGTGAGCCGTCGCACGAGCACCACCAAACCGCCACGGCTCATTAAAACGTGCATCTCCCAGCTCCACCAACGCCTCAGCAACAGCAAGGACACCAGAAATGTGCTTTCTGTCTCCTTCAGAAAAACAGCGACAGGCGGGACAGAGATTACCCAAGTTCAATGTTTGCAAACGACTGTGTTATGGTACATTATGGTATAGGCTGACGGTGGTGTAAAGCACATTCACATATTTACTGCAGATATCAGTCTCACAGGGGTGTGGAACTCCAGTCCTACAGGACTGCACTGCCTGCAGGCTTTGTGTTTCAGTACTTGAGTGATCAATATAAGTCACTCTTTGGCTAGAGTCCACATATCTCGCTTCCAAGGCCTGAATTGACTGCTGATTGAAAATGAATTAAAAAAACCTGGAGTTAAACCTGCAGACCCTGCCCCCTACAGGGCTGGAGTTAAACCTGCAGACACTGCCCCCTCCAGGGCTGGAGTTAAACCTGCAAACACTGTGACCCTCCAGGACTGGAGTTAAACCTGCAGACACTGCCCCCTACAGGACTGGAGTTAAACCTACAGACACTGCCCCCTACAGGACTGGAGTTAAACCTGCAAGCAAACTGACTGTGCCCTCTCTTCAGGGGCAGTATGCTAAGTTTAAGAAGTACGTGGGGCACAGCGCCCATGTGACCAACGTGCGCTGGGCACAGGACGACGCCACGCTGCTGACAGTTGGCGGGGCCGACACCGCGCTGATGATCTGGACACGTGAAACAGCAGGAAACCGCGAGAGCAAACCGGTGGACAGTGAGGAGTCTGATGACGACACAGAGGAGGATGGCGGTAAACTGGTGTTTTGCATTTTTCACATTTCAGCATTTGCATGCATTTAATACTGTCTCTGAGGGGCGTGTCTATAATGGGAGTGTCACTGAGGGGCGTGTCTATGATGGGAGTGTCACTGAGGAGGTGGGTTTATAATGGGAGTGTCACTGAGGAGGTGGGTTTATAATGGGAGTGTCACTGAGGGGTGTGTCTATAATGGGAGTGTCACTGAGGGGCGTGTCTATAATGGGAGTGTCACTGAGGGGCGTGTCTATGATGGGAGTGTCACTGAGGAGGTGGGTTTATAATGGGAGTGTCACTGAGGAGGTGGGTTTATAATGGGAGTGTCACTGAGGGGTGTGTCTATAATGGGAGTGTCACTGAGGGGCGTGTCTATAATGGGAGTGTTACTGAGGGGCGTGTCTATGATGGGAGTGTCACTGAGGAGGTGGGTTTATAATGGGAGTGTCACTGAGGAGGTGGGTTTATAATGGGAGTGTCACTGAGGGGCGTGTCTATAATGGGAGTGTTACTGAGGGGCGTGTCTATGATGGGAGTGTCACTGAGGAGGTGGGTTTATAATGGGAGTGTCACTGAGGAGGTGGGTTTATAATGGGAGTGTCACTGAGGAGGTGGGTTTATAATGGGAGTGTCACTGAGGGGCGTGTCTATAATGGGAGTGTTACTGAGGGGCGTGTCTATGATGGGAGTGTCACTGAGGAGGTGGGTTTATGATGGGAGTGTCACTGAGGAGGTGGGTTTATAATGGGAGTGTCACTGAGGAGGTGGGTTTATAATGGGAGTGTCACTGAGGGGCGTGTCTATGATGGGAGTGTCACTGAGGAGGTGGGTTTATAATGGGAGTGTCACTGAGGAGGTGGGTTTATAATGGGAGTGTCACTGAGGAGGTGGGTTTATAATGGGAGTGTCACTGAGGGGCGTGTCTATAATGGGAGTGTTACTGAGGGGCGTGTCTATGATGGGAGTGTCACTGAGGAGGTGGGTTTATAATGGGAGTGTTACTGAGGAGGTGGGTTTATAATGGGAGTGTCACTGAGGGCGTGTCTATAATGGGAGTGTTACTGAGGAGGTGGGTTTATAATGGGAGTGTCACTGAGGAGGTGGGTTTATAATGGGAGTGTCACTGAGGGGCGTGTCTATAATGGGAGTGTTACTGAGGAGGTGGGTTTATAATGGGAGTGTCACTGAGGGGCGTGTCTATAATGGGAGTGTCACTGAGGAGGTGGGTTTATAATGGGAGTGTCACTGAGGAGGTGGGTTTATAATGGGAGTGTCACTGAGGGGGGTCTATAATGGGAGTGTTACTGAGGAGGTGGGTTTATAATGGGAGTGTCACTGAGGGGCATGTCTATAATGGGAGTGTTACTGAGGAGGTGGGTTTATAATGGGAGTGTTACTGAGGAGGTGGGCTTTTCCCTGAGCAGGGCATGTGTGACAGGCAGGGCTCTAACGGGTGTGTCCCTGCAGGCTATGACAGCGACGTGGCGAGGGAGCGCAGCATCGACTACACCACCAAGATCTACGCCGTCAGCATCCGGGACATGAGCGGAGTCAAGCCCCACCAGCAGCAGAAGGAGGTGTCGGCCGAAGAAAGGTACAGCCCTCATGTCTATGGCCCCGCCCATGTCCTCCCCCTCTCACCACACCATTCCCAGAATGCATCTGTGCTGTGCAGGGTATGCTCTGACCTAGGCCCCGCTGTGAATGGCTGCTTTGCTCAGGTTAAAGCAGCACCATGATATGCCCCCTGCTGGCCTCTCTTTCAGCTGCAGGAAGAACAGGGAGAAATAACACACAGGGTGCGTTCCAATACTCAAATTTCGTCTCTTCGTCTCCTCGCCTCCTCCGTGCCCCAGCAACTTATCTGTGTGTCCTCCCTCCCTCTACTGTTCTAAAATGGTAGGAGATGGGATTTCGCCTCCTCCACTTGCTTTCTCCTCTCCTCCAAACAAAGGATACATCGATGTATCCCACCGTGGAAGTGTCTTTTCACATTTCTGGGTAACATAATTTTGCTCACAAATAGATTAAAAGACCATCCCATGGAATATTTTGATTGACCTAGGTATCCTCAGAATCAGTCAAAGTTATAGACTTCATCAATAGCCAAGGTCAAATTTGATGACGGCTAATCGGATTAGTTGTTCCAATTTTCATTTCATCTCTTAATTTCCTCATCTCCTCCTCTCACTTCCTCCCCTCCTTTCCTCCACATACTTCTGGGGTATGAGACAAGTGGTGGAGACAAGGAAACGAGAAAAAGTGTTGGAATGCACCCACAAAAATGCATTATTCCCCAGGCCATTGTGTCAGGGGTAACAGATGGGGTAATTCTGTGTTTCTTCATTTTGAAGACCCACTCCTTTCGAAACATCAAGAAGGAGGCATTAACTGAAAAGCACAAACATGTAGCTTTCAATCTTTTTTAAGAATTTGTCTAACAAACTAACTTTAACTTTTGTAAGGCAGCTAAAATAAAATCTTATCAGATGACATGACAAAATCACAGAAGGGTGCTCAGTATCTGCCAGTTCACCTCTTACACGATGCTGCCACCTAGTGGGCAACAGAAGTCTGTTGTAGGCAGAATTATTTGTTGGAAGCTAAGACAGTTAGTACACTATAGCCTTATGCAGATTAACCCAAACTCTGTATTTGCTGTGCACCTGAGAGTATCTTTCTTTGTAGCTGACTCTCTCTTTGTGTTCCTTATTGGGAAGAGTGTTTTTAAAAGACTAATTGTAATGTTTGAGGGAAGTTCCCGTGAGGCCTGACAGCCTTTACCGCGTTAGTCTTGTGTAGTTATATTCAGCTCGAGCGGTTGGGTCGTCTTGGGCTGAGAAGCAGTGCTTCCCTGTGCAGTACCCTCCTCCTCCTAACACACCCCAAAACATCAAACCCCTCTACCCCCTCCTAACACACCCCAAAACATCAAACCCCTCTACCCCCCTCCTAACACACCCCAAAACATCAAACCCCCTAACACCCAAAACATCAAATTACCCCTGCACCCCTCTACCCCCCTCCTAACACACCCCAAAACATCAAACCCCTCTACCCCCCTCCTAACACACCCCAAAACATCAAACCCCTCTACCCCATAAATTCCCCTGCGCCCCTCTACCCCCCTCCTAACACACCCCAAAACACTCTGCTGCACCCCGATCCCCCCTTTCACACTTCCGAAATACGCTACTGTGCCACCTCATCCTGCCCATGGCCCTCATAACACCGCCATCTGCTGGCAGAACCAATAAATTAACCACTTTGTTCAGCCGGTCCTTCAGTAATGTCCACTATTGGGCTGCAAACTAATTATTGAATTTTGTGTAGAAAACTCTGGTACTTCAGCTCTGAGTAAAACATCAGCCTATGGCAGAATGCTGGACATAATCTGAAATACTGTAAATTCTCTCTGTTAAAAGTTTCCCATTAAATCTTATAGTATGGTGAGTAACATGGAACCCTAGTGCTGGGAGAAGAATCTCCATGTTAGTCAGCATTAGCACAGAAACTGGAACAGTGGGACAGTGTAGTTCTTCTTACAGACTTACATATGATTTACATATATCTCCCTGTATGAGTAGATATTTCTTTAAGCCTGTTTAATGTGCCTTAAAGAGAATCACAGTTGCAGGCAAGAACTACATTTCCCATCACTTGCATGAAGCTCAAAACAAAAAAAAAACTCTCCACAAGTTGTCATTTTCTTATTGTTCCACATACATATTTAATTTGACTGTACGGGTGTGTTCCATCTTTGTGTGATTTGTACCTGACATTTCACACCTGAGTTGCATGCGGTTTTCCCTGGTGAATGTCACATGCATGTCTTGTGGCCATGGTTACGAGTACATTGTGTCATGTGCTGCTTGTTTATTCACACCGTAAGTTGCAATTACCTTTGAATATTTTTACAAACACCCATTGTTGACACCCATGAAAGGTGTTTTTACTGATTGGGCAGGTAAGTGTGAGGGAGGGCACAAGGCGAGTCGCACTGCACCAAAATCACATCTGTATACATTTTGGGTTTGGTCTCCATGGTGATCAAACATTTTGTAAGCAGTACGATTCGGCACCCCTCTGTTAAACCCTGAATGTGCATAGGTGAATCTTATGTTTAGCACTGATTTGAAAACCTTCTATATGCACTCTGTGAGACATGTCAGGCCTCACAGAACACTGAGAGGTCAAACACAATATCAGCACCCATTTCAGACCCCAGAAACCAAACGGCACATTTTATTAAGTCAGTGTTTGAAAGGTTATTATGATCTCTCAGGCAAACTTGGCTGCGACATGCTTCTGCTATATGATCTCTGTCTCACTGACATGTTAAGCACATCATACAGCCATAATTTCATAATCATAATTATAAATTCCTCAGTGTTTGTATAGAGTGTGTTTAAATAAGTGATTATTTGACAGGTGTGTGTTGAGAACGGTAAATCTCTCTGGCTGTTTCTAAATCATTTTACCCTGCATCTTCAATTTATACCTTTATTTACATCATTCCTTTTGTCCCTCACCTTCATCGTTCCTTTTAAATTCCCCATTTATAGATTATTGAATGTTATTTTTAAACTGCAGCCCTATTCTGTTGCAGATTGTTCTGTGTTTTTATTAGGTTCTGTACTCTGCTTCCATATTTGTCTTCTGCTTTGTTATGCAGTCTCTTGAGCTAACCCCATGCAGCAGTAATCCTTTATTACCAGTAAGTGAATTTAAGGGCCTTAGGCAGATAAAATGGCGACTTGATACAGCTCCATATTCATGTTGTTGAATACTGAGTACATCAGTCAGACCTGGCCCAATATTTTAGTTTCATTTGACTGATAAATAGAATTTGTCGTCTGTCTCATGTCCAACTGTGATTGACACATGAGTCAGAATTCCTGCTCTGGGGTTGGTCTAGCTACACCCTTATTTCCCAGAAATCCATGCTGTCCCTGAAAGTCCAGCAGAATTGTGCTCACTCCCCATTCGTCTGAGCCAGCCACTCTCCCATTATAATGGACTTGTAGACTCCGTCTTCTGTCTCACCAGAAACTCTTAATATCTGTGTTATGTTTTGACTTGCTTTCCTCTGGAGGCAGGGCATTGTCAAGTAAGTACCACCTGATGATGGGGAAGTGCTAACTGAAATACCCCTGTACTGTACATGCAGCAAACTCTGCAGTAATTGGTTGTACATGCAGCAAACTCTATAGTGATTGGCTGCTTATCACACAAAAATCTATAGTACCCTGGAAACCGGGGATAATACAACATATGAATGTTTTATATAACATAATATACAAAGAATTAAATGATAAAATAAAATTTATGGTATAAATTTTAATTTGTAAATTAAATTTATCATGTACTTTTGGAGCTTACAGTTTTCCAGAACTTCTCACATTTGTTTAAAATCAGTCCAGTCCTCGAGGGCAGAAGTGTGTGCTGGTTGTAGTGTGTTTTAACGGCTTAATTTAAGTCATTGTTGGCTAAAGTGTCATAACACATTAACCCTGCAGACACTGCAGCCCTCCCGGACTGGAGTTAAACCTGCAGACACTGCGGCCCTCCAGGACTGGAGTTAAACCTGCAGCCCTCCAGGACTGGAGTTGAACCTGCAAACACTGCAGCCCTCCAGGACTGGATTTAAACCTGCAGACACTGCGGCCCTCCAGGACTGGAGTTAAACCTGCAGACACTGTGGGCACTCCTACAGGACTAGTTTTGATGCCCCTGTTTTAAATTAACCTACTGCACCAAACAAAGCCTAAATTATTATGTTGCCTATATGCTGATTTAGGTTTTTAAAATATTAAAAAACACCTGCTGATAGAAATCAACATGGTCTTTGGGTATGTCTAAGGGAGTTTGACTGTGTTTCATGTGTTTATTTGTCCATCGTATCAGTGTTTGATGTTGCAGGAAAATGTTTCTTTTTGTCTAATCCCTCTGGTCATCTTACAAACTTGGAACACATTCCGATTATATGAACCAACTGGTAGAAGTGTTATGAACCATGTTTACTAAAACAGAAGGCACATTGCACATATGCTCACAGTCAGCTACTAAATATATTGGAAGTAAAGATTGCTGGAAAATTAGTGAATTTGGTTTTCATTTGATTATATATGTTTATTAAACCCTAGTACCTCTTTTTCATGAAAATGTATATTTACATCTTAACCTTTCCGTTAGAGAGGAACTTCACTTGCTGACTGGAGAATGATACCCTGTTTGAGTTCATTCATCACTACTAGTCTGACATATTCCCAGCATTAATGACTGGGAAGACTTTTAAAATCTCTATCCTGTGACTCTAAGATTAGATTAGAAAATGTCCACACTGTACCACTGCACAGTGCAGAGCCCAGCCGTGTTCCACAGGACAGCAGGAAATGCACTGGGCTTCAGGCACACATTGTGTGTCAGTGCATAGAACACCAGAGGCTATTTTACTTTATTCTCCACTAGATCTGTTCTTTTTAAACACAGGTCCCTGCAAACCTTAGCAATGAGGTTTGTCTTCCAGTCTCAGCTTTAGAGCACACACCAGTAGAGGGGAAATAAAGTATCAGGTGTGGACAGAGAACAGTCCTCCTCTCTCCATTCCTCTCTCTCTCTGAGAGAAACCCAGTCAGCTGACCATGTCTTCCCATAAGCCTCTGGGGCAGCAGCACTGATGCGCTCTCTCCCTGTCGCCCCCTATAGGAGATTTAGTGCACAGTTTTCCCAGGGACACCAGGGTATGACCCCCTTCTCCATTTGTAGACTGGTGCACTCTTTCACTTTTCCTTTTTCTCGTTTTGGTTTTCCGAGCCCTTTCTATTTTTAATTTTGTTTTTTGGCATGTGTGAAGGAGCATGGTTTGCGCGCACAAAAAAAAAAGCGAGAATGACGGTTCAGCAATCTCAGGATGCTTGTGCATGACCTTTGACCTATTAGATGCTACAGCACCTCAGAGCTCAGGTGGCCTGGCAGGTGTGACCTGAACCCACTAAATCTCTCACTCGCTTTGTCTGCTGCCCTCCAGGGGATCCAGGTAAACGCACCTTCTCCGACCGCTGGCTGTGCGTCTCCCGGTCAGAGTGTCCCATCCTGTGCCACCCCCATGTGTGCCCAATAACGGAGGGGTGTTTCTGTCCTCTTCTCTCTCTCAACTCTGCATCCAGGCTGCTTATGAAAACTCAGTGGAGGGAATTTCTTCAGCATGTCTCTTTCCTGCTCCACTCTATTTGGGGGTACTTATGAACCCCAGTCAAGCTGTCAGTGTTTGTGAGGGCAGCAGGGGATTGCAGTGGGGAGGAATTAGCATTTTCAGAAAGAGTCCCAGGTGAATAGTGGACCTGGGTGGTGCTGGTTCTTCACGTGTACCCACGCTCTCTGTGAATTATGTCATTCACATTCCTTTCCCACACGCAAACTTTCAGTTTATCTGACAGAACTTTTCCAAAGTGGCTGCGCAACGTGAAGCCTCGTTTTCTTTCCCAGAAAAGATGATGGAAACAAAGTGAAAGTTAGACTATGGATGATGACAAACCCATCATAGAATGTAGCAGGAAACAGAGATGCTGTAAATATGAACTCCTTTGAGATGGCGACCCCCTGCTGGTAAAACAGTACCCAGGAACAGAGTGGAAAGCCCAGCCTGCAGCTCTGCGCAGGCTCTGAGCCACTGTGACCTGGCATGCAGCTCCGAGCCGCAGTGACCCGGCCTGCAGATCTGCGCAGGCTCTGAGCCACAGTGACCCGGCCTGCAGCTCTGCGCAGGCTCCAAGCCACAGTTACTCTGACACACTCTGCGCAGGCTCTAAGCTCATAAGCTGGTCTCCTCACATAGGCTACTGTTTTACCAGAGATCCGGGGCTTTGCCCAGCGCAACCCGGCAGCTGCAGGTTGCAGTTATTCACTGCTAACACCGAGCGGTGCAATAACTAGTGCTTGAACATTGAACATCGTTGTTGCACTGTTTTACTAATGCAAAGTCAGTGTGGTCCCCTCTCTCCCTCTGTTTTTCTCTTTCTCTCACACTTCCTTTTTCCTCTCTTATCCTTCCTCTGTCTTCTCTCTTTCCCCCTTTTTCTCTCTCCCTCCTTCACTTTCCCACTGACTCTCACTCTTACCCTGTGTTTTTTTTTGCTGTCTTTTACCCTCTTTCTGCCTTTGGTCCTCTCTCTCCTTCTCTCTCTAATGTGTATGTTACTGTTGCAGTGTTTCTAACTGTTGGACGTTCTCTCCCTGTCTTGTCTGTCTGTCTTTCTGTCCGTCAGTCTGCCCCAAGGTTTGTGTGAATAACAAGGTTCAGTGAAGACAATGTGAACACTGATATGAGCTGGTATCTCTGCCAGAAAGCTGCCCTTGGTTTACAGTAACTGATTAACCTCATCCATCTCTGTCATCAGACAGGAATCCCGGGATCTTCCCAATCTTTGTGCTAGAGACAAAGCAGTAATTTATCTCTGTCAGGCCTTCTGTTTCTGTCTGAGAGAACACCCCCAAGTATCCCTAAGCTTATGTCACTTATTTGGCATCGGCTGTTAGTTTTAAAATTGGCTCAGTTCCTTTTACAGGTTGTGTATCCCTTCTCCGAAATGCCTGGGACTAGAGGTGTTTCAGATTTTGGATTTTTTTTTTTATTATTATTTGCACGTATAGCCATTTTCCAACATATGTCCGAGTTCCGTTCTGACCGACTGGTTGTATCTCTAAATGGGCATAAGTCAGACGTATTTTAGCATGGCATGTAGAAATACACACAATGCCTGGATATCGCCTGACGGTCACTATCATACACACGCAAACTGGTGGACATACGACCAAGCGTAATTATTATATTTACATATATTTTTCTTTACATATATTGTTTTTATTTTGTACAGTATTTTTTTCGTTCGTATGTACAGATGGTTGTAAATTGCATAGTCCAGGTGTGGAATTTTCCACTTGTGGCATCATGTCGACACATGTCAGATTTTGAGGCATTTCGGATTTTGGAACATTTTGGATTAGGGATGCTCAACCTGTTTTACTACTTTGAACCCTAAAGCTTTCAGTCTCATGGTGTGAGCGAATAGTCCCATTACAACTTTTTGTCATGATAGTAACATGAATAACATAATGCCAATCTGATAAGATTTCTCCTATAAAACAGTGCCATGTCCTGGCACTGACGCATGTGTTTTTGGCATTCATTCTGAATGTTGAGTTTATATGTAAAAGCTGTGTGGTAGTGTACCTGTGTTACTGTCCAGCGATGCCCTTTTCTGTGTGTCGGGTGTGCACCCCCGTTTCTGTGGCTGTGCCTTGCTGTGGATGTGACTCATGAGAGAAGCGCACAGCAGTGGTGTTTTGTTGTGTTTGTGAGATTTGCACACAGTACACACATGATGTGAAATGGTTACACATGTTAACTCACTGCATGCCAGAGAGTCAATGAATGAAGCTTACTGTACACCAATTTAAACAGATTTTGAATTGAATTCAGTCAGTTCAGATTGTTGTCCTCAGTTGTTTTTAAAATATATATATTTTTTAACATTATTAATGTATGAATTTTTTTTCAGTCAATTGAAACACATAGTGTAGTTATTTTTGGTTTTGAATCAGCCTTCGTATGAGCTCGTCCATAGTGCCAGTGCAGGTAAGAGATTCTTCAGCAGGGTTGTCGTGGTACTGTCTCTTAGCAACAGTGCTGGAGTCTTTCCAGTATCTCTTTAGTCAGTCTGTAGCAAAATTTCAGTCAACATTTGTGTTTGACTTTCAGTCCCGGTTAAATGAGTTTATCTCAGTGAGGCCTCACGGTTTACATACAGATTAAATGAATTAAGTAAATATGAGCATTGGAATTACAAAGTTTGCTGATTTGATTTTGCGGAACTAGCTCCACTGTGTCTGCGCAGAGAAAAATCTGAACAGAATGTAAACAAGTTAAAGGCATGTGCTGACTGAAGCCCCCACATAGAGCCCCAGTATCATAGAGACCTCACAGTTTAGCTTTGTCCATCTAGCACTGTCAAACATATGTTACATTCAGAAAAAGGTCCATATATGGTCCAAAAGTGGTCCACTTTATCTCAGTGGTAATTTGAATTTAATGCTGCACCCCAAAACATTTGGAACGTTTTAGTGTTTTAATAGAGGAAGTTTTATTTCTGTGACATTGACAAACAGTAAAACGATTAACTTAACTACGTTAGTATCTAAATCTTTGGCAGGCTGATCTTAACATTTTTATGGGTTGATGTTGATGTCTTGATGGTTTAGCATATGCTGTGCTTATCTGAAGTCAAAGGTGGTGTGTGTGTGTGATTGGTTAAACGCAGCTGTGGTAGGGCTGACTGTAGGTTTGTGTGTGTAGGCCTCCGGTCAGCCGAGCTGCACCCCAGCCAGATAAACTGCAGAAGAACAACGTCAACAAGAAGAAGAAGCTGGTTGAGGTTAGGATCACGGGGCCCATACTAAGCTACGGTGGATGGTGGAATTTAAATAGTCTGTCCCCCTGACTGAGGCAGAGAATTATTCTAAAATACTTAAGCACCAATAATATTACATCAGAACACTGACATATTTTCATAAATATTTGCCTCTCCTACATGGCTGCATGCCTCGCTCAGACAGGTTTGGTCACAGTATTGTGTGCTTGCAGGAGCTGGTTCTGGATCATGTGTTCGGGTACAGGGGCTTCGACTGTCGCAACAACCTGCATTACCTCAACGATGGTGCTGACATCATCTTCCACACCGCCGCAGCCGCCATGGTGCAGAGCCTGACCACCGGTACACACACCCCACTCCTGCCACACACACACACACACACACCAACTAATAAATTAGTCTATCAACAGATAAATTAATCGCCAACTATTTTGATCATCAATTAATCGCTGAAGTCATTTTTGAAGCAAAAATGCTAAAAATTTGATGGTTCTATTTTCTAAAATGGGAGAATTTCCTGCTTTTCTTGGCCTTACATTATTAGTAAATTGAATACTTTGGGGTTTTGGACTGTTGGTCAACAAGAGATTTAATGACGTCACCTTGTACTCACACACATACTCCGCCTCCAGAACAAACCCACACACTCACCACCTTTGCCTGTGTCTGACTCGTTCCGATTGGTCCTAAGTATTACCTCACAAACCTCATAAGCTGGTCATGTAATTCATAATTTCTTGTGTTTGGATGCTTTAGTGTATGTGCAGTACTTAAACACACACACACAGAATGGCAGACTGACAGTTCCCTCCTTCTCCACAGGAACTCAGAGTTTCTACCTAGAACACACAGACGACATCCTGTGTCTGACTGTCAATCAGCACCCTAAGTATAAGAATGTCATTGCCACCGGGCAGATTGGTGAGTGTGTGTGACCAGCTACAGCTTGTGTGGGAGCTGTGTGTGTATGTGTGAGAGGGTACGTGTGTTTGTGTGCTCGTAAGTATCTTTTCAGTCATGGAAAAATCTGTTTCTCCCTCTCTGAGGTGAAGGTGTATTTATGGGTCATTGTTTGGAGAGTGCAGTGCCCACACATTAATTACTGTGTGTTTCCCTGGGTGAAATCACTCTGCTCTTAGATCACTATTCATCTCTGTCTCTTATTTTACTTTTATTTTGCATTCCACTCTTCTTGCAACGTAGGCCGCATTTTGTCGCTACTTTATTTTGATCATTTGAGTGTTTGATCGTGCTTGGGTGTGTTTGATCGTTTGGTTTTGGCGTGTATCTGGAACGTTGGAGCGTTTGGTTGTGGTGTGTGCTGACACGGAGGGTCATGTGACTGACTCATTCCAGCTTTCTTTTGCTGCTTCTCATCTCCATTGCCCTCACTCTCAGGCGATGTTACCGACCTTCCAGGTAAGACGCACCTGCCGTCCTACCTTATCTTATCCTGAATGCCCGCTAACGTCTGCGCCAAGTACATGCATAGAAAATTTCAAAAACTGGATCACTAATTAAAGCGGCACCACATTCATGCCCAACTCCCCTGTTGTTACTAAAATGAAGCCCCAGTTTTGATCAGAAACTGTTACAATAAAATCCAAGTACAGAGATATGTCTATAATGCTCACACGTGCTATCACTTAATGTGCAGACAATACTATCAGAAATAGCCATGAAAATCTCACTAATTCTCCTCACAAAAAGGGAGACATGTGTGTTATTTCACTGCCTGAAAATATCTGTGTTGTGCAGGAGAGCTTGGGAACTGCTGGATTTGTTCATTGGAAATGTTCTTTTGGTGTATTGTGTGAGGAAAATAATATTATGTAAAAACAGTGAAATGGCTAAAATACACATGTACATGTATAACCCTTCCTCCCTCCTCCATCCTGTTTCTAAGTGGACTGTGCTGTAGAGTGTCAGTAGTCCGTCCTGTGAGGCGTCTTTTCTCTGTGAACATCACACCTTTATCACACATCCCTGATTATCCCCCTTAACCCTCCGGAGCTCTCAGTGTGGGGGTCTCTGGCTCCTCACTCAGTGTGGGGGCTCTCAGTGCTCCTGTGGGGGTCTCTCAGGAGTGCTCCTCACTCAGTGTGGGGGTCTCTCAGGAGTGCTCCTCACTCAGTGTGGGGGTCTCTCAGGCTCCTCACTCAGTGTGGGGGTCTCTCGGGAGTGCTCCTCACTCAGTGTGGGGGTCTCTCAGGAGCGCTCCTCACTCAGTCTTTGGGTCTCTCAGGAGTGTCCTGGGGTCCTCAGGAGTGCTCCTCACTCAGTGTGGGGGTCTCTCACTCAGTGTGGGGGTCTCTCAGGAGTGCTCCTCACTCAGTGTGGGGGTCTCTCAGGAGTGCTCCTCACTAAATTTCTAAATAAGTCATGGGATGTGTTGTGGGAAGGTTTTGGGAAGCTCTGGGGCCTGACTTGAGCAGCAGCCAGTGAAAGGGGTGAGATTGAGCCGCACCTGCGCTCTGTTGCAGGTACGACCCCCTGCATCCACGTGTGGGACGCCATGAGCAAGCAGACGCTGTCCATCCTGCGCTGCTCCCACGCCAAGGGCATCGGCTACGTCAACTTCAGCGCCACGGGCAAGCTGCTGCTGTCGGTGGGGGTGGAGCCCGAGCACACCATCACCGTCTGGCGCTGGCAGGAAGGTGAGTCACATCACACCATCCTTTCCTGTTTTGACCTCACTTCCTGTTCTGGAACCACTTCCTTTCAAGCTCCAGGCTTTGAAGGGTCATTGCTCTGTTGAACAGTGGATCTGTACAGCATCCTGTTCCCAGGATCTCTCAGTGTCTGGTGTATCTGCTATCTTAGGTAGTGTCCTACAGCTGTGTGTGTGTGTGTGTGCGCAGGTGCCAAAGTGACCAGCAAAGGTGGCCACGCTGACCGGATCTTCGTGGTGGAGTTCCGGCCGGACTCAGACTCGCAGTTTGTGTCGGTGGGAATCAAACACATAAAGTTCTGGACGCTGGCGGGGGGGTCCCTCATGTATAAGAAGGGGGTGATTGGAGCCGTGGAGGATGCCAGGATGCAGACCATGCTGTCTGTGGCCTTCGGTGCTGTGAGTACAACAGTCAGCAAAACACCCTGACCACAGACCGACTGCTGTCAGTGAACCAGCACAACTGACACTGAGCCCACTGCCTGCCATAGGCATTATCTCTCACACAGCTCACTTCCTGCACTCAGAAACAACTGACACGCTATACTCTGTCAACAACAAAATCACGTCAAACATGATCTTTTGTCTCAGGGCAGAGTGCTCTGTACGTGCATTTGCAACACTCTCAAAGCACAGAGAATTCCTATTTTATTGTTGGGTTATTTATACTGAAAATGATAAGTTTAAAACCAATGAGTGGGGAGATAAGTGGCTTCTGTACCAACAATGCACACCTGAGGAACCCAGCCCCTGAGCTTTGCCCTCTGCTACCCTACAATGGATGCCTTCTTTACAAGGCAGAGAAACATAATAAATCTTAAGCCATAATAAAAGGCTAAATGTGAACATTACATAAATATGAGTGGGCAAATACAGATTCATATGTGCCACACATCCATTAGAGATTGTAATACTAACAGTACTGCTATTCCACTCTGGTACTTTCTGTCCTTCCAGAATAACCTGACCTTCACTGGTGCCATAAACGGGGATGTGTACGTGTGGAGAGAGCACTTCCTGGTGCGTGTGGTGGCCAAAGCTCACACCGGCCCAGTGTTCACCATGTACACTACACTGAGGGACGGACTCATCGTCACCGGCGGCAAGGAGAGACCGTAAGCACCACCTAGGGGGGTAGGGTAGGCCCAGAGTACTGCTGGAGTAGAGTAGGCCCTGAGTACTGCTGGAGTGCAGTAGGCCAAGAGAACTACTATAGAGGCCCTTAGTACTGAAGTCTGCAGTAACAACTACTGCTTTTCCCAAATTGGTGGTTGTAGGCATGGTTGTTTGGGTAATGGTTTGGGTACAGTGACCATTGTAGACTTAGCTGTTTATCAGTAACTGTAGTAGGTGGGGTTTTTGGGCAATGGGTGTGGCTTTCTGTCACTTGGTAACCGTAGTGGGTGTGGCTGTGTGTTGAAGGACGAAGGAGGGCGGGGCAGTGAAGCTGTGGGACCAGGAGATGAAGCGTTGCCGGGCATTCCAGCTGGAGACGGGGCAGACCGTGGAGTGTGTGAGGTCCGTCTGCAGGGGCAAGGTGAGACCTCAGAACCACGGCCACTGTGCGTCTGAACTGGGCTGGATGGACTGAGTATGAGTGTGATGGTGGCAGAGGTAGCGTTTGTCTCCCAGCAGGCCGCCCATGGCCCCTCATTCTGCTCTCCCGCTGCTCCAGGGGAAGATCCTGGTGGGGACGAAGGATGGCGAGATCATCGAGGTCGGGGAGAAGAACGCCGCCTCCAACATCCTGATCAACGGCCACATGCAGGGGGAGATCTGGGGCCTGGCCGCGCACCCCTCCAAAGACGTGTTCATCTCCGCCAGCGACGACGGAACCATCCGCATCTGGGACCTGGCAGACAAGGTGAGTCCTATGCACCAGGAAGTGACATCACTGTGTTATGTGACAGGAAGTGATATTTCACCTAAACTTTATGCTGGAAAAGAAAATGGCCACACAAAAAACTAAAAAAGTGTAATCACATCAACATTTGTAAGCAGAGAATTGCAGGTTGAAGGCAGTTCCTACTGTGAGGAGAGTATTTATGATCTCATATCACTATCAGGCAAGCACAAATAAAGACCAGAGCAATTAAGGTAAATAAATACCTGTTTGTCCTTTCAGAAGTTTAAAAATGGTTAAATGCTGAACTCTTGCATTAACAGAGTTTGGCAGCAGATGATTTGAAGCCCCTTGACTCGGGTTGCCTGTTCTGTTACAGAAGCTCCTAAATAAGGTGAGTTTGGGGCACGCTGCAAAGTGCGCGGGGTACAGCCCAGATGGAGAGATGGTGTCCATTGGCATGCGCAACGGAGAGTTCATCGTCCTCCTGGTCAACTCTCTGAAGGTGTGGGGCAAGAAACGCGACCGCAGCGCTGCCATTCAGGACGTCCGGTGAGCAGGGGGACCACGGTCACTGTGGGCTGGGTTGCCAGGTTACATAGTTCTAGGGGAGGGGAAACCTGTTGACAGATTTACCTGACTCTGGGTTACTGAGAAGTCTGTGTTGGAAGAGTTGCCGGATTGTGGAGCTCTGGAGTGTAGGTCACTGGGTGAAAAGGTGCCAGGTCATGGAGCTTTGGATTAAAGTTTCCAGGTTGTAAGAATGTTGATTATTGACGAACCCTGTCGGTGATGGAGAATCTTCTGGTCTCAGGTTCAGCCCAGATAACCGGCTGCTGGCCGTGGGCTCGGTTGAGAACACGGTGGATTTCTACGACCTGACGCTCGGCCCCGCCCTCAACCGCATCGGCTACTGCAGGGACATCCCTAGCTTCGTCATACAGATGGACTTCTCTGCCGACAGCAAATACATCCAGGTACAGCCTGAATCAGCTACTCTGACAGAGCACATTTTACTGCTATCCCTGCTGGACTCCTGTTCACTCTTTTATGGTTCTGCTAACACTGAATAATCTCCTTTGTATTTTCTTATTGGGCTGACTGATAGTGTAGAGCAACAAACATTATACAGATCATTAAAATGAATTTCTGTGAGTGGTCACGTTTTAATGCACACTTACATAAGGTACTAAAATTACGAAAGTCTGAAAGTGGAAGTAAAAGCATTTTTTTGGGAAAACATCTTCTGTGAAGAAATATAAATAAGCAGGTGTTTCGTCAGGTATCTTTGTCAGTGCATTTACATATATTTTTAAAGAGCTGTACTCTTATCCTGAAAAAATGTACAATTAAACCTCTCAGGCTCCTTAATTAATCTCAGTAACAGTGATGGTTATGTTTTAATTACAGCTGGTCACACACACACACACTGATAAATGTGTGTGAGAGTGTCAGAGCTGGTCTGACCTGTGCTTATATGGTAAGAGCTCTGTGGCTCATGACCTGAAGAGGCATCATGGCTTGTGTTCTGTATTAAATCTCTGCACTTTAATCTCACAGCTGCGCAGATCTGAAGTCTTTCCCCCCCCCTCCCTCAAACCTTCTGCCAGTGTTCTCCCTGGCTGGCTGACCCAGCGGCAGGTTTTTGGCTGAGATTTGGCAGGGGAGGCGGGTGTATGTTACTCAGTGTGCTGGGGCAGCAGCAAGCTATCTTTAGACAGATACATGTAAGGCAAGTGAAGCTTATTTATAGAGCTGGCGCAGGCGATGCGGACCCTCCCATCCAGCGCCTCCAGATCGCCCCAGAGCTGCTCCTGAGACGCTGCTGTGGAGTCTGGCTTGTGTTCAAATGTCATTGAATTACATCTTCTCACTTTTATCTATATATAGTGTTATCTCATCTCAGAGATGTAATGAGGCTTTCACACATTCATAAGAATTGCACACATTCTCATGTAGCGTACAGATTGTGCTGTACATATTTCTGTAGACTGAGCTTAAGCAGTGTTTCTGATGTGGACCATGGTGACCCTGAGACAACTTTGCTCAACTGTACTTTGTGAGCATGCTAAACTAGCATCGACATGCTAACGGTAACCGCCCATTATTGCACGGCCCGCCTCATCTGCAAGACATCTGTTTCTGGTTCCAGCGCACAGCATCAACAAACGGCTGGATAAGTGAATAGCTGCAGTTAGCTGCCTATTGTAATGTATTTATCTGAAAAAAAAAAAAAACTGACAAAATTCTCACAGTTGTTGTGAAGATTTCTATAGGTGCTCAGGACAGCAGCCACACTGGTAGGCTAGCTAGCAGTAGCCACGTCTAATTAAGAACATATTAAGTTAGCCAGTTAACAGATGAACGGAGGGGTGGGTGCTGTGAATGGGGTAGGTAGCTAGCATGCCAACACTGCAACTGACCTAAGCACTGAAATTCAGTGACATTGCCTTATGTTCAACTGCTGTTGGCTTTAACAGGCATGAGGCAGAGCCAGAGACTGACGTCTTGAAAATGATGCAGGCTGTGCAAAAATGGGCCGTCACGGTTAGCAGGGTTAGAAAGTACCTCTGAGGGATGTTCAGCTGAATGTACACATAGTGTTTCTCATATTTCTGTAGATAGTGGTTTACCTGCACGTTTCTTACCTGTGTTCACCAGGTGTCCACAGGGGCCTACAAGCGGCAGGTGCATGAAGTGCCAACAGGGAAGATGGTGATGGAGCAGACTGTCATTGACAGGGTCACCTGGGCTACCTGGACCAGGTGAGTGAGCTGCTGACCCTGAAATCACCTAGGCCCAACACCACTTTAAAAATTCTGTGCCCTCCTGCAAAGTGTCAGTGTTTTTCATGAGAGATTTATTTAGTTGCAATCTTACTTTCAGAAGTGTGACTTAGATTTGGTCTTACCAATACTAAGGATCAAAATAATCAGAAACAACAACCAAACATTTTAATGTGATGTGACAGTCCTGGAACATGTACAATTTGGCAAAGGTTTCCGCTCCATTGTAAATAAATGTCCATTGTGTCCCGCTTGTTTTTCAGTATCCTGGGGGAGGAGGTTTTGGGGATCTGGCCTCGTAACGCAGACAAAGCCGATGTGAATTGTGCCTGTGTGTCTCACGCTGGCCTCAATGTTGTCTCTGGCGATGACTTCGGACTTGTCAAGCTATTCGACTTCCCCTGCTCTGAGAAATTTGTAAGTCAGTTTCATTTTGGGACACACGTGAGGTGTTTGAGCCTGATTTATATTGGAGTTTGTTGGCTGTGGGTTAACGGTGATGCATTCTCTCCTTCAGGCCAAACACAAGCGATACTTTGGCCACTCGGCTCACGTGACCAACATCCGCTTCTCATACGACGACAAGTACGTGATAAGCACAGGGGGAGATGACTGCAGGTATGGACTCCACTGTTCACTTTTAGTAGTAACTAAAGCAACTAAGTAACTTTTTTAATTGAAATTCTTACATTGGCAAATGAGATTTGGGTCATGACAAAAAAGGCATGTGTAGCATACTGCTATCTTTACAAAACTGGGTTAAAGGAACTATTGAAACAAGGCATACCGGCAACTGAAATTAGGTTAGCAGCTCATTTTTCCTTGCATGTTTAATGGAGTGACTGGTTTTTCAGTGGGTGAGGGGACTTATTTTCTTGTCTCTTGTGCAGTGTGTTTGTGTGGAAATGCCTCTAAGAATGACCTATGAGCAAACAGCACTGCAGCCGCACAAGCCCCGCCCACTCCCTGGCATGAAGCACGAGGATTCCCAAAGCCTCCAGTGTCCAGCTGCTACCAACCCGTTACTGAAATGCTGCATTACATGTTCTCAATGACCAATGAGGATGCAGAAGACACTGATGTGAACAGGGGGGGCGGGGCTCTGTAGTAACCACCTTTGGATCACTTTGTACCTTCACTGTCCTTAAGACAGGCCAAAATTTAAACTCAGCACTTATCTCTGCAATGGAAAACAGGCTGCTTACAGTAAGAAATACTTGTCTTGCCACTGACTGGAAAAGGGTGATTTTACTGGCCTCCTTAGAAAAGACCATTTGTGTTTACATTCTCATGTTTCCCTCGAAGGAAGTGGCAGAAGAGTGCAATGCCAACTTTTTATTTGCTCTAAACATTTTTGTCATTGTGGCGTTAACAGAACAAAATAATTTCCGGTCAGTTTTTACAAACTTTTTTTTTCTCAACGTAATCATTCAGACATAAGTGCCTTTCAGGTTTTTATATGGTCTAGTTGTGTTCTCTCACAATTAACATGATTCCAGTTGTTTTTGTACACTTATGGTGCTATTAGATTGTACATCGAGGGCTCAATAGTGTTCGTTTTTTTTTTTTCATTTGATATGCAGGAAAGGGGACTGTGAGTTTCTTCAGTGCATAAACATGCTCATTATTATCTGGTGTTCTGACGGCTCTTCCTCTTGAAGATGAATATCCATTCGCCACTCAGGAGCCGCTACAGGCGCTAATATTGTACTGTAATTACACATGAAATATTAAATGCTTATGGGTATTTTTTAAAGCACTATTGTCATGTTAATTTAAGTAACATTTAAAATGACATTGTGGAGTAATGCAGAAGACCGACCATGCCCACCCAACTCAGAACGTTCACAAAAACCATGTTAGATTTTGGTTCATTATGAATGTTACCCTAAAACTTCCATCAACACAGCAGATGAGCGCACCAAATAACGTTCTGTGGGATTACCTTTCAGGAAACGGGACACGTGTTGGGAGGGTTTAGCTGAGCGTGAGCTGGGGTTGGGTCCACGTGCCGGTGTGTCAACACAAGCAAAGCCTTCAGAATGCTGTTTCTGCATGCTTCCTGAAATGTTAAATGCAGACAAACAAGTGAGGGTCAGGAGGAAGTGAAAGAGAGGAGAGACCCGCTTCACCAAAGCTGACTATGCAGTGTGTGCTCCACCGGTCCCATCGCCTCCTCATTCACACTGCCCTCTCCTATTCATACTGTCACTTAATCAGCCTTGACTCGTTAGCCAGTGTCTTTAGCCCGTACTGCAGCGTCTCAGTACTTACCATAATGTTTAGCTTTTTGTGTGCCAGCAATAGTGTCAATATTGTGTGTGTAATGAATATTGATCTTTTGTCCCGTTTTTACATTTTTTGTAATTTTTTTGTACATAATTGTCCAAGTGTCTCTAGATAACTTGTTTAAAAATAACTGTATGATATTGTAAATGATAGAAAATGTGCTCAATGCATGAATTTATTTTTAAACAACTCTAAAATGACATTGTTGTGAAGTTGCTATGAATGGGGCAAGATTTTATTGTATGAATGACAATCATAATTTTGTTTTTATACAAATTGATGTACTGAAGAAGGTAAATGTTCTACATATGGAAAGGCTGTCTAAAAATAAATTAGTTACATTTTTGCCCAAGGCTCTTGAGTTGTTTTCTTGATAGCCAAGCAACATCTCTTTCTGATAAGCTGTAGAACTTCAGCCCTACCTGCTCTCTCAAAACTACAGCACAGAGTTAGTGGTGTGCCACAATTTCTTGGCTGGCCTGAGATTCAAATAACAGCTCATTTTGTGGCATCTGTAAAATCAATATTGAACACTGTTCACACACATCTGTTTTTAAATCAGAAACATTATAAGTATAAGTTACACTTCCATGAAATCCATTTTGCAATGGGAGGGGATGACACATGTTCATGATGAGAACACAGCATTTTAAACTGGTCAAGGAATCTGCACTTCACAAAACCTGGCACTGAAATTGATACGCATACAACTTTTAAGTGCTGAGGAAGAGACCAAGGTTTTCCTTGCAGATGGCGTGATCAAAGTTTAGCTAAACATGTTCATATCTTCCTATGGCTGTCATTTTTGATCATATATTTAGCCATTTTTACAGATTCAGGAAATAGCTTTGTATCCTAGGAAAGTTATGTTATTTCCTGTTAAAATTGTTATAACTCGTGGCACACCATAATGAGTCTCAATGCTAGCTATTGCAAAATCAGCGAGTGTTAGGCAAGTATCTTCAAACTTCCTTAGCCAGCACAGTAGCCAACTTGTGATCACAGTAAAAAAATGGACACCATAATCTTAATTGCTAAATGATCAGTCATTCAAAGTATGCATTGTCATGACAAGCACATTGTCTAATCTCCATTTTATGTGAAGATTATTTTAGTTAGAAAAAATAAATTGCGCAAAATGACATAAAAACGGAAAACGACTTAATACTGCAATAACAGTTTCACGGCTATGCAAATACAATCAAATATTTTTTCCTTCATGTGAAACATGAAACACGGAATGCAGCATGGGAGAGTGGAAGGCAGAACAGGTGTTTTTTAGTCTTTTATAGACTCGGATCCATAAGGCCAATTTACAAACCTGACACTGCAGTATTTTACTACAATGATTTTTGAACAAACTCGACTTTTCTCCACAGCCATTGTCAGCAGACTGAGAAATTATATGAAGATGCGATTGAGGTTGGGAAGGAGAGCGATTAGCTGGTGTCGGTACACCAATCTTTTGAAGACACAAGAGGATAAGGTACAGAGCTAAGTTTCGAACGCCTCAACACCGAATGAGTACAAGGCCATGCGTTTAAGTCGGTGGTCCCACCATTTGAGCCATTTCAGCTCGTTGGTTTGGAGAGATCGGATTCTAATGAAATCTCATGAAACCAAAACACCACAGGTGAAACAGGAAGACTCCGGCTTAACTGCACCACACTTCACATGAGCCGGTTGATGCGATTTTAACACATAAACTTGCACCCTTTACCTTTAACACACTACAAAGTATAAACAAAAAAAATACACTTCCAGTGCAATATACTTGTAATACTGCTAGACAAACATTAGGCCAGTAACATATATTTCAAAACCATAAACCGGCAAAACAAATGTGTCCCAGTCGATCGCGTTGCAGGCGTGGAGAGTAGCTAGCGTGCATGGTAGCCAAACTATATAGGCTTCTTCACTCCAATAAGCAGAATGAAAGGGGCAAATAAGACAACTTACCGTTTCCCTGACGCAGCAGCAAGAAGGGAAGTTTGAGAAGTCTCTCTCGACACTCTCCTCCGCTTTGCTCCAGCCTTCGTATTTCGCTGGGTTAGCAAACGAGCCAAGTCCCCGCCATTTCCCTCCAGTTTGCTAGCTTGGGCTAAGCTAGCAGTCGAGCTGGAAAACCGTGGACTCCTCGCCGAAGATATGGGTCACAGCTGTCTGACCAAAGGATGTGATAACTAACAAAGTTCACGGATTGTGCACTTATGTTATTATATCTCTTACACATGAACAGAAATACGCGAGTTACCTATTTACACTTTTCACACAAGAAATTAGGAATCGCTCCTTCTCTCACACGCTCTCGCTCTCTTCTCCCGCCTCCCCTCTCTCGCTTCTAATTGGTCCAAATAACAAACGTAACTGAAATCACATGAAATCCCTTTTTGTTCTTCCGGTACAAATAAAGTATCATCACATTACGAATTATGTATAGAACAAACCAAATATTATTTTAAACCAAGTCAATAATACAGTCAGTGAACTTAATCATGAAATCACAATATGCAAAGTACGTACAAACTATAAAATATTAACACAGTTTTTAACCTTTTATGTCATCTACAAACTTATTCTATTTATGAGTGCATCAACTTAGCTGCTGAACATATTTCCCATAGGCTACAAAAATAAAAGCAGGTCGCTCCACTAAAACGCTGGTCAGAATCTTGTAACCACAATTTAAAAGGCTTAAAGGCCGATAATTCCCCAGCATGACAGGATTCCCCTTTTTCTTGTAAAGCAGCACCACTATACCCCTAGCCATAGCGGGAATCTCCTCATACACCTCCACCAAAATTGGCCCTAGAACATCCATAAAGGCCTTATAAAATTCAACTGGAAGGCCATCCAAACCAGGGCTCTTCTGAGCCTTCATCCCCATCATAGCCCTCTCCACCTCCCACAAACAGGTACTTCCATCACAGGAGTCAGCATCATCAGCAGACAACTGCTTATTTACAACGCCCAAAAAAGAGGCCATATCCTGTCCTTCTACTCCTTCAGTGCGAAACAAATGTGCATAAAAATCATGCACCACTCCTAAAATCCCCTCAGCGTCCCCTACAGTCACCCCATCCGCCCCCTCCAGCTCCCCAATACAGCGAGCTTTCTGTCTGCTCTTCTCCAACCCAAAGAAAAATTTAGTGCTTCTCTCCCCCTCCAACACATACTCTGCCTTAATTCTCAACGCTGCCCCCCTACACCTTTCTCTCTCCATTTTGTCCGAAGAGGCCTGCAACTTTAAAACCATATCTACATTCCCTCCATCCCCCGGCCTCCCATACTCCTTTTCCAGCTGGGCCCTCACCCCCTGCTCCTCCCAGTCCATCCACCTCCTCTCAACCCCATACTCAACAGAAAAAACTTTGATTGAGTACTTGAGATTATCCCACCACACTCGCTTGTCAAGCCTAAACAGCGGGCAATCCAGCTACTCACAGAGAAGTGCCCTGATCCCCTCACAGTATGCCTCCTCACCCAAAAACTGAGTGTTTAGACACCACACCCCAGGACCCCTGTGCACCTCCCCCGACCACACCCAGAAGGAGAACAGGCATGATCGCTCACAGCAGAGTACACACATTTGGCAGTTGTGATGCAGTCCAGCAACTCCTTACTACACCACCCATAATCTATTCTACTTTGCTTTGAGTTGCCCCAAAACCACCTGCTGCCTAGAGAAAACCCTACCCCAGCATTCATACTTCTCCAAAACTCAAAAAAATCCCCAGCCTCCATAACATCCAGCAGAACCCTCCTGGCACCCCCTGACCTAAACCCCATATTCTGCCTCACATCAGCTCATGACAGGGCAGTAAAACCTCCCACCACCAACCCCTCCTCACCAGGAAGGATCTCCCCCAGACCCTTGAAGAAGAGTTTCCTCTCCTGCTCACCATCTGCGTACACACATTCAATATCTCCACCCTCCCATACCCCAAATCAATCAGCACCCTCACCATCCTCCCCACCCCATCGCTATAAGTGAGCGCGGCACTCTCCACAGAGCCCCTCTTTATCAGAGTTGCCACCCCATACCGTATCCCCCCCACAGCATTGCTCACAAACACCTCCCCGTCCCACCTCTGAACCACCTGATCTACAATGACCTCATCCCAATAAGTCTCCTGAAGACATATTATATCTGCCCCCGAGCATTAACACAGCCCCAATTTCTCCATGTGAGCATTCAAGGACAGAACAGAAAGCATGCAAAACCCAAAACAAAAAAGCAATACATAATTAACAGTAATAAGCCCCATTATGTCCCATCAGAATAGGAGCCCTGATCCTTCACATCCACAGTCATCATCCCCCCACCCAGCCCCAGAGTCCACCACCATTTTTTTGGGCCTACTCACGGCTCTCCATGCTTTCCTCTTGACATTTGGTTGCATCACCCTCTTCCTCCTCCGGGGCAAACTCAGTTCTGGTGCACTATCCACATTCTTCTCACCCCCAGGAGCCTCCACTATGCCTCCAAGACACCCACTCATCTCCTCAGGACCGCCCTCAGCGCTAGGTCCATAAATATTACATGCTCAATGTTTTTGCCTGTTTTCCACAAGTAGCCGAAGAGGCTGCCTTCATTTGTCCCAACTGCAATCACCTTCAGCATATTTGCCGACGCTGCTGTTTACTTTGCCACGTTTTATCGCTCTTTGCCTTTACCTACTGATTACACCCACAGTCGATGGCAGGATCTGCTCCCGAACTGAAATGCTTTCACTCTGGCTGCGCGCACCCAAACACCACCTGGTTTATATTCTTGTGCTTCGGCAAGCATTCGCTTGAACCACGCAGCTAAATGTAATGCTATTGTTCAGTAATCATTTCCAATGTGCTGCTTTACCACATCGTGAAAGAACGGCGTGTCCCATTGCTTCACACTCATGGGGTGGGAGGGAGAAAAAAGAAAAGAAAAAAAGCATTTCAAATGCAAACTAACTGAGACAGTTGTATTTGTTGAGAGGGGAGCGGTTGGCTGGTGTCAGTACACAAATCTTTTGAAGACACCAGAGGATAAGGTACAGAGCTAAGTTTCGAACGCCTCACCACCGAATGAGTACAAGGCCATGCGTTTAAGTCGGTGGTCCCACCATTTGAGCCCGTGGGTTTGCTGGAGTCGGATGCTCCCACCCCCTCTCTCACGCACCCTGCTCCCCGCTTCCTGATTGGCTGAGACATAAATACAACAGGTAATGCCGCAACAGTTACATTCCACCGCACCGCAGTTCACCATTAGCAGATGGAAGCAACATTCCCAATTACTTCACATTTACACTTAAATATTACACACAATGAATGTTTTGCCCTGTTTAGCACAAGTAGCCGAAGAGACTGCCTTCATTTATCATAAGTGCAATCACTTTCAGGACATTTGCTTAGTTTGCGAACATACACGTTTCATTGGTCTTTTCCCTCTTCTGCTCATTACAGGGACAGGGCTTTGTTCGCAAATTAAAATGTTTTCATTTTGACTGTATGCAGCCGAACACCACCTGATTTTTTTTTTTATATGCTTCGGCAACTATTAGCCAGAACCAACTCGTTAAATAAAGGCAATTCTCTTTTTAGTAATCCTTTCCACCGAGCTGTGTTAACCACACCCTGAACGAAGTGTGTCCCATTGCTTCAAAATCATAGGGTGGAAAAAAAAAAATATACAATTCGACATCGAAAACTAAACGAAACTTTAATATTACTTGGGATCATTGTTAAAACATTAATGGAATACGTAATTGATATAATGTGCTGTTTTCATAAAAGTTTATATTTGGGGTATACGAGGGCTGAGTTGAAATCAATGACTGATGTTCTGGACTCTACTGATCCTTGTAATTATCATTACGGCCGAGTCATTTTTTAAAATACGAAGACGTCTGTAAAATATATAGCCAATATGGTCTAAAACTCTGCCTTTTACTGACAATGTCTGCTCAACTTTAACGGACACAGAAAGAACAAATTAGCTGTGAGAGGAAACCAACCCACAGCCTAGGTTGCGGTGTATTTACCTGCTAACAGTTTTCCTGGCTGGTTAAAAACACTGGATTCTTACTCAGTTCCGCCACAGAATAATTCCACTGTTAATATTTCATAAAAAGGTGTTCAACTGAGAGGCATTGGAGCTGTTGGCGGATCATATAAGTGGAGGTGTAACACTTAGGCGTGTTCAGCAGCTGCTAGCTTCACGTCTGACTCACCAAACACGAGACACACTCAAACTTTGAGCCAATTAACATTCATGCACCTGAGCGATTCGCAACGACGCTGCTCAGCGAATGAAAATAGACCACAAAATACCAGGTTTGGGGATCAGACCACCATGAAGGCCAACTTGGGCCTGCTTTGGGGCGTGAAACATCTCCATTTAAATACTTCTGAATTAAAGCTATGTTCTTACCTTCTGTGAGGCCACTTCTCCTCATATATGTAACAAAGCACATTATGTAAAATGCAAGTGTGTGGGACTGACTTTAGTTCCACTGGAGGGCATAAACACTATGCATAATAGTCAACGGACAACGATCCCAACTTCCGCAAAACCAATTTGGTTGTGACAGGAATGTTCCCCCAAACAGTATTAGTTTCAACAACAGACAGTCCAAGTAACATGAAAAAAAAAAAAACTGGAAAAGTTAAACAAGCCAATACAGGTTACTGGCCCAAATGTAATGTTGGGAAGGTTTGTGGTAATGTTAGGAGATTGTTGTTGGATCACTGTAGCCATGACTCTCCTGCTGAGGCCCACGGTGCAGCAGGAGTTCACTCATGCTGAGGCCCACGGTGCAGCAGGAGTTCACTCATGCTGAGGCCCACGGTGCAGCAGGAGTTCACTCATGCTGAGGCCCACGGTGCAGCAGGAGTTCGCTCATGCTGAGGCCCACGGTGCAGCAGGCCTCAGGGCACAACACAGACCACTCCACTCTGCCTTTTCACTATCAGCTTTATTGGTATTTGTTTACATTTCACAAGGCATTCCACAGACATTTCTCAGCAGAATTCATCACAATCGTATGAATTGTATGTTTCATTCACAATTTACTTGCATAACAAACAAAATGCTTTTGACGTTTCCAAGTTACATAATTTTTTTGTTTTTTTGCAGTTTTAGATACTGGGTCCACAGACAGACAGCAGGGTATTTTCTCAAAGCTGATGATTGTAAACGTGTTCTTCCAGAGTTTGAGGAGGCAGCTGCAATGAGGTGAACATGGCGTAAGTAAATGTTCTTACTGCAGAAAGTCTACATGTTCCTACAAATAACCGCAGAAAGCATGAGGTTCTATGGAAGGACTCGGCTGGCTTCAGAACGTAACATCAAGCGCTGAGGAGCTGCTGAACCAAGCTAGAAGCTTTTTGTGAAACACTACATAATCAATAAAACAGTAAAATCACAATACCACTAATTGTTTTATTATACCAAAAAAAAAAAAAAAAAAAAGAAAATCTGTTCAGGTACTCCGTTCTTGCCATTATAGTACCATTCAATCCTGCAGGCTTTGTCCCCCTTCTTGAAAAACAAAAAATAATTTGCCACCATCCTTCATATCAGACCAAACAAACCGTGGGTGAAAAAAGAAAATTATAATTATACCAGCTCTCCATGCACACCATGATTACGTATGTACTCAATGTAAGACTGGCCCAGACTGAGCGTGCTCAGTGCCTGCTCCTGAACTGGCCAAGACTGAGCACGCTCAGTGCCTGCTCCTGTACTGGCTCAGACTGAGCATGCTCGGTGCCTGCTCCTGAACTGGCCAAGACTGAGCACGCTCAGTGCCTGCTCCTGTACTGGCTCAGACTGAGCATGCTCGGTGCCTGCTCCTATACTGGCTCAGACTGAGCATGCTCGGTGCCTGCTCCTATACTGGCTCAGACTGAGCATGCTCGGTGCCTGCTCCTATACTGGCTCAGACTGAGCATGCTCAGTACCTGCTCCTGTACTGGCTCAGACAGAGATGTCAGCTCCTGCTCACAGGTTGCTTCTGTTCCTTCTAAAGACAAACCAGTGTTTTACACAAGATAAATAAAAGTTACTGTTTTTTTCCGTTATGTAGTGGCGCGTAATACTTGAGCTGGTGAAAACCCCCAATGACAGGTTAAACAAGTTTAGTTTCCCACGACGATAGGAGGACTGCTAAACTGGAAAGATGTGAATATTACAATTGCAGTGTGGGGGGTGTTGCCCCCCTGCCCTACTGTGTACCCCCCTCCCGATGCCCCACCCCTCCCTCACACAGACGCTCGCCCCAGAGACGCGCCCTCCAGCGGCTGCTCTTCAGCTTCTTACTCAGTCTTCCGCTTCATTCCAGGAACCTTAGCCTGGACCCTGAGCGTGGAACACAGACCGGGTCCGCAATTAGTCAATTAACCAATTAATCAGTCAGTCAGCTCGTTTGGGTAACACCATGCAGAAAACAGGTTACAAATAATGCAGGACTCCCCTGAGTGCCTTAAAGGCAGAGGCACACATTCAGGAGCCTGGGCCTTCAAAAACATCTAAGCCATCAGTCAACCCTGTCTGCAAACTGGGCCAATATCAAACCATTACATATGGGACTAAATTAGGAACTTCAATGTTTTGCTGCCTTTCACCATCTTTATATGAACTAACTTGTCAAAAACAGGTGTAGTACTTCTATGAATCAGAAACATTAGACAAAACTGTGAAGTTAATGAGGACAACTTAAAATCCCCTAGTGTCAAAATGAGCAAATGAATGTAGCATATTTGTGTCTTGTACAGTTGAAGTTAAATATAAATAACCTTAAAAAGTTGCAGCTTGTACACCATCACTGAAGAATGATAATAAAACCAACTTACTTTCCAACAATGTCCTTGACTTGGGTGGATACCAGCGCAATGTAATGGTCAATCTGCGCCTGAAGGAAAGAACACAGAGCAGAGCTCATTCATACAGCCAAGCCTGCATATAACAGCACTGTGATCTAACCTAGCCTGGTTCGAAGAGTCACCACTGCCTTGGCTATCCCTGATCATACTTCAGATCCCGTTAGCGCTAATGCTGGAATTCTGTGAACCAGTAAGCTCATCATTGCACCCTGCCAGACACATGGTCAGGGGCTCTCATGCATACCTGGTTCTTCTCATAGATAACCGGGCAGCTGAATGTTGCAATCAGACCTGGGGAACAGGAGACAAAAAGTCATGAGCTCAGTAACTGTCCCAGCCAGAACACAAAGCACAGGCCATCAGCAGAAACAAAACCTGCTCACACTTACCCAGGATGAGGAGAGTCAGACCATTGAACAAGGCACCCACGTACCTCAGCACCCACATTCCAACAGCAAACTGCACAGAGACGGGGGAGAGAAGACCCAGTGTTACTGCCTTTCATCTGCCTGAAGAATACATTATCCAAACATGAGCAACACTTGAACAAGGCAAACCAACACTGTGAATGAGCAGCACCAAACATGAGCAACATTCCAACAGCAAACATTATCCAAACAGACACTGGAATGAGAAGACATTATCTAAACAGTGTTGAGCTGAATACATTTCATCTGCCTGAAGAATACATTATCCAAACATGAGCAACACTGTGAATGAGCTGAAGAATACATTATCTAAACATGAGCAACACTGTGAATGAGCTGAAGAATACATTATCTAAACATGAGCAACACTGTGAATGAGCTGAAGAATACATTATCTAAACATGAGCAACACTGTGAATGAGCTGAAGAAAACATGAAGTGAATGAGCTGAAGAATACATTATCCAAACATGAGCAACACTGTGAATGAGCTGAAGAATACATTATCTAAACATGAGCAACACTGTGAATGAGCTGAAGAATACATTATCTAAACATGAGCAACACTGTGAATGAGGTGGGCACGTTATCTGCTTGCTGAGAACAGCAGGGTCTAGAGCCAAAAATGAATATTTGAAAAATAACTGTCAATCTTCAAGAGTGCAAAAAAGAGCAGCTCCTTACAATGGATGTAAAACAAAGGATTACTGTAGGTTACTATTGGTTACTGTGGGTCACTATGGGTTATTATTGGTTACTGTAGGTTACTATGGGTTACAGTGCTTTTACTCTGAAAGCTGTTTATTCTGCAGCAACATGGATCAGAGATGCTGACATGAGGCCAGAAAACCGCCATCAAAATGAAACTGGAGAACAGAAGTTTGAGCGCCTGATCTGAACAACAGTGTAGGAAGGAGAACCGTTCTCACGGCGACAGCGGAGGGGAGACTGGTTCCCATGGTTATATACTCTATGGACGAGCCGATCTACAAGAGCTTTTAAACAGCAACCGCTGGTTTCCAGTGCTGTCTCCAGCCTGCTGTAAACGAGACATGACTAACAGGATGGAATTACAGTGTACAGACCAGCACTGACTCCTGTAAGACTCACTGGTATTATGCAAGCCCATTTTCTCCTGACCTGAGGCGTTTTGTGTGAAGCTTGAGGTACAGCATGTTCCCTGTACATGGATTACAGAAGTGAAGACGAGCTGGAGTTTCAGTTTCAACAGTCAAGTAGTACAGATTTGTTAGAATATCCATGAATGGTATTTCAAAGTCATATTTTGACTTTAAAGATCAGAATTTCACCATGCCTCTCTTAAAAGCCCTGTTTTTGAGTCTGAAAACATGAAATCAACTACCGACAAGAGCCAAGCAGCACAGGATGGGACCAAGCACACAAGACTGCTGAATTTCTAAATGAGTGAACAAGTGTGGTTTCATAAAGCCAACTTTAAATATTTTCATTCATGGATACGATTATAAATGCATGGGTTGTTTTAACGATAATATTCTGACCAAAGGCCTATCTGCCCTGCAGGACAGTAGTGAATTCTCAGCCATCAATTTCAGGCCACAATCATTTATTTAAAAATGCAAATGAAAAAAAAAAAAAAAAAAGTGGTGCTTCATGAGAGCTCTGTCAGTGCCCATGCAAGATGTGAATGTTGTAGTGCAAGCACAGAGTGGGGCTGCGAGCACAGAGTGGGGCTGCGAGCGTTAGCAGCACAGTGCTCTGGAGCTGCGTGCGGGTCTGTAAGGAGGGCGTAGGCCCCGCACCTGCCCCACCCCCTGGCCCGTTCTCTAAACACGTCCCTCTGTAGAGCTGCAGCAAACTGCCCAGGCTATTTCTGAGCATGGCGGCACTCCAGGGCTCCACCCCCCCGTCCCCAAAAACACCTCGGCCCTGTCCTTACACGGCCGTTTCCCATAACGCAACGCAATGCTACGGACTTGCATCCTGACCAGTATCAGAACACAGACACCCAGATCTGAGCTCTCTCTCTCTCTCTCTCTCTCTCTCTCTCCCTTCACTGTGTGTGCGCTGCTCGCTCACTCGCTCACTCTCTCGCTCTCTCTCCCTCCCTCCCTCCCTTCACTGTGTGTGTGCTGCTCGCTCACTCGCTCACTCTCTCGCTCTCTCTCTCTCTCCCTCCCTCCCTCCCTTCACTGTGTGTGCGCTGCTCGCTCACTCTCTCTCCCTCCCTCCCTCCCTTCACTGTGTGTGCTGCTCACTCACTCGCTCTCTCTCTCTCTCCCTCCCTTCACTGTGTGTGCTGCTTGCTCTCTCTCTCCTCACCGTGTGTCACTCTCTTTACTCTGTGTGTGCTGCTCACTCACTCGCTCTCTCTCTCTCCCTTCACTGTGTGTGCTGCTCGCTTACTCTCTCTCTCCCTTCACTGTGTGTGCTGCTCGCTTACTCTCTCTCCCTTCACTGTGTGTGCTGCTCGCTCTCTCTCTCTCTCCTCACTGTGTGTGCTGCTTGCTCTCTCTCCTCACTGTGTGTGCTGCTCGCTTACTCTCTCTCTCTCCCCCTTCACTGTGTGTGCTGCTTGCTCTCTCTCTCTCTCTCTCCTCACCATGTGTGTCACTCTTTACTCTGTGTGCTGCTTGCTCTCTCTCTCTCCTCACCGTGTGTGTCACTCTCTTTACTCTACCTCTCTTGCCATGCTCGGTCTCAGTCAGGGTCAAATTCTCCCACTGCGGTTTGTGAAAATGTGACATATTTGACCCACACTTCTCACAACTCAAACACTTCCCTGTGCCTCATAGTTAATGTTTACGTTTTATTCTCCCAAAAGCAGCAGCCCGCCTGCTGCATGGCGCACATCCCTGCTTGGGCCGGTAAGTTTCAGACGGACTGGACAGAGAGTCTCACACACCAGCGTGAGGTGCAGGGGATGACATCAGCCAGGGGGGAAGTAACTGCAGAATGAGCTGGAGATGGTGAGGTCACATCTACGCCCCCGATTACTACCCCTGTGCTGTCTGTACAGTTATGCCGCCCACCCCATGTTCAGGTGACCACTGAAAATCTGAGCTGTCACTCTGACACAACAAGACAGAGCTTCCAAAATCCATCACTTCACACACCAAAACACACGAGCTTCACTGAGTTTGGGAATGTGTGCGGCATCTGTCCTTTGCTGAATGGTGGCAGTTTCTGTGACAGGACGACACCAATAAAGGCAAGATGTCCCAGTCAGCATCGAACAGCTGAGGTCAACAAGGACAAAATGCAACAGCTCAGTCAAAAAAAAATAAATAAAAATTGGAGCGATTTCAGGCTTGGATGCAAAGTCAGTCAGTATTGTAAATGAGTCCTCAACTTGAACGTGTCCCAGGTTTGTGTTTGTGTTGAGTATGGGCTTATAAATCAGCATTCAGGCCGTGCTGACCAGAGCTCCCTCCCCCAGGCCACACCGCTGTCCCACACACCAAGAATAGAGCTTCAGCTGCACCCAAAATAACTCACAACACAAAACGCATATTCCTACAGCCTTATTTGAACATTGGAAGTCCTACTTTGGCCTTGGATCTAGGCCACTCTCTCTCTGTGGTCATAGCTTGTATGTAGTTTAAATTCACTTATGTAGTTTAAAAACACTTTAGTGATTGCAACACTGGGGACCCAGTGCCTGTCCTCTGTGTGTTGTGTGTGTGTGTGTGTGTGTGTGTGTGTGTGTGAGAGAGAGAGTGCACGCACACATGGGGCTCAGCTGGGGTCAGGAAAGGTCCACTGAGAAGTGAGTGTTCAGTGAGTTATTTGAGTCCAGTGGGACAGACTGGAGGATCACTACGCTTCATCGTCTTTCACTCACACAGGCGCGCATGTACGTGCACACGCATGCACGCACAAACACACGCGTGCACGCACTAACACACGTGTGCATGCACATAGGCGCACACGCACACAGGTGCACACAAACACGCCCACCTACATGCACAAGTACACGTGTGCACGCACTCAGGCGCACACAAACACGCCCACATATACGCACAAAACACACGCACGCACACATATGAACACAAACACACACGCACGCACACATATGCGCACAAACACAATTTATTCAACCAGTAACTCGCAGATTTGAACCAGTCATTGTGTTTTGTTGTGAAGACTTCAAAGTTTTCACTGGTTAGAGCCGTACCACTAACAGCCATACAGACCACAGCATGAACATGACACCAGCGTGACGGCTCAGATATAGCGCTACACCAATATTACTATTCAGATGACAGTGCTACAGTTGCAGTGACAAGAAAAGCCTACCTCATATATGGGTGTGGTTTAGCATATGGGGGAGTGGTTAGCTGCAGAAAGGGGTGTGGTCAGTAGTCATGGTGAGGCAGGGCATGGCTGGGCGTGGCTGAGCACTCACCTTCAGGGAATCCACCAGATCCTCCACCAGGAAGAGGCGGCGCAGCTCCTTAATGAGGGTGTTGAGACGCTCCAGAGCCAGATCACTGTACTTGTGCACCACATCCTCCGACAGAGACACATCCTGATCCAGATACAGCCTGAGAGAGAGGTCAGCATTCGGGAGAAATCACAAATACACATCCTCACTGATGAGACCAGCCTTTGACCATTCCTTCTCTATGTTAAACTAAATAAGGTGATGGGCATCACTTCTCACTCTTCAGCTGGTTTCCTGCTTCTAAATTGTTTGGTGATTTTTAGAACACAAAGAGCAGGACACAGTCCTTCAGGACCAGTGTAGAGTTTCCCTGATTTACTGGTTAAACACCAATCATTAAATAACTTTTGCTCTGCCAAACACCACCCAGATCACTAAGGAAGGCAACGTTAGCTAAATTAGCAGCTAAGTCACACTGGCCCAAGTGCACAGATATTGGTTACTTAGCGTGGCACAGACGGGCCTTGCAGACAGCAGGACACAGGGCTGACAAGTGTGCGCACCGCACCGTCTGCGCGCACCGCACCGTCTGCGCTCACAGGCCCTGACTGCTGCTGATTTTGCTCCAGGTCTTGCTAATGCAACACAATGATCGTTTATTCCAGAAAACACAATTTTCAAGGAATGCTGCAGCTAATTAAAGGCTAACACTATTTGGTTTAACCTCTGAGAAAAGTCCTGCTAACTCTATCTTAAGCAGAATTTAACAAGTATTTGTGTGCCAGGAAAGGAGATAAGCAGTAAACCCTTCTGTAATTCTCACACTCACACACACACACACACACACACACACACACACACACACACACACACACACACACACACACACACACACACACACACACACACACACACACACACACACACACACAGGAAGGTATTGTGTGCAGTATTCAAAGGGAGCTCAGATCTGAACATTTAGTTCCTCATGTGCATAGCGAGCATCAGAGACACACGTTTGCATGATGAATAACCGCAGGGATTAACTGTGCATGTGCTCAATGCCACTGCAAATACACCCCATTTAACAAACACCAGTACAATTTCAGTCCATCTGTAAGCAAACATTATCCTACATAGTTTTCTACTATCGATGTAAGGGCATATAGACCTGTATTTGTTTTTGACCCCAGTTCCATGAAGCAGAGAATGGCCAGACTGGGTGTGTCTGAAACACACCAAGGCAAAGGTGAGCTTTTAAACAGGAACATCTTAAAGTCAACACCTAACCGCACTGTGACTGTTCCAGCAAACCCAGGGTGTCCATAGACACCAAAAGCAACATATATCAACACAGATCAATTACAGCTCTGTATGAAAACCTGCCCTAACTCTGTGCACACAACCAAAAATGGGTTTTATGGCAGAAGGATGTTTAAAATTAGGAATGCCACTTAGCAAGCCTTATTTATACAGAAAGGAGCAAGAAGGACGGCACCATCTTAAACCAAGGGCGAACATCCGATATGGACACTGTAGTCCCCTTAAGCTGCCATTAAAATAAACTCATATAGATGGCGAAGGACATCACTGCATCCATAAATGGTCAACAGCCATGAACTACCCACCATCACACCGGCCACACACACACACACCCCATATTCTGATTACAGGTAAAGGTGAGTGCTTCATACAGGTTAAGTGCCCCCACAGGTGGACCTAAGCACTCCACAACACTACATAAACATGTGACATACATAAACATCAGAACCCCAGAGATACAGAAATCAGAGTTATGAATTGACCAGTTCACCAAACATGGTATAACCCCCAACCAATAACAGGTGTTAACTCTCAAACTGGTGTTTGTTTGTTCCATTACTGTATATTTAGAAATGGTACTTTGAACATAATTTATATTTAACTTATGAACTTATTAAACTTCTGAAGAAGCTCTACTTCGGATGCGACTATATCTGAAGTCCTGTGGATTTACTTTTATTCGGTTTTTTTTCCCTGTTTCCTGCTGTCACTCGTACTCCTGGCATGTTCTGCTTGTCCTTGCTCTAGTTTCAGTGACTGGCTCAGATCTGTCTGACACATTTGATTTTCCAGGCCTAGCCCTGTTCTTCTAGCCTCATTACATACACATGCCTTCCAGCACTCTGGAAGAGAGAGCCTGCTAAAAGCACACCTGCCACACGCGTGCGCAGTGTAAAAGCTAACGATGAGCATCAGCAGAGATGGGTACTGTTCACACACAGAGGACAGGCTCAGAGAGAGGACAGGCAGGCCCTCTTCAGAGTGGAAGGGTGTGGCACAGCCTTATGTTCAAAGGCTTACTGAGTTGTAGCATGACAGAGCATGGTGTGCCATCATTCTACATTAAACAATGTGGTGTAGCCTAGCATGGTGTGAGACAATACAGTTCAGTGGGATACAGTGTACAAGACATAGGGTAACCTAGCATAGTGTAGCATATCACAACAGTCTAGTGTGGTGTAATGGTGAACAGCACAGTTTAGCTAGCATGGTGTAACAGCGTGGTGTAATGTAGTGTAGCACAGTGTGATACGGTGTAGCGCTGGGTTGTGCATCCGGGTTGCCGCGCACTCACTTGAAAGGGTGGCCCTCGTCAGACTTCTGCACGGCCTGCAGGATTCCCTTGTATATCCTGAAGGTGATGGTGACAGACAGCAGGGCCAGGGCGATGTAAGAACACACGCTGACGATGCTGCACACGGTCAGGGACAACAGCAGGAAGAGACCGGCCCCGAACACCACGCCCGTCGTCTTAATGTCCCGCCAGTACAGGAGCTCCACCACTGCAGGGGAGAGGGGAGATCAGAGGGTGAGAGAGGGGAGTGAGAGGGTGAGATGAGATCCACACAGAGACAGACATCTCCAGCAAGCTTCATAAAACACTGTAGAATCACCATTGATTAAGAATTGCACCTTTTGCCCTTCTAATCCTTGCCCTGCACGCAATCTGTGATCTGTGATTGTGTGCAGTATGTCCACTACCCATCCAGTGTATTATATATAGATTAGTACATTTGTACTTCCAATGAACTCAGAATTCTATATGTTATTTTTGTGCCTCACTGTTGCTAGCCAGATGCACTGTAATACTCTCAAATGGAGGCCGCCTGGTCTGACTTTCACAGAAAATGATAGCTGGTTCTTAACTGAGCTTAATTGAGCTTATCTGTTATGTTAAGGGTTATAATTGTTTAAATTTAATAAGGTGTATGTCTGCTCGATTTCCACACACGTGCTGTGCTTGGAAGCCACGAGTCAGTTGCTACTTCTGGAGAAAAACCATATCATGTAATAGGTGTGTGAAACACTCAACCTAAACCAACAATTTTTTTATTCGCAATCAGAAACTGGCTTGCACGAATACGGCTGCAGGAAGGCAAGGGCAGAAAAGGTAAGGCCCAGCACTCCGTCACATGCTGCATCCGTGGCCAGGTCTGTCAGAGGCTCGGTGAGGCCCAGGGCACACACAGGACAGAACTCTGGCTGAACAAGGGCAACTGCAGACGTGAGGTGGAGGAAACCTCCAGCCATGACACCCTATACATGGTCAAGGCAGACAATAAACGTATCTCAATGGCACAAGGGAAGCAACACTGCGTACTGCAACACTCACTGATGGTCACACGCCACACTGCTTACGTGGTTCTACTACAATACTGACTGCTTAGCCGCTACATGCTGTCATCTCGGATATACACGCTCCCACTAAAAAGGGCCGGAGGGCGTTTACTTCCCGGCGTTTGGGGAGCACAGGACTCGTCTCCAGATTGCATTTCGCGGTTCTCATTCCTCCTAGGTCAGCCTATGATTAGGGCTCTGTAACAAAACCCGACTTTCCTTCCGACTCGCACTTCATCACGGAACACGGACTGCGACAGCGCGCAGTGAGCGCTTCTGCCATCTACTACCCTCCATGGGCATGACGTCATTTCAGAACCGTCTGCCTGTGCGTCTCATTTATGCTAATTTCATCAAACTTGCTCGACTAAATCTCAGTCACTGGCATTAACGTTATGCAAACATTTTCCACAACACTGCAAACCATCATTACAAAGCAATATTATCGTTATACAACAGAGTGCTATAAATAATTATATAGTTAGAAGGGGGACTCGAACCAAAATGACAATCGTTGCGTGGGGTGTTCAAGCATGGCAAAGTTTGTTCCAGTCAGCGACAGCTCTGAATTATAAAGCAAATCAAATTTATGCATTTCTTTCCACTCGATTTTGCTATCTCACTGCCCATTTCACATCATGCATTCTGAAATGAATACTCTTTCTGTAAAATGCCATTTAGCTTGTTAGCCATCAAGCCAATTAACGGTTCTGCTACTCGTGCAGCTCAGTTGACACTTGCTTAATCGTTCGCTTTCCAGTAAAACAGAACATTTAAACCCTGTCACTGCACACACGAATGAACAGCCATGGCATGTACCTCACGCCTTTGTCTACAATACACACCTAGGTAAACGAACCTCCCTAATTCCGAACGTGGTTTTCTACATTTGGTCAGCATGTACTAACGACTGGCTCAGCTAAAAATAGCCACAGCATTATCAGCCTGGACTTACGTGCTGATCTTCATCCAATTACAATCGTTTTCGAATCCTTTCTTATCGAGACATTATATTTGCGATTTCACTGGCACCCTTCAATCGTACTCCCCGGCGCTTGTCATAGCCTGTCCTGGTTTATCGCACTCTCGCAGCATGCTCAATCTCTCTAGCCTGATCAGATTTGACCTAATCGGGCCTCTACCGTCGGTGCATCGCAACGCCCCGATCTAAAAACCTCAAGTCGACGCCCCACTAAAGCGCAATAACAACGTCGTTCGCAAGAAATCGGAACAATAAAGCAAAGGCCAACACACTGAACCATAACGAAAAACAAACGCTTAAATAAAAAAAGACTGACCCCGCTTGGCATCCATCTTGTGCCTGCTTTTCGTGCACCAGCTCCGAGCGCAGCTGAGGGAGAAGGGGGAGGTTTTTCACTTCCTGCTAGGTCAATTGGAGGTCTTCTGATATAGCTACGCAACTCTGTGGTGCGCTTCTGACTCGTTCCAGCTTTGTCCGTCTATTTCTTTCCTCCGTTATTACTAGCTAATGTGAATGATTGTAAACACTGGCCAGAAATAAACGGTTCGCTCCGTTCGGCAGAAGAGCAGGCTCATGACAGAGCTGCGCTGATAAGCGTTATTAAAGCATCCCCAGCCGCGGTTTTGATCTATTAAGACGCATTAATCGCTCATTACCTTCACAAACAATGGGCAGCATGCTTTCTTTCATCTTACAACAACTCATACAAGAAAAAACAACACACCAAATTAGGTTAAGAAACCGAATGATAGGGATTACTTAAAAATACTTTGTATGCTGCTTTCACTTTGTATCAAATCAAAAAACAACTAGTTCAGTTAATATGAGGAGAAGTTTCAATCTGACACAAATATCCCATACTTCATGCTACGAAAATGCGGGATATTTGTAATGTCTATGGAAAACCTCATTATTTTGGTCAACCACTACAGAGGGCGTGCTTTGGCGTAACGGAATTGATTTACAATGACAAGGGGTCATTACACAGCGAATACAGTAAACAGAGCTGCGGGAGAATCTGTCTGGAGTTGAAGTCAGTCAGTCTGACAATGCGATGGTTTACGACCGAAGGAGGAAAAGGCTGATGCGAGTCACAACTTTCAGCTGCATACAAGCAACGGCCTGAAAGCGTCATCACTTTACATTAACCAATACAGACAAGTTTGAAAAACAGACAAGCGTAGTGTTTAAACACAGAACGTGTTGAGCTTTATTCATTCATTTGCCAGAGCATGTCCGATTTCAGAATAGCAACCAGAGGGTTTCTCATTTTAATTATGAATTCATTTAGCTAATTACTGCGGCCATTAATTTAACATTTTCCAAGAGCTGAACCACACGTAAAGTGCTGAAACAAGAAAAAAAAAAAAAAAAAAACCCTGGACACCAGACAACCCCTCGCTTTGCACAGACCTGTCGGTAGGGATTTCACAGCGCACCTCCGCAGGTATTTAACGGTTAAACTACTGG
>CM040760.1:27267971-27452971 GCA_022829145.1 Albula goreensis
AAAGAGAGAGAGAGAGAGTGTGAGAGAGAGAAAGGGAGAGAGGGAGAGCACGAGAGAGAGAGCACTATGACGCAGCAGCTGGGAGGCTCACTACACACTCACACACACTCACAAGTGCATGAAGTACCATGGAGCACTTCCTCCAGCTAGCCCTGATCTCCAGGAAAACACTCACAAAAACAGAAGTTAGACCTTGAGATCCTTCCAGAGACACACCTGCCAATGTGCCCTCCAGGTGCAGAGAGCCGTGTCCACATGACGCAGGGCTCAGAGGGCACACTCTCACGTCAAACCGCTAAAGCGCCGAGCCAAAGCGGTGAGCCAGGCTTAATCTAATGCAGCTTATTCTCCTGCGTAATTTACTGCCCTCCAACACATGCACAGCTCCTGCTGCACCACTGACCTCCAATCTCTGATTCACCAGCTCTTCAGTGCAAACCCGCTCGGCTCTTCAGTGCAAACCCGCCCGGCTCTTCAGTGCAAACCCGCCCGGCTCTTCAGTGCAAACCCGCCCGGCTCTTCAGTGCAAACCCGCCCGGCTCTTCAGTGCAAACCCGCCGGATCTTCAGTGCAAACCCGCTCTTCAGGCAAACCTCTTCAGTGCAAACCCGCCCGGCTCTTCAGTGCAAACCCGCCCTCGGCTCTTCAGTGCAAACCCGCTCGGCTCTTCAGTGCAAACCCGCTCGGCTCTTCAGTGCAAACCCGCCCGGCTCTTCAGTGCAAACCTGCTCATCCCTCTCAAATCATGATGCCTTAACTGTCCCGTCTGAAAGCAGGTTCCTCCTCTCTGAAAGTCGACACTCTCATTGCAGAACATGGCTTCCCCAGCTCAGGAGCCACCTCTTAGGTCCGCTGCTAACGCTAACAGAAGTAGCCAACATCATAAGCAATCCCCGCCTGCCCTCCTACGGGTGAGACACACATGCGTGTGCACGATCAGCATACCCGCTCAAAAGACAGGCCTCTTTCTAATGCTCCAAGGCTAATGATGGAACTGACTTATGGATGAATTTAAAGACTCAGGATATCAGGAGGGATAACACAGCAGCCCAAATACTGACGGCGCTGGCTGGGGTTCTGCATCCTGGTCTATTCACATTTTTGGTGTAAATCAGCACTTGCTTGATCAATTACCTGTGCAACAAACGGGGTTTCACCCACCTGGTTTCTTGGATCCAAACATTTTCCTAATTTTAAGGTGAAACCAAAATTCAGCACAACCTGGGACTTCCCAAGTCCAGGATTAGGAAACTCCTGGTATAGACCCCTGCTTACTGACAGCACGCACCTCTCCGGTTTCCCCTATGTGTATTCCAAATATGCAATTAAATTCAAAGAAGTTTCCCTTGTTCCTGTCACATGAAAAAATAAACTGTAATTGCATGCATCCACCACTAGATGGCACAACCCGACTGATGCTGATGACCAGTTATCGCGCTACGCAAGTGGCAGGATTTTTATTGCATTCACTCAATGAACCAACTAATACATACAGAGTATAATGTCTGCTCCTTATACAGACCTTGTAAACCTACTGAACACTTAAAGCTACACTACACTACAATACACTACACTTACAACACAGCAATTATGATCCAAAACAGTGAGAAAACCCTTGTTATCACAAAACCCTATGGTCTGCCAGCTAACAGTACTGATATGTTCTTCAGACATCCTAAAGGAGGGGCAAGGTTCTTTGCTGCATGTGAGAGCAGCACACCCAGCCTGAGTGCTGATAGTGGCAGACAGCACAGCAGAAAGTCCACTGCCAAAGCAGAACAGCGTCAGAGAAAACACAAGCTTCCTGCAATCAGTCTGTTCCGCTGCACTGCAGAGGAGATATGCAAAGGGTTGCCATGTTTCTTAGATCTGGACAGTACAGGTTTTAAGGCTTGTCAAACAAGTGAAGCAACAATTTTAGATAAGCTATCGGTGTCCGATGGGGCCCCTCATGTTGCAATGAGACGCCGTGGAGCTTTCTCACGTTCCACCGCGCCCCTCCCCGCCTCGCGGCACAGGTTCAGAATAGCTGCACCCTGAACTCGACACCTCCACTCTCCTGCATTCTCCACGTTGACACCTGACAGGAGAGCCCAAGGGAGGGGGCGACAGCGCTGGTTACACCCAGCAGGTGTGTTACTGCAAGGCCTAGAGCAGGGAGTCAGCCCAGGGGTGGGCACGGCAGGCCGCGGCCATGCCAGCCTCCATTCAATGTTTCAATGAGCCCAGATTTCCATGTCATCTCTCATAACAGCTACATTTCTCGACAGGCCAGTGAAGGACAGCTGAAGCCTGCTCTCGTGCTTGAACAGGAAACAGCTTACTAATCCATAAGCAAGCTGGAGCTGGTGTGTGTGGTTAATTAGCTAATTGAGCCAGGGCAGAAACTGACCTGCAGACACGCTGTCCCTCCAGGAACAGAGATGACCGACCCAGTTTTTGTTTGGATTTGACTGGCTGATTCTTTTCATTTGAAACAATAACACATTAACATAATCTACTAATCTAACCTACTACATTACAGACAGGTCTAGTGTGTTCTCCATGAAACCTCCAGATATATACTGTTCAATAAAACTATTAAAATGTCTCAACTTCAGACTGCACTCTATGACTTCACACAGACTCTATACTAAACTCTGTTGAAGATGCATGTACAATGAGACCCAACCAATCACTGGGTGGTTCCTTCAGGATTTCCTCCCCACAGCACTATGCTTTTATCTGATAAAGAGATCAATGTGCCACAAACAAAGCACTACATCAATCCCAAATCAAACATGTTCTCAACAATATACTGAACAAGAGAACAAAACCACTAGTGATCGCTGCTTTCATCTATAATGTTGCATTCATTTATACAGATTAAAACCCAGTCTATATAACATTCTACAAAACTTACCTGCAAAAATAATAAGAAAGTGAATTTAAGACATACATTATTATGTAATTTAAATGTAATTATATGTAATTAGTGTAAATGAACACTAACGCTGCCCTTTCCATTGCGTTTCATTACTCTTCTTGGGACAGTAATGTATCTCTTCAGTACTTACCAACAACCCACAAATGGACTCCACAAAGCAAACAGTGAAAAGTATGATGGGTGAATAGAATGGTAGAAAGCATTATGGGTTTTAAAAAAAAAAAAAAAAAAAAAAAAGTCAAAAAGTAACTGGGATGAACATAAATGAAATGAGCACCTATACTATTACACCACCCACGCACACACCAACACACACACACACACACACACAAAACAAGGCAGCAGTGGGTTAGTGAACACAAAGAAAACAAAGAGGAACAATCCAGGAGAAGAGGAACGGAAACAAAGACGGATTGTAAGATTATAATAAAATGGGTGAAGAAGGGAGAAGCAAATGAACCGTGATGATCATTTTTGGGGTGCAGCGGAGTGATGGGGAGCCACAGCACAGAGCGATGATGAAATTACCTGCTTCAGTGCTCAGGCTGGGCAGCCTGTCAAGTTTTGGGATTTGAGGCTTTTCTGTCCCTGTGGTGGTCTTGTCCTCCTCAGTCTCGTGGAGGGGAGTAGTCTTCTTTGGCTCTCCTGTGTTCGGGGGGGGCGATGGGGTGGGCAACAGGCCAGAGGTCTCTGGGACTTTGTGCTTGACATCCTCAAACAGAGCCTCTGGTTTCTCCAAGTCGGCCTTGACCTTCTGGGGTGAAGCCACAGATGCAGACTGACTTGAAAAGAGGTAGGACCTTTGAGACAAGCTTTCTTCTTGCGACTTTGCCTCTAAATCTGCAACAAGCTTCTCCTGTCCAAAATCTGCCAACAAGTCATGCTCTGTACCCCTTTCTGGTGCCTTTGCGAACTTGGAGCTATCTAGAGTTTCTAGGAATTCGTCAATTACACCTTTGGGGGGTCTCTCAACGAATTCAAACTCCTCCGACGAGACCTCGTGTTCAGATGCTTCTTCGGCTACCTCCGGCTCTTCACCAAACAGACCCTTGGCCTCCCTTTCAAGCATCAGTTTGGATTCCTTCACATGCTCACTTCCGACTTCCACCTGAAAACTGGCTGGATTTTTTGCCATTGCATCCAAGACCGGAGACAGGGAGTCAGTCACAGGGCTTCCAGAGTCAGAGTCTTCAGGTGCTATATTTTTAGAGGGCGGGCTTGGTGGCCGATTCAGAGCTCGGATCGGTCCGCTACCTTTCCGGAATCTTTACCTGAGAACATCCAGTCTTTTTCTTCCACCTCCATGGTTGAATGGAGGTCTTTACCCTTGGTGGTGGTCTCAGCCTCCTTCACGAGGTCAAATGTACCAAAGGTCTGCTCCGGGGTTTGGGCTCCTTCAAGCTTCCTCTTCTCAGCAGCACGGGCCTCCGTCTCCTCAGCCATTTCTTTCAACAGCAAGACCTTGGAGTCGAAGTTAAATGGATTTAAGGGCGACTGAGTGGGATTCTGAGGTCCAAGAACAGGACTACGCTCAGAATCAGGACTTCCTTCAGAGGACCCAGAGTCCTCTTTGTCGGGGTTCAGGGGAGACAGGTTTAGGATGTCTGGGAGAGATGGGGATGCAGACGGTTCTTCAGACTCCTGAGTGGGGGCTGCTGGAAGACTCTTTGAGGTATCGGACAGGTCCACGGCTGCCTCTGAACCTTTATGAACCAAATCAACAAGAGGGTCCTCTCTCTGCTTGCTTAAAGAGCTTTCTTGCAATTCACCTTCATGTGCATATTGCACCAAGTCAGGTGTAGGACTTTCGGACATTTTCCCAGCTCTGCTGTCAGATGCACTCCCACCAAAAAGGGGGGTCCCACTGCTGGGATCACTGATGGGCGCAAAGCCTTGGAACGGGTTTGTGGAAGCAGAAGATGGTTTCATGTCAAACATAAAATCGTCTTCTGTGTCAGCTTTGCTTGAAAGCATGTCGGTTTCATACCAAGAGCTCTTTGAAGAAGAAAATAAGTCTTTGGATGTGTCATCCATTGCCTTGATGTTGTCTTGAGATTGAGGGGAAGGTGCATCCAAGTTAGCTGTTGGGTTAAGAGGGGGGGGTACGTGCAGCGCAAAGGTCAGTATTCATTGCGGCATAATGAGGTGACAGAGTTGGAGTAGGTCCGGTGGACTCTCCAGGTTCTCTATTAAACCTGTGAGATTCCAGGGAACTGCTTCACAGTCTCCACTAAACTACATGCAGTAACTCCTCTGGACCCCAGTTTACCCAAGTACTCAAATTCTTCTCACTCATCTCCTGCTTCAGAAAGCAGAGATATAACTTTGGCTAATCTGCCAGGATGTTGAGCAACCAGCAGGTACTGATGGGGCATGCTGTAAATGACTAGCGTCTTTAGACAGAGAGTTACTGCAGAGGCTCAGGGAAGGGAGGGGCAAGCAGGGGGAGACGCAGGTGCCCCACCTCTATGTTCGGTGCCAAATATAAACCCTCAAAGTGCTTTCAAAATACTGGGGGGGGGGAGCAAAATACAGACCTTTTTGATCCATAAAACATGCAAGTGAAAATGATTATTAATACTGTAATTAATTTAAGGGTCAGTAAAATAAAGCAGTGCAACTGACAGGTGCCTACAATACAACAACACAAACAGACTTTTTTTTACAGTGATTTTCACTAGTTCATTTCTACACTGGTACAGAACAAAAGTGAGGGGAGAGGATTCAGAGCACGGACATGGACAAAAGGAACATTCTCTGACAAATCTAATTTACACACAAAGTAAACACTAGCCAAGAAAATACACGCTCAGCGCACAGGGACACCATTCAGACATGCAGAAACCGAACGGGCAAACACAGAACAGAGACAGGTCAGACAGAGCCAGCAGAGAGAACTTGCCTGAAGAAGACAGAGGCAGAGCCTGAGATGGAGCAGAAGAGGGAATTACGGGCTCATCTGGAAGAGGAAGAAAAACACACAGACCCGCTGAGTTGGTTTCAGGAGGATGGGCTGGAGCAGAGAGAAAAGCACAGACACAGCGAACAGCCACACCTCCAGCAGGGTCACACACTGCACTCAACCTGAGACACTATTAAACAGCCATCAGGGGCCATTTTACTGCAAATATTACTGTACTTTTTAAGGGAATATTGTCATCTTTTAAATCTGTTCATGATTGTCCATGCATTTCTTTTTAATACATTTCAAACAGTTGTAAGCATGACTAAAAAAAAAAAAAAAAAAAAAAAAAAGACGGTCCACACCAGCATCGGGGAGTTCAATGTAATACGTGAGCCTTCCTTAATCCAGCCTATTCTACACATTCACCAGGGACAAGCAACATACCATCTGGCTCTGAGAACTACGTCAACACTGAAACAAGAGTCACAACGTTTCCAGGGTATTCTCATGCAGAGTTATTCCTTCACATGTATTAAACTAGCCAATTACAACCTTGTACCAAAAAGTACAAAAACCATACTAAATGCTCATATGACATTACATGCAACCAGCGGCAAAAATACTACATTTACAGTAACACTTCAAGCTTTTAATTGCAATAGCGTATTAATTTCCATAACCTAATTTCCCATATGATTTATTTCTGCAGTTGGTTCAAAATCCAAAATGAATCCTGCAACTTAAAACAAAAGTTTGGCTACAGCTGCTGATCTGTTTTGGGTACATCCCCGTTACAGTGAGGGCTTTTTCAGGGTTACCAAGGCGGCGGAGCCGAAATGTCCCCCTCTGAATGTCACCCTGAAACTCGTCTGAGCCGAAATGTCCCCCTCTGAATGTCACCCTGAAACTCGTCTGAGCCGAAATGTCCCCCTCTGAATGTCACCCTGAAACTCGTCTGGGATAGAGGAACCTGGAGGCCATAAAGGCTGGCCTTTGCGGTTCTGTCAATAAAATCTGTCCCGTCTTCATTCCCAGCTTTCTAACCATGTTGGTTTTCAGTATTTTGCTGAACGGGGGAAAGAATGTGGAAGAAAAGGTTCGAGGTAAGGCAGAAAGTCCGTGATTTGTTGTGAATCCCACATTTACAAAATTCGGGCTGTTCATCTTTACAAAGCTTGAGACTGTATTTCATTAGAAAGCTGCAGATGGAATTAGCTCTGATATGAATGCAGAATTATGTAAATTCAGTACATTAGGATGATCTGCTGATGCCCTAAGACAGCTCCAATCTTACAGCAGAGCACAGAGCATTCACCCTGCAGCAATATATCAATGATAATCCGCCAACATACAACAGACAGCAGGCAAATATGATCTCCATTATGCATCTGTATATTCCAGCATATTCTATGGACACAGAAAAGCACACTTACCTATAAATTTGAAAAGAACTACTGAGAAATAAAGCTTTGTATTTCTCATTATTCATATGCTTTCATTTCATATTACATATGATCACAAGTGGAATATGGTAGGCATTTTTAATCAATTTATTGCGTCAATCAGACTCTGTAAAAATCAAGGGTAATGTGACTAAAATCTTGGCTGATCTTCTTTTATTTTTGATTAGTGATATGACCAAAATATGTGGTTGATGATTCTTCTCGATTTCAAGTGAGGCTGAAAGCTCTGGTGATTTTTCTGGGTTAGAGAAGCCTCTCGGATCGAATTACCTCTTTTGTCTAGGTTCCAGTTTTGGAGTACTAAACCTGTAAACAGACCAGTGAGACATGCATGTTACAGTAGACATTTAGGAGAATAGCATAATGGACTCGTTTTAATGCAAATGTATGCCGAGCACTACCAACTGCTGTTGCTGTTATTATGAAATGTCAAACACTCACAAAGCCAATCGGCTGAACTAAAGGTTAAATCCACAAATCCATGTCATATTAAAATCAATCCCCTGTATAAATTTGACAACAACTCCACACAAATCCAATATATATCCATCAGTGTCCTTCTAATTCCAGCCATAAATTTCTCTGTCCGATACATTACATTCAGTTAGCCAATGCGGTTATCCAAAGCACTTTACAGTACTACAGAACCTTAATTTGTCCACAAGACCTACACCAGCAACACTGACACTGACCTGGCTCACAATGCAACTCAACACGGGCGCTCAACATGGGCCCTCAACACACCCAGACCAGAGACCATGTGCATGCAACTGCAAAGCACGAATAATGATGGTTGACTATACCAACTCAGAACCATGACCTAATAATCATAAACAATAACAGAAGATACTACCATTTCTGCTGTCCTGAGACCCTCAGAGTACACACCACCCATACCAAGTTAACTCATCTCCAGCCCATCACCATCCTATTGCCAACCTGTATCCTACCAATCTCCAACCCCTCCTCCACATGTCCACCTCTACTGATTATGCTCCCTTAGCAACACTGACATGCCTTTCCCAGCCCTTCAACATCACAAAGAAGTGAGGAAGTGTGCAGCACTGTTGTGTTATGACTAGGAGTGTAAGGGTTCTGAAACCAAACCCGTGATTGATAAGCCCACAGTTTCAGTTAGCACTACTCTAACTGCTTCTCTAGCTGTCCAGTTCCATCATCACAGTGATGATTTCAAACAACAAAATGATTAAAATATAATTTAAGTATTTCAATACATGAAAATAACATGTTTGCCTGCAATACTGACACTGGATATCAGATAACAAATAACCTACTGTTCCACACATCTGTGCTAGTACAATAAGGCCAACATATCTTCTAAACTTGGCTGATCAAGTTTTCAGTACTGAGACTTACAAGAAGAACAAGAAGATATAAAACAAACAGGGTAAGCTGAAAAAGAAAAATGGATGAACACAAGCAATTCTGGCTTGTATGCCTAAACAATGGTTCCAAATAACTGGCTTGTAAGGAAGTGTTGAACAATACACACCTTGTTTGTAGGTAGGTGGTACTCAACGCACATTCTAATGTTTGCACCTTTGCACCTGAATCTCAGCCGAAGCAATGCGCAAGCCAAGTGAAAATTAACAGAGGCGACAGCCAAGGCGACAGCAACACAAAACCCGCAAGGTCACAGTGACCTCGCGTATCCCGTCCAGTTTATTTTCCAATCCACGTCCCTAGCCCATTTATCATCCGCACTCATTCACTCCGGACACTGAGGAACCGGACACACTCAGTACTGTACAACACCAGATCAGCTACATGCACACTGTAGCTCTGCAGAGTGTATCCTGTTATGCATGTCACACCGGAACCCTTTCAGATCTGAACAGCACAGGCCAATGAGCCATGACAATGACGAAGATACATTCCATCCCACACTATCGCTCCCAATGAAAAGAGCTACAGCTGTAAAATCTGCATTATAACCACCTTCATTGTAACTGCACATTCTGTGGGCTTTTTCATGCAAACCAGAGGCCTATGAGCCACCTTAACGTCAGTGCAGATATGAGGAGATGAGCTGCTTTTCATTTAAAGTGCTGCCAACTGCCAGCACCAGCCTCAGAGTAAGACTGCTACCAGCAGTTTTCCAGTGACTCATTTCTAAATAGCAGCAGTGTCAGGATGTACTCTGTATTTGTGTAAGCCTCCTTCACCACTACCAAGAATACCTCTAACGTCTGAATGAATGGGTTTCAAATGACCCTTATTGGTTTCACACAGGCTCACCAAAACGTATCCGGAAACTCGCACTGCAAACCCAGCCATGGGTGGAGAGTGTGCTCATCAGCTTTCAGGAGCCGCACATTCGGCTCCTTTCTACATCTGCGATGCTCTGCCACCCCAGGGGCAACGCTGGAGACCTGCTCTAAATCTGCAAGTAGTATGGCAGCATAATGTAATGGAATCTCAGGCATTTACAGAGTTCAGTGTAGTGTAATGGTTGGGAGCTGGGCTGGACACTTCAGATATCAATTTAGGTCACAGTGTAGTAATGGTTGGCTGGGCATAATGTAATGGTTATGGGGAGCTGGGCTTGTAGCTCAGAGGTTACAGTGTAGTGTAATGGTTAGGAGCTGGGCTTGTAGCTCAGAGGTTACAGTGTAGTATAATGGTTAGGGAGCTGGGCTTGTAGCTCAGAGGTTACAGTGTAGTATAATGGTTGGGAGCTGGGCTTGTAGCTCAGAGGTTACAGTACATAGTGTAATGGTTAGGAGGAGCTGGGCTTGTAGCTCAGAGGTTACAGTGTAGTATAATGGTTAGGGAGCTGGGCTTGTAGCTCAGAGGTTACAGTGTAGTATAATGGTTATGGGGAGCTGGGCTTGTAGCTCAGAGGTTACAGTGTAGTGTAATGGTTGGGGAGCTGGGCTTGTAGCTCAGAGGTTACAGTGTAGTATAATGGTTAGGGAGCTGGGCTTGTAGCTCAGAGGTTACAGTGTAGTGTAATGGTTAGGGAGCTGGGCTTGTAGCTCAGAGGTTACAGTGTAGTATAATGGTTAGGGAGCTGGGCTTGTAGCTCAGAGGTTACAGTGTAGTATAATGGTTAAGGAGCTGGGCTTGTAGCTCAGAGGTTACAGGTTTATTCATAAATATGAATTTTTCTGAGTAAATATCCAGCTGTATAAATGGATAGTTTAATATGTAAGTGGCTCTGGATAAGAGAGTCTGCCTAATGCCTATAATGCACACATAGTTAAGGCAGAAAGCGTAGGGAGTGTTCAGGCCTGTGCCTGATGCAGTGCTGCATACTCTGTTCATTCTGGTTAAATGGTGAGCCTAAAAGGGCTGAATATCTTCTGGTCCCCTCAGATATACGTAGGGTTTTCCTCCACATCCTCACACACACAGCTACACACTGCTGGCCCGCTTTCCCACAGCTGCCTGTCAGGACGCCAGCACACATGACAGACCGATGACCAATTAACCCGTGTGACTGGCCCTTAGATACAGAGTAAACACACACACGCCAAACCACCACAAACTGCATTTCACTTTTGGAAAAGTACAAAATAAATAAATAACATTTTAACCAGGACATTTTTTTCTGACAGTCTAGAGCTTAATGTAATACGCCACTGCCTGCCTAACCAAGCCTTTCTGCTTTGAGAAGTCAATGAGCTGCTGATGTAAACAGCAAGCTGCAGCCTAAAAACCATTTCCTCTGCAAGAATTAGGCCTATCATGTCCAACACATCAACTGGAAGCCACACTATTTGGTTAAAACCTTCAAGTACAGATGCTATTGAAAGTGACTGTTAAGACTTTAGTTTCAACATTGCAATGCATCCATGTATAGAAGTAGTACTAAAGAACTCAAATGGCTGTTTCAGTGTGCATTTTGAGAAAGCTGGTTAGTCCATGGAACAAGAGGGACCACTGACCATACAACAGATAGCTATACTCCAATTACAATTGTAGCCAATGGGCAAATTACATCACTGATATGTACCGATTATGTGTTTACCTAGAGGAGAATCACAAAGAATATGTCATTTTTTAGTTGTCAGAGTAGCTAGTTCTGAGGAAGAGAAAAACTCTCAATACTGTGCCGTGACGGAAAACTAGACGTCTAATCTACATTACTGATCCTACTATCTGCACAGACATATGTACTCAGTTTAAAAACAAAAACACCCGGCAAACTCTATTTTTACAAATTTCACCATTTAATTTAATATTCTCAGATAAAAGAGAGGGCAGACGTAGTGAGAACATAAGGGCAGCTGAACTAAATTTGACAAAAAACTGGTCTGTCAGTTCTTCTGAAACTCTTCCGCATTTTACCCTCGGGCCATCAGAAGTTTGTGCCAATTTGTGCTTCCCTATCTACATGAGCATGGGCCATCACCAGCGCACAGCCTGCCCAGCCTGCCCCGCCTGCCCCCCCCTGCGACACACCAGCCACACCACAAATAGCGGAGGCACCCCTACGCAAACACTGGGTGCCGATGACTCCAACATTTGGCCCTTCATCCTGAATGCAAGACCCGTTAGTTAAGTCATGAGTCTGCAGTTGGCTACTGTACCTGCCGTGCGAATCTGGGTCCCAGAGCCTAAATAATTTACAAATTCAAATACTAGTAAGCCAGGTAACGTTAGCAAGTCAACGGTGTCAGTAACCACGGTCGCGTTCAAAAGGAAGTCTATTCGGTTTTGTCACATCCAACTTAAAAATAACCAACACATACTGAAAGCAAAGACTGTTTAAATACCCTAACCCTAACCTACACAACAAATACGCAGCAGCCGCAGATTGCGGAGCCTCAATGCTGACGGAGAATGTTTTCCTCTAGCGTTAGCTTGCTGATGAAACTGCCACATCAAGCTGCTGAACGTTACATAAATGAAGACGCTGCTCAGACTGCATTCCTGGATAAAACTACCTTTTCCAAACCGATCTGCGTGTTCGGACCGCACCTTTATTCATTTAAAGCTAACCAGCGTTAGCTAAATTCTTTTGTTCTAACGTTGGAAAGCTGCAGTATTCACGGGCAAGCGAGTTGGCACTGGCAGCTAATTTCACATCCATCTAGCAAGCTAGCACAGATAGCTGCTGGCTAACTGAGCGCTAATGTACCTCTAAACCTCTAATTCGCAATGTTAAAGCTTTCCATTACCAGCCTGAAGGTTAATCACACCAATCAAAAAGTTCAGTAAACGTTACAGGAAAACGGTCCGGACAGCCCTGAACACAACGCGACTTCTCCCTTTGTTGAGGAACAGTCTCGCAAAGCTAACATTAGCGCTATGAGAGTAACATGATGTTTTGGCATTTGACTCGCGTTGACAGATAAGTCAATAGTATTTAACAGTATGGCTGGTGGATTAACATTTGATAGCTACCACGCCAGCCAGTTAACGGGAACTAACACACTGACTTTAGAGGTATTCAGACAGAAACACTGTGTTTGAGTGTTGCTTTAGCCTCTGCGTTTCGCGTCATTATCTGCTTCCCGTGATGTTTGGCCAAAACAGGTGGGCCACATCAGGCATAGCCTGTTAGCTACCGTTAGCCAACTGCACGCGTCCCACAAGATACCTCAGCTAGCTACAATGCTAAAAATCCATCGATTTTGCCACCTCATCGGCTTGCTAATAGCCATAACCAGAAATCCCCATTGTTCGTTTGAAAGCAGCATCACCCATGCCATATCTTTGGATAAGGGAGGGGGTGTCAACTCTCACCACTCAAAAATACAACTATACCAACTGGCTGTGGCAATACGTTCCAAAATAGCGTGCAAACGAGCTAACGTATGCTAGCCAACACACTGACGCATTGTTAGCCTGCTAGTGGTTATACTGTCTCTCAAGCTTGTGAGGCTTGGTAAGGTTTGGTGCGGTCTTGCGATTTCTGTTTTAACCTTAGTATGCCAATTAACTGGTCAACATTAAGATTAATCTTTTAATGTTACTTTGTAACGTCCATTCAAATGTGTTACTCACAAGATACTGCTGAAGCTGGAGAAGGCGCCTCTTTCTCAGCTATCACAGGTGCCTCTATTGGTGGTTCTGGTTTGGAAAATATATCTTCTGTTTCAGGTTTAAGAATAGTTTCTTCTGTGTCTGGCTGGACCACTGTATCTTCCTTTACTGCTGGTGTGACAGTTGGTTCTTCTGTTTCTGGTTCGGGGATTTTGTCTTCAGTCACCTCCGCCTTTGTCTGCTCCTCCGTGAGTTCTGCAGCAGCGCTGTCAGACGGCTGCGGCGCTTCTGGCTCTGTGGCTTGTTGGGGCTCGGGGCCAGAGGGAAACGTTTCTTTAGGCGGATCCTCCTCGGATTTAACAGCATCCTGTACCCCGCCGGTTAAATCTAAGATATCATCCTCTTCTCCAATGTGTTTAGCCTCGGCTTCGTTGTTTTCGTGGACCTCCATGCCATCAAGCGTACTCATCTTTTCCGTCCCAAACTCTGACTGAAGTTTGTCGTGTTCTTCATCAGTGTTAACGGTTGTTGACGAAACGTGATCATCCATAGTTGAAAACTCTTTGGAAAGTTTCTCACAAACTGACTTTTTTTCAAATTTAAAGTTTCCCGAATCCCCCCAAGGATGTTACAAAACTGCAGTTTTACTCTGCAATGTCCAAAGTAAACTGAAGTTCACCAAATGCGCCACAGCCTCCTCCTGCCACGGCAACCCTGGACAGCCTAAAAGTCCTGCGCGTACACAGCACCGCGCCACACTGCAGAATGTTGAAATAGAAGCAAAGACAGAATGACCAATTACCAAACAGGAACTCTGACTGATGTCAATTTAAACCAATATATTTTAGCAGGGGCAGTTCCCTGCCGCCCACTCCAGAAGGTAAGGCCGTGGCCAGTGCCGCCCCTTTCACGACCCTGAACCTGGATATCGCCCGCAGCCACTTAACGTTCTGGAAGGGTTGCGCCTCGTGCTTTCAAATCCAAGGATGACATAACAACCATGTCATATACCGTGGGACAAAGTTCATCAGTTAACAGACCACTAGACTCTTATGTAATATAAACTTTCCCCATTGGCATACAGGTCTATGTAAATTGAGTTGAGGAAATACCCATGGAGAACTTGCAAACTATACACGTTTGCTCCTCAAAGTATAGTACGTTTTAATAAAACTTGATACCCACGAAAATGTTAATGTGTTCAAGCATGGTGATTTGTGTTCAAGATCAAAGATCAATCAAGGAGATTGGACTTTGCTAGTTTGTGTCATTTTGCTAGTAAACTGCAATGAAAAGTCTCTTAAGTTTTGAAGATTTCCATTGACCAACAGCCGTGAAATATTTAGCCATTCTAAGCTAAGGCAACCCGGATCAAATTTCTGTCTGTCAGCAGATGCGTGATCCAATACGAAACGTAATTCCACTAAAGAAATTCGAGACACTTCTGGGGATCACAAAGACCAGATGTGTGTGCACGTGCCCAATTTTCACTGCAAAAATTACATAACGATGTAAGCTTCTCGTTCTCAAGATGAATCCATTCATGTAAGATCGAAACCAGTCTCATAACATTCTTTTGCGAACCTTGTGACAATATAACGGCAAAGAAATGCTTGTAAATTATGCACAACACACAAAGAAAAGCGAATGTACAGGCTTTTTAAAGTTGCAAGTTTTATCCAAAATCTACTTGATATTCTCGTGAAATCACTGTTCAGCTTTTCAACTGCTGACAACACTCATGGCAGAATTGTATGTAATTCTCTTTAGATACACATTTGAATTTTAATTCGGTGCTCATGTAACTACGGAAAGTTTTCTGGCTTTGTCTTTAGGGAGTAGCAGTTGTACTGCAACTTCACATAACTGTATGTGGTACGAGTTCCAATGGGAAATGCACTGTTACCTTTACTGTGGACTTGCTTGGGCATGTTTGAGAAAGCAACGTAATTAACATAAAAGCTGGATAATAATCTAAGCAGAGGTAAGTCTGACTGTCTCTCCTGTCATATTGACCTCATACATCTCATCTCCCATACAGTGCAGCACCTGTCATTATGGGTTCATTGTGATGGCAGGAATGTTTTATGGAGGAAGCATGGTACCCGTAAAGCTAGTACTGTGATTGGTTCACTGACACTGTGATACCATATGCCGTGGCCCAATGCCAGCCCTAAAAATACACACGTTAATGTATGTATGAGGATCCCATGTTGCAAAGGTCGCAGTAGCTGTGTGGATGTGTCTATGAGATTATGCAGGTTTATTTTTATATGAATGTGTTTATAGATTTATGCACATACAGGCAAGCACACTTAATTTTGATTGTAAAAACATCATAAAATGCAAGACAATTTTTTAGATTACTGTTCATGAGTTTAAATTGACTGTAGTAAATTATTGTAGTCATTTTGAGTGAATGTGCAAGTGTGTGCATATTTATGATATTATATACACACATATATAAACATATAGTGTAATATCACAGAGTATATGTGACAAAATGGTTGTTTTGAGAATGCGTTCGTCTGAATGAAGCGGCTGCGTGGGTTGCTCCGTGAGGGAGCTGGCAAACCTCCATGGTCCTTGCATGTCGCCTGTATGTAAAGACTGCCTGTAATGTGCTGAGCGACGCGTGTTCCATTTTGGCTCTTGGGTTACCGTGAGGTGCAGACCCACTCTGGTTGCAGTGTCACCTGTCAGCGCACCATCAGAAAAAGCTTTGGAGCTTCACAGATACAGACGTCCAAGCACTTCAGATGGACTTAAAAAAGATTCTCAACTTCAGTGAAACATCCACTCAGCTACCTGACATTTAGACGCATTGAACAGATCCATCTGAAGTTGATTTGGTACGCTGTTATCCAATCCTAACAATGGAGATGGAAAAAAAATTCCCATTGGTATTTTCAAAATGGCACACATTTCAGTTCTGGTTTGACACAAATCAGGCTGAGCACAACACAGCCAGTAAAAATGGACATGGATCTTGGAGTGTATGCAGAAGACTCTACTGCTCTGGACCTGCTGTGTCACTGCACTGCAGGATGAAAGTAGACCTCCAGCACTTTACACATAAGGAGAAAGAGATTACGCATGCAGGGAAGTGCTTGCAGTCTGCCCAGCCTCTTTGCCATCTGCAGTCTTTGGGATTCTTTTGTGCTCAAGTTCCTGTCAGGAATGAAATGCAAATCTCACATTAATGGCGTTTTCACAGTGCAGATCAGCTGAGCACATCTGCCAGGGGGATCCGCTGTAATCCCTGTGACCCATGGCTCTGTTCCATTGCTCACTGGGCCACATTTGCTGGCCAATAGGACAGGCCTATCGGTGGAAGATGTCTGCTAATGTATGAAAACATAATACGCAGCATCATGGGGTCCCTAGCTGTGGGCATACTAACAAGTGTACCAAATTATTATTGTACAGTACTTTTACAACAAAAAAATGTGTCCATTTTATAACTGAAACATTTTCATGAATGTATTTGGCCTCTGAGACCACAGGCTACCCGTCCTGTGTATCTTATGCATTGTCTTACATTTGGAAGGGGGAACTTTTGGAATAACACTTTCACATAGAGGGCGTTTGGATTGTTTTCTCCAGCTGTATGTGATTACTTGACCCAGGTAGTCTGGGTTTCTCTCCCATTCCAAACACACTCTGTTAAGGCTGACTAGCATCATTGAGCTGTTGCTTGTGCAGTGTGTGTGTGTGTGTGTTGTGCAGTGTGTGTGTGTGTGTGTGTGTGTGTGTGTGTGTGTGAGAGTGTGTTTGAGTATTTGTTCAGGGCCAACACTGGCAGGTCATAGCCTTAAGATGCTGAGAAATTGGCATTAAAAATTCTCCACTCAATAGCTGCAGGGATATTTCTGCCTGTTTCAGCTCTAGCCAATCAGCTTGCACATTTTTACAGCATTTGCCATAACTTTACAGCAACGAATGCTCTGAACCGGAGGGCGTTTTTGGCACCATGTATGGAATGACACAGCAAAAAAATCTTTTCAATAAAATGATTTCTTCACTAGAAGGTTATTTCTCTAAATAAGATATTTATGATATTTTTGTTCAAATGTTTTCTCCTTATACATCTTCAAAATGAAAATACCTTTTGTGTTGTGGGTGATGTTGTTGTTTTGGGGTTTGGTGACTGTGGTGTTTTTCTGCTGCTCTAGCTGCGGGGTGGGCGGGTCGGAGGGCACAGACGTTATTTTTGTATGAAAAAAACTGAGAAAATCAATAGAAATCATTTCACCAACATAAAATACTTTGTTCATACTATTTTTATTCAAAATCTATGAAATTGTTGTTTTCAGTTTTATTCTTGTTTTTAAAGAATATCACACATTGCAGCCAATTAAAAAATGTACTTACAATGTTTCATAAAATGATTACCCTACATTAATGTAATAAAATAACAGAATTCTGAAATTATTATTTTGTCTTTTGTAAATATACTTTTGCACTTCAGAAAAGTGAAACAGGTTTATTGGAAAGGTGTGGGTATTAGCTGTTTCCCACCCAGCAGTGTGCTTGGCCAGACATGGCTGTGCCCTCAGACCTCGGGCCAAGGGCGCAGGTCATTGCAAGTAAATATGAGGCAGAATTTGTGCTCTAAGTTCATGAAGTTCAGGTGATGCTTTAAGAAACACAATTTACATCCAAATGAGGCAAAACACAGGGGGAAGTATCCTTTATTTTAGGGAAAAAATGTCAAGTGTGTTGTGCCTCCTTTTATAAGTTTAATAAGTAAAACACTGAAAACAGGAACTGTCTGTAAATGATTAGTGTGCACTGTATTTCTTAGGCCTAAGAGAAGCAGCGACTGTGAGGGGGGACTTCCAGCTTTACTCAGCCACAGTACGCTTCCACTGCTCCACTGATTCAGGAACCGGTGGAACAGATGCGGGGAAGGAGCTGAAGAATGTGTGCCACCACCGCCGGTGCCACCGTGTTTATCGACTCCAGACTTCCTGTTGTTTGTTATTCTCAGAGATAATTCATAAAGCTGAGGGTTGTGGAGACAGTAGGTGCTCTGCTCCGTGAGCAGGTCATGTGACTCAGAGATGATGCCTTATCTCTCTGTGCTGGCGTCTGCAGGCTTCCTGCATGTAAGGAGCAGTGCAGCTACAGCGTAACGCAGTACGCAGCTACATTATTTACGCTGCATTATTTATGGCACCAAGCCGTCGCCCCAGCGTTCTGCCATATCTGTTTCCAAAGGTAACATGAGCACGGTGGATTGAGGGAGGCAGAAACGGCGGCTACAAGATCACTATCACCCCGTTCGTTCCACTGCTCCAAAGGGCCCCATAAACATTTTCTAGAAAATCACAGAGGTTAGCTGTCTGAACATCGACTGGATAGACAAAAAGCAAAAGCCAAGCTAGTACATTCAGAGGGAAAAAAACACATTCCCAAATTGGAAAGACCAATAATTAAATCTGAAAAGTACACCGGTAACAGCTGTCACACCCGCGTGTTTGAGTGGCAGAAAAGTGGGAGTGTAAAGAGGTTTTTACACAGCAGGTCAGGGATCAGGGCCGAGCAGGTCTGGGATCAGGGCCGTACTCTCCCTGCTCTTTCCCACTACCTTACAGTGGGAATGCTGCACATGCCCAGTTAGTGCACACCGCGGCCGAAGCCCAGAGAGGAATGTGAGTCACAGACACGAGGCTTGCGGCACAGCCGGGGTGCGAGGAGGAGTGGAACCCCACTCCTAAAGCAGGAGGGCCCAAGAACCACACATCTCACATGTGCTAAAGAGCTGTAACTGGGTGCTGCAAGGACCCTAAACACCACGCTAATGTTCCAGGGAGAGACCAGCACAGTGCCACATCCCAGGGATCCGCGCACACACAGAGCAAAACTTTCAGCACAGAACCTACAGCTGGGCCATGCTCCTCCAGCACAGCCAGAGGCTTATCGGGTCCCAATCACTCTGTGTGTCCCGCGCAAACACAGCCCGATGCCCTGACAACCAGCACAGAGGTACTTACCCCTGCCGGATTGTGGAAACGCACACCCCAATGGACGGCAGAGCCCAGACTCTGGTCTGATCAGCTTCATTGCTAAAGTGGGGGAATTACGTGGGCCTGCATTAGCATCTCCGTCACTGGCCGTCCTCCATGTTGCTAAATTCATCCCAGAGCCAGTCACTGAAGGCCAGATGCTACCGACCCAGTGTCCCCGGATTTTACATGATAATGTGATTGAATTCCCACAGTGACTGACAGCAGCTACGTTCAGCGTGGGCTTCATAAATGAGTCCACACAGCTCTGAGTTTCAAAAGCCTCAAGACTGCTGAAGAATCAGATCAAACTAAATGAATGCACTATTTATTTCCTCTAAAAGATACTTTTTCACTGAAGGGTGAAAGGTCTTTAATGACTGGTTATGGCTAGGGTGAAGTTGACATAACTAACATTGAGTGAAACCTGCACAGGTACACAGGACAGAGTTAATTTAACTGGCATGCACTGTGTTCTGGAAGGTGTGCTTAAATAGGAGCACATGGGCATCTTGCACAGTTAGCACAACCCTGATATTCTCCAAACGCTATGATGCTAAAGCCTTGTTGTGAAAACACTGTGACCGAGCCAAACTCAAATGAAGGCCAAACAGCAGATGTGGAGTTTGCTGATCCTCACTGTGCACTCTGTGAGAACATGTCCTCTCGGCTTCACCTCACAGGTTTAAAATCCCTCTGTTATAATCTCTCACCCTGATACCTTTATCGAGCCTGATGGGCTGGGTTAGCATTAGCTCCCCTGCTGGCCAGCTGGGGAATTGCAGCCACACCTGGCCCAGTTACCCACATCACGCAAGTAGGTGGGGGAGAGGTCGTTTGGTGCGCAGCTGGCTGCCTCCTGAGGCCACTGCGAGCACACTCTCTGTCTGACCCCTGACTCTGCACATCGCGCTCATGAATCATGTACATTTCTACTGAGAGGCGCCTGGCAACCGTTGCCGGCAGCAACCTCGACTGTGTGCAGAGGAATTCTATACAATTCCCCAGAGCTGCCGCTTGAGTGCAGCCGTTTAATCCCACAATTAAGTCAAGAATCTGTGCAGGACTGCTTTAATTTGTTGACGGGGGGAAACATATATCTATGTATTCAGCCGACTCCGGCATTTTCTTTGCTGTCCTGAAATATAATAGCTGCAGCGAGTGTTGGTTTGCCAGAGAAAGAAGAGCAGAGTCTTGTGCTTTAGAGTAAGTGCTTGGGGGAGGGTTCAGCTCCTCCGCATCGTTCCCCAGCGAGCCTCTGGCCTCCAGTCAATCAGTACCTTAAAGCAGAGCCATCTGAACAAAGACACCAAAACCCCCACCTCCTACCATGGCGCATAAGGACTGCTGGATTTCTATGTGATGCATAATACCCAAGGCTGTGACACTAACACCTTGGAAGAGCTCCTTCTTTTTGCTGAAACCTTTTGGGATGCATTTTTTCAAGCTGCTCTGGATAGGAGTGTTTGCTAAACACGAAAGTGTGAAATATGACAGCATGTGTTCTGAGCTCTGACCTGCAGTTAAAGGCACACAAACCACTGACACATGGAGAGGTCACCCCTGCCATGGGACTACCATGTGATCCAGGCCACACCCATATCCCAGCATGCCATTCTCCCCTTTCCTGCCTGCTGATGTGACTCCCATCAGTTAAGTTTATTTTTAAGAGCTGTAAAAGGACACGTTGCCCCATGGGCTGTAAGTTAGGAGGACTGACTAGGTTTGGGGGCTCGGTAGGGGGGTAGGCAGTGTTTCACGCCCCCTTCTCTGCACCTCCTGTTCCATCCTCTCCGGACAGCTGTCGGAGTGACCTTGCTGACCCGGCTGTGAAGTAGGTGACAGAGACGGCCGCCGCAGCAGCGGCAGAACCTCGGTGGGCCTCATGGTGACCCCCAGCAAAGTCAGGTCTCAGCTGTCCCTCTATGACACGCTGTGATTCCGCTACAGCTCCACTCATATTGCACTGGGTTACATCACACAGTCAGTGACCAATCAGAGACCGGCTCCAGCCAAACACACTTCCTGATCTTACCCAATAAAATCCACACACAGCGGAAGCAGGGACTGGTGACTTAGCAGTTCACGGAGCTAGCTGGAGAAGTCATGCATCTGCATGCTCTCATTTCCTCCCAGGCAGGATGGCCACATCACATCTGTAATGTGTGAGAATGGACGTCCCACTGTGGGCACCACAGTCTGTCCAAAATTTCACAGTAATGGAAAAAAAGATGAAAATACCCTGGCAACACATATTGCAAACATAATATGGCCCAAATTCCATAGGAAGAAGAGGCTGCCATGGCAACAAATCTATCTAAAGCAGAAGGATTTGCTCTGGAGGCAGGTTTCTGCCTCAGTCATCAAACAATTCTGGGGATAAAAACGGTATTTAAAAAAACCATGAAACTTTTCAAAAAAAAAAAAAAAAGCATTCATTGAGTGCCTGAGAAACATCTCAAGTGTAATTCTTCCATTTTTATAAACAAACCTCTCAAATATTTTCATAGGACCTTGTACAAAAAAGTAAAAGGTTTTACTGGAGATTATCACTTGCATAGTCTACCACCTAAGAAAACATGTCAATGTTAAATAATATTAGGATAGGTTTTTATGATGACCAACGGCAACTATAATTAAGCACATATAGAGGACAAATGAAATTAAATTATTGGTAGCATACCTGAAACAAACTAACCACTGGGGTTTTAAAATATAAGTAAACATATTTTAATACCATCTATCTGCTGACAGGGGTAATCGGGCTTCTTTTCAAGGCTGATGTGTTTCTTGGTGAGCTTGCTTCATTACTGAAAATTGAAACAGTGGTCTGGGCTGGGTGAAGTGCACCATGGGATAGTTTTGTGTGGGCTGGATGAACTGCACCATGGGATAGCTTTGTGTGGGCTGGGTGAAGGGCATTATGGGATAGCTTTGTGTGGGATGGGTGAAGTGCATTATGGGATATCGCTGTGTGTGGGAAGGGTGAAGTGCATTATGGGATAGTGTTGTGTGGGCAGGGTGAAGTGCACCATGGGATAGTTTTGTGTGGGCAGGGTGAAGTGCATTATGGGATAGTTTTGTGTGGGCAGGGTGAAGTGCACTATGGCAGAGGTGGAATGCCAGATTGCCAGAGAGCAGGAATCTGCAAAGTCACTGCAGGCGTGGCGGGGGGGGGAGTGTTATTGTGCTTGGCAGGACAGGGGGTTGGAGGATTGGTTCTAGCGTCTGTGGCCCTCAGCCCAGGGCCTTATCGTCCCTCTATTTGTCTCTTCTATTTAAAAATTATATTAACTATGCAGGGGGACCATCTCACAATGTGTGTGTGTGTGTGTGTGCAGAGTCAGAAGAGCAGGTTATCATCCCAGTAAAGCTATCTAACAGGTTCAGACTGAAGCCTGAGTTTCATTTTCATGCACCTTTTTTCTGACGCTGTGACATTCCTGTCACTGCATTACTGAAATGACACTGGCATGGCGCTGAGCTGAGTGTTCACTTTGTCATCGCCGGAGAGTGGCAGGGCTGTCCACACTGCTGCCAGTCCCCATGCTGTGTTATCAAACCCTGAAACAAAGTCTCAAAGCAAATGCTATCTGATAAGGACTTTTCCAAATTTGTTTCCAACATGTTTCTAAAACATTTCAGATAAGATAGATAAGTGAAATTCCTTTTTTTACATAAGACTTCTCAGTGTTAAAAATGTCACTGAAATGGGTCCAGTCTGGTAAATGGACATTCTGTTTTTAAACATATTTGTGATCAGGCCACCTTGTAAACCAGAAGAAACTGTCACAAGAAAGCAAGATATTTTTATTTCACACCAGACACTGCCTATTTTTATGGCTGGCTCTGAAAGTATGTCATGCTTTTGTGTTTTGCAGCTTGGTTGACGTAACCGGGGTAGATTTTGTTCACAGGAAGCTGAGGGCACCTCGCTGGTTATATAATGAGTCGGTACCGTACAGCGCGTGTCCTCTTGGCCACTGTCCAGGCTGGCTCGCCTTGCATCTCCCACAATCCCCGGCACTGCATCCCCGGCCTGTCTGCACCCCCACCCCCCCAAACCTGTCTCCTGCGGCAGGGGTTGCCCGCCGGCCAGGTGACACCTGTGCAGTGAATAGACTGAAACTGAGGTGAGGTAGTTCACCTGTGAAGAGAACAAACTGAAACTGATTTGAAATAGTTCCAGATCCTGCTGGTGTCACCATCTGGCCTGTTAGCAAACCTGACAACACCCCCCCACTGGTGCTGGGGGAGACAACCAACGTTTAGGATTCCATGCACCTTCTTTTTAAGGTATAACCTGCCGATTGAAGGTGACAGCAAAGACCTGCAGACACTGTTGCCCTCCAGGACTGGAGTTAAACCTGCAGACACTGCGGCCCTCCAGGACTGGAGTTAAACCTGCAGACACTGTGGCCCTCCAGGACTGGAGTTAAACCTGCAGACACGGCCCTCCAGGACTGGAGTTAAACCGGCCCTCCAGGACTGGAGTTAAACCTGCAGACACTGTGGCCCTCCAGGACTGGAGTTAAACCTGCAGACACTCCAGGACTGGCCCTGCGGCCCTCCAGGACTGGAGTTAAACCTGCAGACACTGTGGCCCTCCAGGACTGGAGTTAAACCTGCAGACACTGCGGCCCTCCAGGACTGGAGTTATACCTGCAGACACTGCGGCCCTCCAGGACTGGAGTTAAATCTGCAGACACTGCAGCCCTCCGGGACTGGAGTTAAACCTGCAGACACTGCGGCCCTCCAGGACTGGAGTTAAACCTGCAGACACTGCAGCCCTCCAGGGCTGGAGTTAAACTTGCAGACACTGCAGCCCTCCAGGACTGGAGTTAAACCTGCAGACACTGCGGCCCTCCAGGGCTGGAGTTAAACCTGCAGACACTGTGCCCTCCAGGACTGGAGTTAAACCTGTAGACTTTGTGGGCTGGAGTTTTGCTTGCTGTCGTTAAAGGCTTATGGCAGAGGAGTTGAGGCTGGCTGCTCCTAGCACACAGCAGGCCCTCCCGCAGGAAAATGAGGCTGGTTATTTAACCGCTATGTCTCCTCAGTAACAGCCGCCAAGCAGAGCCACCACCTGCCTGCCAGAATGAGGAGCGTGGGATACGATCTGCAAGTCAGCTGGGAAGGGGGCGGGACCAGCGTGGACTCAGCAGAGTCACCCCACCAATCAGATATCCTCAGCAGTGTCACACGACCAATCAGATGTGAGAGAAGCGGAGGCAGCCTCGGCCCACTCACCCTGCAGGGCTGCAGCCTGACGGAGGCAGTGGTACAGCGCCATGGAAACCGCCGCTGCATTCTCACCCACACAGAGCCGCCTGTCAAAGTGACCCACATTGCAGACACTGAGAGCATCCTGCATGGCTCTCAATCAGGACAGCACACTGATCACTGTTATTCATCCAAACATGACAGAGGTTATAAAGTGGAAAGGATGGTCAGGGAACTGGGCATACAACTCAGAGGTTTGCAGGTGTGATTCACAGGTATGTTATGCCATGAACTCTGTCTGTTGACCTCTTGTACAGAATATACAATTTGTCTGCATTCATAAATTCATAAATGAGAGCAAATTCATAAAATTGCTCTCATTTAAACTGTCTGAGACAGCACTTTACATAACCGGATGCACGCAATTTTATTTAACATAGTGGTAAAAAAAAACTTTTTGTATGTGTATAGAGTGTGCGTTGGTAGGTTTTTGGGTTTTGAAAGGTACCCACACTAAGCTCAGAGTATGCGTTGGTAGTTTTTTGGGTTTTGAAAAGTACCCACACTAAGCTCAGAGTGTGCGCTGGTAGGTTTTTGGGTTTTGAAAAGTACCCACACTAAGCTCAGAGTATGCGTTGGTAGTTTTTTGGGTTTTGAAAAGTACCCACACTAAGCTCAGAGTGTGCACTGGTAGGTTTTTGGGTTTTGAAAGGTACCCACACTAAGCTCAGAGTATGCGTTGGTAGGTTTTTGGGTTTTGAAAAGTACCCACACTAAGCTCAGAGTGTGCGCTGGTAGGTTTTTGGGTTTTGAAAAGTACCCACACTAAGCTCAGAGTGTGCGTTGGTAGGTTTTTGGGTTTTGAAAGGTTACAGGACATTGACCTCTAATGGAAAATCCGACAGTGTTTGGAGCAGATCTCTCCCTGGACTCAATCGATCCATCTGTCTGACACCAGAACGGAAATGCAGAGAGAGCCGTGCCGGCCCCCTCTCTTTCTGGGTAACCGGACCGGCCCTGTGCGCTGTCCCCACTGGAACCCATGCCACCTCCCTCCTGGCCAGACAAGGTTCTGTTCTCAGATGACCCGGAACATTCCACAGACACAGCAGCCCAGCCCGGCTGGCCTGAGGAGCCCTGAGTGGACCTGCATGCCACTTCCTGTGTCCTCACCCCCGCCGCCAACGCCAGTGGACCTGCATGCCACTTCCTGTGTCCTCACCCCCGCCGTCAACACTAGCATGCTGCCTGAGACACTAACACGCCCTGAGAGCCCAGCACACAGGGGTAAATGTGTGTGTGTGTGAGTGTGTGTGCAAATTTGAATAATTTTCCTAAGCTGACAGAAGTAAACTGAAATGGCAGTGACCCCCCAAAACCCAAAGTGGGGGCGTGTACCGAGTGAGAGATCGGCCTCAGGATTAGGGTGTATGCAGCTCAATATACTGGTGTTTGTGCGATGAGCAGTCCTAAGTGGGACAATGGCACTGTCTCACATGAGAGAAGCAACTCTTAGTTTTTACCGAGAGAAGATTCAGAGAATCTGGCCCTGCTACTCCATGGATTCATCTCGGTTTGACCTCCCGAGCCCCGAGTGTTATGTCACAGACCCTGTAAATGTGCTGTGTGTGTGAGAGGCAGTAGCACAGAGACCCAGCTCACTTCACTTGTTTTGACGGGAGCTGGCTGCTCTCTGTGCTCCTCTGGGAGCCGGCCGCCCCACAGTTATGTAACGGGTCCCCGAAAGGGAGGACTCTGCTTCTGAGGCACAAAAGACGAGAGTGTGGGCAGGTTTCTGCATGTACTCCATGTGGAACTCTCACTGCGGCTAATTAAGCTCAAAAATGCAGATAGTGTGTCTTAGTTATGTTCCTTATTAAAACAGCCAAAGTTTTAACTATTTATATTTTAAATAGTAAAATGAAATGTTAAACAAAAACCATGGTGATAAAATCAGAAACTGTGTTATTTCCATTATTTAAGTTTAAAGACTACAGACTTAACCTGGGTGACTGTGGGTGTCTGAGCATTAATGAGCCATAATGTCCCTCTGTCGCTGTGCCATAACACTGTAAAACTAAATAAACCGCACACTCAGGGACATGATGTCATCTCTCTGCGCCTCTGTCCCGCTGTCGCTGTGCCATAACACTGTAAACCTAAATAAACCGCACACTCAGGGACATGATGTCATCTCTCTGCGCCTCTGTGGCACGATGTCGCTGTGCCATAACACTGTAAACCTAAATAAACTGCACACTCAGGGACATGATGTCATCTCTCTGCGCCTCTGTGGCACGATGTCGCTGTACCAGAACACTGTAAACCTAAATAAACTGCACACTCAGGGACATGATGTCATCTCTCTGCGCCTCTGTCCCTCTGTCGCTGTGCCATAACACTGTAAACCTACTGTGTTCAGCTGCAGAGTCGCTGTGCCATAACACTGTAAACCTACTGTGTTCAGCTGCAGAGCTGATCTGTAGCTGATGCTGCATTAATCAGTGGAAATAAACCTGAAACAGACGGTGGCGCGCTGCTGCAGGGGCTCTGGGTGAGCGAGTGAGCATGCTGTCATTACTCTGTGCTGCAGCGACCTGCAGCTTAGCCTTTAGCGGCTAACAGAACGCACCAGCGTAATTACTCTGAGCTGCAGCGACCTGCAGCTTAGCCTTTAGCGGCTAACAGAATGCGCCAGCGTGCAACAGGGCAGTCACGGCCCCGGAATAGGGACATGACATCGCTGTTTATTCCCGTCAGCGTTCCTCACTCCGTCCACGGCTGGGAGAAGCATCATGCTGACAGAATGCCTTTTAAGGGCCGCTAATAAACACACAGATGATGAGACCTGCTCAGAAATGATGTCATTTTTTGTGAATCTCCATGAAGTGCTGAAGACCCTAAATATCTGTGCCGGAGCACAGCACCTGGGCCTGCCATCACGAGACCTGCCAATATTACACTCTGAGAGTAGGATGGAATATGCAGCAGTAAAAATGACAGAAGTTCCTCACAGACACTTAAGGTCTGAAAATGGGTCATTCCTGACAAATCAGGGCAGAAAAACAACTGATAAAATCAGGGAACACAAACAGTTTGTTTTTTCTAGATGGTGATATTCACTTCTTAATATTTTAATGAAAGGTTTATTGTGTAAAATATGTATGATTATATTTTACAAAAAGCTCTTACATTTCTGAAATATTGCAGTGTATTCCATTTCACTATGGGTTTATCTTCCCCATATGTGCAGAGGTGGAAAGTGACCGTAGTGGCCTGTAACAGTTTCGGACAGACGCACACGATAGGGTGACCCAGACTCCGCCTGCTTTCCGGCCCTCCGGCTCCAGGCAGCGAACAATGGACACTGTTTGCTGGACGCTGCGTGCTGGATGTGGCTGTCAGTTTGCATAAGGCGACCGCAGACGCTGGCACATGTCTGTGCCACCTGCATTAGCAGGAGGGCCGCACTGTCTGTGCAGGGAAAAACAAGGGTGGTCCACTTCCTGTCTGAGGGGTGCAATCAGGAAGTGCTGAGGAACACACAGACCGAAGCACACACTGAGGGCGTGTGCTTTCCGCAGAGAAACTGCTCTCCCAGCCTGCCAGCCTGAGAACTAGCCAGGACAGGAACAACCATCTGGGCTCATTTGCATTGCAAATGTCTGATAGCTTATGGAAAACAGTCCCGTTTAAATTCTGAAAAAAAGAGTTTGATTTTGTAATAGGGCTTTTGGGTGGAGTGCAGAGTAAAGGCACATGGTCATGGTGGAGCTGCGCTGCCCTCTCGCTCACTCTCTCTAAAAGAGAAATTAGAATGTGAAGTGCTCCACTCCCACAGGGAAGTATGGGATCCACTGTTTCTAATGAGTAGCAAGCCTTGGGATGACAGCCATAAAAATATTCCACCTACAATTTTCTCTCTGTCAGTCTCCCCCTCTTTTCCCTCCCCTCCTCCCCCTCTCTCTTCCTCTCACGCTCTCCCTCCCTCTCTCCCTCCTCACGGCAGCTGCGTCAGGGTACTGATAAGATGCCAATAAACAGGAAGTCATCTTTATTCCCCTGGGGCCAATTTCCTGCCAGCCAGGACCACATCTTGCCCCCCTCGTTGGTGGGTTGGCTTTGAGTAAGGTGGGAGGCCAGGTGGGGGGGTAACGCTAATATAAAGCCGCAGCCCAGGTTACAGCACCGAGCCCTGAATCACAACCACCCCCCACGCCAAACCCAGACTGCTGCACACCCCCCCCCCCACGCCAAACCCAGACTGCTGCACACCCCCCACCCCCACCCCCGGCACCGCTGCTCTCTGCTTTATCCTCTCAGCGCAAACACCTACAAACGCTTTATCCTCCAACCATAATACGCTATTAATAGCTCTTAAATGCTCTTGTTCCTTTCAATACGCGACTTTGCCACTTTTCTAAGTTTCTGATCTGGCTTAGAGGAAAAGCACCTCCAAAAACATTAACTTTGTTTAGGAGGATTACCTGATTAGTCATGGGCTGCTCAGGCAGGAGACTGGGACCTGCAGAGCAAAGAGTACACAAAGGTTTTGGGGGTCTCCACATGGTTACCTACAAAGTTAGTTGTGTTAGGCTTTAGTCTCTGTGTGATGTGGCAGCAACAGCGTGTGCTTCATATCGCCCTCCTAAATCCACACACAGACAGGACTCATCAAAAACATAGTTTTCTCATTTTCAGTTTCCCAAGTCATATCCAAGTGTTGTGCAAATGATTGGCATGTGGTATATTTCTGCTGAACCCATAAAGGTGATTCACATCTTGAGTCCAGCAGCAAACATTCCTTCTCCTCAGAGCGTAACAGCTGGCAGATCTCCTGATGTTATGCAGAGCTCAGAGACGAGCTCCAGCTGAAGCCCGCCCGCCTGCAGCCAGTCCCCAGCCTGATACAGGCTCACAATCTGCCATCACCAACAGGCAGGTACAGGACCAGTCTGCTGGAGGCAGCTGCCTGAGTCACTAACAGCCAGATGAACGTCTGACAAACACACCTGTGTGAGCGTTTGTGTGCAAGTGTGTGTGTGTGTGTGTGTAATAGCTTGGTGTTACTGTCACTAGCTCTGTGCTGATGCGTTGCTGTGTTAGTAGCTCTGAGCTGATGCGTCGCTGTGTCGGTAGTTCTGTGCTGATGCGTTGCTGTGTCAGTAGCTCTGTGTCGCTGTGTCAGTAGCTCTGTGTTGACGCATCACTGTGTCAGTAGCTCTGTGCTGATGCGTCCCTGTGTCAGTAGTGCAGTGTCAGTAGCTCTGTGTCACAGTAGCTCTGTGCTGATGTGTCGCTGTGTCAGTAGCGCTGTGTCAGCTCTGTGTCACTGTGTCAATAGCTCTGTGCTGATGCGTCACTGTGTCAGTAGCTCTGTGCTGATGCGTCGCTGTGTCAGTAGCGCTATGCTGATGCGTTGCTGTGTCAGTAGCTCTGTGCTGATGCGTTGCTGTGGCAGTAGCGCTGTGTCTGTAGCTCTGAGTGGCAGTAGTAAACTGACTGGCTCTCCTATCACTACAGGAGATCAATAACAGCAGGATGAGCAGAAGAGAGGAAATGCTGATGCTGCAGCTCTCTCTCTCTCTCTCTCCCTCTCCGCCTCTCTCTGCCTCTCTCTCTCTGCTTTTTCTCTGCCTCAGTCTCTCCTTCACTTCTCACCAGGCTGGTTATGTCCCCCAGGATAGCTGTCTCTATGGCTGCAGTCTGGCTCAACAGACTCACACTCACACTCACACCCACACACACCCACACACACAGTCACACACTCACACCCACAGTCACACACTCACACCACACACACACCCACACACACAGTCACACACAGTCACACACTCACACACACAGTCACACACTCACACACACACTCACACACTCACACACACAGTCACACACTCACTCACACACAGTCACACCCACACACACACACACCACACACACAGTCACACACTCACACACACACACTCACACACACTTACACACACACAGTCACACACTCACTCACACACAGTCACACCCACACCCACACACACAGTCACACACACACACACACAGTCACACACTCACACACAGTCACACCACACACACACAGTCACACACTCACACACACACAGTCACACACTCACACACACACAGTCACACACTCACACCACACACAGTCACACACTCACACACACACACACACACACAGGGGGATTTTATATCAGTTGATGCAGTTAAAGTTAGTCTCATTTATGCGGCAGGTACAATGGAGAAGCGTATCCAAGCAGAGAATAATTGATGTGTCTGATCTATAATCTATCGATATATCTGTCTGACGGAGGCGACGGAGCCTCCTCAAGGCTGAGTGTGATGAGTCATCTCAGATGCTACAGAGGATGAGGCAGCGATTGGCCCCCGTGCCGAACCCTCAGAGTCGGGCCCAGAGAGCTGCGCTGTGAATGGCTGATCAGTCCCCTGTCCCTCTAAAATGGCCGACCAAATGCTCTGTAACGGCCGCCACACTGATGCTGATGTCATACACGTCAGATTTCATCAGGCTTACAGCACATAAGACTGAGGGTGTTCTCTTTCCCGCCTTTTCCCTGGGGTGTGCTATCTGCCCCGAGGGGTTCCCTCTGCCCCCAGACGCAGGGGGCAGCAGCAGCCCTCACGGCCTCTCTGACACACACAGCACTGAGCCTCACTGTCTCTCACCAAGGGCTCACAGGTGCACCCCACCTATGACCCAATCACAGGGCTCACAGGTGCACCCTACCTATGACTCAATGACCCAATCACAGGGCTCACAGGTGCACCCTACCTATGACCCAATCACAGGGCTCACAGGTGCACCCTACCTATGACTCAATCACCCAATCACAGGGCTCACAGGTGCACCCTACCTATGACTCAATCACAGGGCTCACAGGTGCACCCCACCTATGACTCAATCACCCAATCACAGGGCTCACAGGTGCACCCTACCTGTGACTCAATCACCCAATCACAGGGCTCACAGGTGCACCCTACCTGTGACTCAAACACCCAATCACAGGGCTCACAGGTGCACCCTACCTATGACTCAATCACAGGGCTCACAGGTGCACCCTACCTATGACCCAATCACCCAATCACAGGGCTCACAGGTGCACCCTACCTGTGACTCAATCACCCAACCACAGGGCTCACAGGTGCACCCTACCTATGACCCAATCACAGGCAGGGCTCACAGGTGCACCCTACCTATGACTCAATCACCCAACCACAGGGCTCACAGGTGCACCCTACCTATGACCCAATCACAGGGCTCACAGGTGCACCCTACCTGTGACTCAATCACCCAACCACAGGGCTCACAGGTGCACCCTACCTATGACTCAAACACCCAATCACAGGGCTCACAGGTGCACCCCACCTATGACCCAAACACCCAATCACAGGGCTCACAGGTGCACCCTACCTATGACTCAATCACAGGGCTCACAGGTGCACCCTACCTATGACTCAATCACAGGGCTCACAGGTGCACCCCACCTATGACCCAATCACCCAATCACAGGGCTCACAGGTGCACCCTACCTATGACCCAATCACCCAATCACAGGGCTCACAGGTGCACCCTACCTATGACTCAATCACAGGGCTCACAGGTGCACCCTACCTGTGACTCAATCACCCAATCATAGGGCTCAAAGTGCAGCTCTGCCCTACGTTTGCACCCTGAGGGAGGGGGCACGTGCTCACTGTGCCCAGAGGCTGAAGGGGGGGCAGGCTCACACAGAGGGCCTGATATCTGTGATTTCAGACTGAAACAATTCCTATGGGTTGTAGGGTGCGGACGCCCCCCTGTTTGCTCACAAAGGAGGGGGGGGGGGCACTGTCCCACATTTACATAAACGTGGCCCTAGCACTGCAACAAAGGAAGCAGTGTCCTTCACACTCAGGCAGTGATATAACTGCAGGCAGCGCAGAGCCTCTGGCTGGTACCCAGCATGCCTTTCTGTGTTGCGCACACGCAGGGAGGAGGGGAGGTGGGGTTATCTGCAAAACATAAACTGCTGTTTGGGGTTTGAGCGAGTTGAGCTCTCCTGAAAACAGCCGCACTAAATCAAACAAATCCAGGTCTAAACCAATCAGAAGTCAGTATGTTCAGTCTGGCTTTAGATGGATGAATTGGGTGAGTATTGATTATCTGTTATTACCCTCCTGTTTGTATATGCAAATGAGTTTGCGTCACATGCGATTTACTGTTTTATTAGGGCTTCTTAGCTGAACATAATGCAATGGTACAGACAGAAAATGAGTCTGTACATTCTGGCCAACAGCCAGCAGAGTTCAGCAGCGTTTGTCATGACAGGTTATTATGTAACTCTTGCAGCCAGCAGCTTGACAGATAGAGAAGACAAACTGTACAAATAACAGTGAGGAGTGAAGACACGGGATCTCAAAATAAACACCATCAACTCAGACACCTGCTGACCAGCACAAAACCACTCCCAGATGAACGAGTGAACTTTTGTCAGAGAGACAAGCTGAAGTCTCTGTGTTGTAGCTGGTGGATTTCATTGACTGGTGGATGAAGAGGGAGGAAATGAGCTTTCCTTGAGAGGTAAAATAAACGCCGGAGGGGCCCCCCCTCTGCCAGGGCTGCGTTCCTCTCTTTGGTAAATCTGAGGGCTGTGATGTCCCATTTTGTACAATGCCAAGCCTGAGCTTTGGCCTGAGTGCGCCCTCTGGTGGTTGTTAAATGGTACTATAAGGCGTCCTCCACTGGCTTGGTGATCTGGACACTGGGTGAGAGCGGCGCTGCCCCTGCAGGCAAGTGAGGGCACAGTTGATGGCGTGGGCCAGGTGTGGGCGATTCCCCGCCCTGCAGAGAACGGCCACCTCACGCCACTCCTGCACTGAGCAGCAGCTATCGCCCAGAACAGCCCTCTGTAGAGTACCTGAGAGACACCACAGCACTGTCAGTGTAATGATCCAAACTGCCGAACCATTAGAGTGTGTGTGTGAGTGTGTGTTTACTGTGCGTGTGTGTGTCTGTGTAAACTCACCACTCTGCTGTAGCCTCTGCAGCAGTTGGAAGGCCAGCTCCCGGCTGTTGGTGCCCAGGAGACAGAGGGCAGCGAGGCCCACGGAGAGAGCAGCCGGGCGGGCCTGACCCTGTGTTAGAGCCTGGAGCAGAGCTACACTGGGACAGCCCTGCAGCACCGACACACAGTCATCTACAGACACAGAATGGCCACAGAGTCAGCTACAGACACAGCACGGCCACAGAGTCACTACAGACACAGCATGACCACAGAGTCAGCTACAGACACAGCATGGCCACAGAGTCACTACAGACACAGCATGACCACAGAGTCACTACAGACACAGCATGACCACAGAGTCAGCTACAGACACAGCATGACCACAGAGTCACTACAGACACAGCATGACCACAGAGCCACTACAGACACAGCACCGACACACAGAGTCACTACAGACACAGCATGGCCACAGAGTCACTACAGACACAGCATGGCCACAGAGTCAGCTACAGACACAGCTACAGATGACCACAGAGTCACTACAGACACAGCACGGCCACAGAGTCACTACAGACACAGCACCGACACACAGAGTCAGCTACAGACACAGCACGGCCACAGAGTCAGCTACAGACAGCACCGACCACACAGCACAGACACAGCATGACCACACACAGAGTCAGCTACAGACACAGCATGCAGACACAGGCCACAGAGTCAGCTACAGACACAGCACGGCCACAGAGTCACTACAGACACAGCATGGCCACAGAGTCATCTACAGACACAGCACCGACACACAGTCATCTACAGACACAGCACGGCCACAGAGTCAGCGACACACAGTCAGCTACAGACACAGCACGGCCACAGAGTCATCTACAGACACAGCATGACCACAGAGTCAGCTACAGACACAGCATGGCCACAGAGTCACTACAGACACAGCATGGCCACAGAGTCACTACAGACACAGCACGGCCACAGAGTCATCTACAGACACAGCATGGCCACAGAGTCAGCTACAGACACAAAATCTGGTTCTCTCATAGTGAACACAGAGGAGGGGAGACTCTGCAAGTAGCCTGGCAGCTGCCTGCTGCTCCACGGCAGGACAGAGCAGATGGAGGCTCTGCCAGGAGGCTCTGAAACACGCAGGTTATACCATCTGAAGGGAAGGTTATTAGGCTTCACATTGTTAATGCTGAGTACAAAAAGCAAACCAGCAAGTAGCCCACAAAGTACAAAAGGCAGTCCAGTGCTTGTATAACCTGTGAGTTTCACTGTACTGTTCAGAGATATGGCCTTGTGTTTGACCCCCCCCTCACACACAGACTCTCACTCTCACACACACACACACACACACACACACACACACACACACACACACACACACACACAGCACTCCGGGCATGGTGGATGCTGGGGCTGATAGCGGGGGCTCTGCAGGGCGTAGCGTTAGCAGTGCCGGGGGAGATAAACACTGCGCATGGAGAAACTGTGACTGCCTCCCTGCACCTCACCTCACTCTGCTGGGCTGTGTGTGTGTGAGCAGCATCATGATGTGTGTATGCGTGTGTGTGAGAGAGAGGAGAGAGAGAGAGAGAGAGAGAGAGAGAGAGAGAGAGAGAGTGAGTGTGTGTGTGTGTATGTGTGTGTGTGAGCAGCATCATGATGTGTGTATGCGTGTGAGTGTGAGAGAGAGAGAGAGAGAGAGACTGTGTGTGTGTGTGTGTGTGTGTGTGTGAGGCTGAGGGTGAGTGTGAGAGTGTGTGTGCGTATGTGTGTGCATGTTTGAGTGTGTGTGCGTGTGTGTCTCTCACTCCTCACCTGGGGTAAAGTCCTTGTTGCTGTAGATGAACTCCACAGCAGCACTGATGAAACCCCTCCTGCACATGCTCAGTGCAGTCTTGCTGTGGAGACCGCAGGTGCTGTACACCACCTGAGCCAGTGCCAAACAGGTATCAGCCACGCCCTCCTCCCTGTGAGCGTGTGCGCTGATCACATCCCCCAGCTCCTCTGAGAATGTCAGTCTGAGAGAGGCAGAAACCATGCTGCTGAAAAACTACATTACCCATGAGTCACTGTGAGGCAGTGTGAACAATGACAGCTCCAAGAGAACTGACAAAAAGAAAAACTATGCCAGTCAACCACTGAATATTAGCAGAATATCCATTTAACTGGATTTTCCTTTATTTCAGTAAGATATGTTCCACAGCTGTGATGGTATAAAGAGAAACTTTTCATGCTCACCTGTGCTGGGAGACCCAGTGAGTGACGAGTTCTATGCAGGCACATTCCAAGGCAGCCCTGACACCCTCCACAGCCAGGGCCCTGCCAGGCAGCTGCTTCCCTGCAGGCACCGCCATCACCAGGGCCTGGAAGTACAGAAGGACCGGCGACAGCCCTCCACTGTACCGTGACACAGCTGCAGGATATACACAGCCCAACAGTCTGCCCCTGGTCAGTCACTCTGCCCCCCGGTCAGTGACCCAGCCCCCCGGTCAGTGACTCAGCCCCCAGTCAGTCACTAAGCCCCCGGTCAGTCACTAAGCCCCCGGTCAGTGACTCAGCCCCCCAGTCAGTCACTAAGCCCCCAGTCAGTCACTCAGCCCAGCCAGTCACTCAGCCCCCAGTCAGTCACTAAGCCCCCAGTCAGTCACTAAGCCCCCAGTCAGTCACTCAGCCCCCAGTCAGTCACTAAGCCCCCTAGTCAGTCACTCAGCCCCCCAGTCAGTCACTCAGCCCCCGGTCAGTGACTCAGCCCCCCAGTCAGTCACTAAGCCCCCCAGTCAGTCACTAAGCCCCCAGTCAGTCACTCAGCCCCCAGTCAGTCACTAAGCCCCCAGTCAGTCACTCAGCCCCCGGTCAGTGACTCAGCCCCCGGTCAGTCACTAAGCCCCCCAGTCAGTCACTTAGCCCCCAGTCAGTCACTAAGCCCCCCAGTCAGTCACTCAGCCCCCAGTCAGTCACTCAGCCCCCGGTCAGTGACTCAGCCCCCGGTCAGTCACTAAGCCCCCCAGTCAGTCACTCAGCCCCCGGTCAGTCACTAAGCCCCCCAGTCAGTCACTCAGCCCCCAGTCAGTGACTCAGCCCAGTCAGTAACTCAACCCCCTGGTCAGTGACTCAGCCCCCCGGTCAGTAACTCAACCCCCTGGTCAGTCACATGGCTCTCTGGTTTACTGCAGAGGCAGTATGTCATTAGTGTTATACCTGCAGTGCTGAACAAAGTGAGGGCAGGTTGTTTTAGAGATGAAACGCACAGGTACATGCCTCTGAATCGCCCCAAAGGTCTCCAGGTTCCAGAGGATTCCGCCAGGGGACCGGGCGGCATGGAGAGCAGCTGCTTCGTAAGCCCCGCCTTCAAACAGCTCGGTGAACCTGACAGCCAATCACAGTGCTGCATCAAGCACGCTGAAAAAAGCCTTCAAATCAACCAAGCGAACACTCACGGGCTCAAGTCTGTGTGAGGAACGATGACGTTTAAGCATGCTCAGGCGGTGTGGGACCTCGTGTACCTTTGGACATACTGGGTCACAAGTTTGGATGCCTTGACTTTGGCGGGGTCATCGTCCTCTGAATCCTCCATGCCAGCACCATGCCAGTGAGAGTCAGACACTGGAACAAAGAGCTGCATTAAACCCTGCTCACCTCCCACATCATACATGAAAACAACAACAGTTCCTGAGAGAGGCGCTGTGGAACAGCGATATGAATCTATGCCATCCTCAACTTCACACACGAGTTTACAGGACATCTGCAATGTAAACACAGAGTTTACAGAACGCTTCACTGATCAGAGCAGTGGATTTCAGACACAGTCCTGCGAGACAGCCGTGATTGCTGGCTTTCCTAACAACCTAAATTACCCATAATTACACTTCCTTCAATGAGCTATGTAAAATGATTCCGTCTGAGAGAGGGAAAATGTTGTATTGATTAGCTAATGAAATCAGTGCTGAGGTCAGTGCTGAAGGTTTGGACACCTGCTCATTAAAACCTAAACCATTTGCAGAAAATTAACTCATCAAAGACAAGACGAGAGTTACTGATGAGCCAAACCTGCATTATGTTAAAATGTGTTTAAGATCAAAATCATAAAAACCTGTTTTCCACAAACTAAATTCATCAACAGATCGGCTGTAATGAAAACCAGCACAGAGCGGGGGAATTCCCAGCACAGGCGCAGGGTTCAGAAACACAGTTAGAGTTTGACCTTCTGAACCATCATGGATTCACAGGACGTCAGTTTAAACTGTAACCTCATGGAATAATGTGCAACAATTAAAAATAACAAAACTGACAACCTCTGAGATGTGAAACCTGGTGCAGGACTGAGGGAAGCAGCTGTGCCAATGGAACGGTTTTTTCAGACTTCTCCCAGGAGCTGAGACCTTCATGCACAAGTGCCATCTGTTTGTACCTAAACAGCACCGATAGAGAACAACATCGCATGCTACAGTTTCCACTCCGCCCAAATTAGGCAAACCACAAGCAACAGTGAAATGTAATACCGTCCTGCTGTAGAAAATAACTTCATGACTGTATCACGGGGAAAATTCAATGCAGTATGATATACTACCACTAGAGAGTGCCAAAGAAGCGGACATGTTATAGGTTCTCACCTAAGCTCCAGTCTCTGGTTCTTCGTGGATAGCTTGTCTCTGTGATTCAGGGCACGCTTCACCTTGCTGTCCAGGTGTGCCTTCACCTGCCGGCTCTCGTATTGGTTCTGTATCTTCCTCTGCAGCTCTGCGCGCCTCTGCTGCAGGTGCTCCAGGTACACCTCCAGGGCTGTCAGGTCTGTGGACTGATCCAGGGTCAGACCTGTTGAGCAATTACACAGGGATTATAATTTGCTAATACCAAAAGTCATTTTACAGAGATTTTCCAGCAAAGATGGAACTGCAAACCCAAAGCCCTGTCAATTACATTATTACTAATAGAATTTCTAGTATGAAATGCAAGTGTGTGAATAAAAATTAAATGATACAATTTACTCAATGCATGTTTGCATACTGCCTTTCTAAAGGATTTACAAAAAAAAACATAAACTTACAATTCCTTTTAATTGGTTAGGGGTAATCATATGGCATGCAGTTCTAACATAAAAGACTTTAACTGGTGAGAGATGTTGCTGTTAAACAGGGATATACATATGTGCAGAAACTGAGCGAAAGACCACCCAGTGAATGTGTAACATCAGGCCTATTGTGAGGCTGACTGCACTCTTGCCTGGTATTGGCCCGGTGGGCGCAGGCTCCTCGGGTTCCAGTAGGGGGCGCACCCTCTCCTCTCTGGAGCGCTGCAGCTCCCTCAGCTCTGCATGGAACTCTGTGGTGCTCTTATGGATGATCTCTGTCCTGTGGGGACAAGGGTAAGAGCACTCTCTCCACATGGACCTGCAGTGCGGAAACACCTCACTATGCAAAGTCTGCCTACAGACACAGCTAAAGGGTTAGCCACTGACCAGATGAAAAAAATACCCAAAAGCCAGTGAGCCTCACTGATCATCAAATAAATCTGCTACTGTATTATATAGCCAATAAATGAAGGCTTCTTTTTGTTTTTATCCTATTCAGTTCATTTTAAAACTTTTAATTGTAAGAATGGCATCATGCATTAAATAGCTGGATTTAAAACACCAGTGATCTGAAATATAAATATTAATATTCTTATGTATGGACAGGAAACAGGGGATGTTCTAGCTTGCTGGGGCACAGAATACTGTGACAGTTTTGCAGTGATCTGAGCAGGTGCACCAAAAGGAAGTTTACAAGCACTCAGGAAACCTATGCTCTGTATGAAGCCAGACTGATGGCTGCTGTAGATTAACTCATTCATGGCAACTGGCAACTGGCAACTAGACTAATGGCAACTAGACTAGAGCAGTACCTGTGCTGTAGCTGCGCAGGGTGTGAACCTGTGCTGGAGCAGTACCTGTGCTGGAGCTGCGCAGGGTGTGTACCTGTGCTGGAGCAGTACCTGTGCTGGAGCTGTGCAGGGTGTGTACCTGTGCTGTAGCTGCACAGGGTGTGTAGCCATGCAGTGTGCAGTACCTGTGCTGGAGCTGCGCAGGGTGTGTACCTGTGCTGTAGCTGTGCAGGGTGTGTACCTGTGCTGGAGCAGTGCCTGTATTGGAGCTTCGCAGGGTGTGTACCTGTGCTGTAGCTTTGCAGGGTGTGTACCTGTGCTGGAGCTGCACAGGGTGTGTACCTGTGCTGTAGCTGCGCAGGGTGTGTACCTGTGCTGTAGCTGCGCAGGGTGTGTACCTGTGCTGGAGCTGCGCAGGGTGTGTACCTGTGCTGGAGCTGCGCAGGGTGTGTACCTGTGCTGGAGCTGCGCAGGGTGTGTACCTGTGCTGTAGCTGCGGTGTGGTGCTGTATCGCCTGTGCTGGAGCTGCGCAGGGTGTGGTGTAGCTGCGCACGGTGTGTACCTGTGCTGGAGCTGCGCAGGGTGTGTACCTGTGCTGTAGCTGCACTCGGTGTGTACCTGTGCTGGTAGCTGCGCAGGGTGTGTACCTGTGCTGTAGCTGCACTCGGTGTGTACCTGTGCTGTAACTGCGCAGGGTGTGTACCTGTGCTGTAGCTGCACTCGGTGTGTACCGTTTTCTGGAGCTGTGCAGGGTGTGTACCTGTGCTGGAGCAGTACCTGTGTTGGAGCTGCGCAGGGTGTGTACCTGTGCTGGAGCAGTACCTGTGTTGGAGCTGCGCAGGGTGTGTACCTGTGCTGGAGCAGTACCTGTGCTGTAGCTGTGCCGCGCTCCTCCTGTAGTACAGCACAGCAGTGGGTCTGGCTGCTGAGGCTCTCTGCTTCCCCTCACTCAGTCTGGCAGAGCGCTGACTCCTCCTCACAGCACCGATAAACTCATCATACTCCCTCTTTATGGCAGAGAGGACCATTCTGTATGCAGAAGTGCCTTCAATCACCTGAAGAGGGACCAATTTAATACACAAACCTTACTCACTGAAGTTCAGTGCTAAAATAATCATGATTATGATACCTATAATTATTTTTGTATGAAAATGTTAATTATAGTATCCTTAGGGCCAATATTATCATTATCTATATATTTTAGTTATAACACTTTGTAACACTTCATACTTCCATACAGTGCAATATTACAGTATGATAATGGATACTGAGCCTTGTATTTCCATTATACTTTTGAACTGGATTGTCTGACAAGGCACCTTATCAAATGCACATCTGTAAATATTGTATCGTTGCTCATTGGGTCCTCCAGATGGGGTCAGACGCTTCTTCTCGTCCTGAATGTACTTTTGTAAAGATTCAAAGAACTTCCGGTCAGCGGCAGAAGCAATAGGTGGCAGGGCCTCCGCCCCGGTGAAACTGGATTCAGAGGAAACTGATTTTCGGGTCACAGCGTCTGCCATCTACTCTGAGAGAAAAGGATGTCAGGCAGCATTTTACAATAAAGCGACACTGTATTTTCAGAGATTGTAGTTCACTTAGTTGTTAAATTGTTTACTGACATTCCAGCAAAATTCTCTTCAGACAGCAGTCGTGTCGCTGAGCGAAATAAATCATCTTAATGTTATAATACCGATGCCACTCCGGTCACGGACATTACTAGCAAACAGTATCTCTTAATGTGGATAACGTGTGTAAATTTTTCTTTCTAAACGTTTTGCTTCTAGTAGTATATAAAACAAAGCTTGAAATTGCAGATAAAACTAATAACTGATACAGTAACGAATCTTACGACATTTTCTTTTGTTGGGTAACTCCCTGTCAACTAGCTGGTAACGTTAGGAAATGGTATGTTAAGCGTCTGTAGCCACGCAGGATGCTGACTTGGTAGCTAGTATTAGCTGAACCCTAACACTAGCAGTAGTGCTATCCTGTCCAGCTCGCTAGTTCCTTCTATGTTCCAATGTTTATCATTTTCATATACTGGTGTTTACAGAGCGTTAGAATATTATTACATTATATCATACCTTTGAATTTTTGGCGTTCCTTATCTACCCAAACATTGTGCAAGCAACTGTTGTCGCCCTGTCACATGTCTAATATGAAGCACGTTTGTTTGCAGTGGTAACCAGGAAGGTTACTAAGGAAATTACGCTAGGCATAGCTAATTTCGCACATACAGAGAAAGATCTTTAAAATAATGTTTGCAGTTGACAATGGATATGACTATATGAAAATATGAATACATTTCAGAGAAAGGGACGTAAATAGTTTCAATGTGTCTCATTCTGAGCGCAATGTTGTGATATTTCACACAGGCATTTGGTAAGACACCTACTCCCTGCTCCCTCTCTCAGAAAACCCCGTTGCACGCCGTGAAAGTCCTCTTCTCACGATCCGCCATTAGCGAGAGGCTTGTGGTGAGTTAGAGCTCCTCATTTCAACCAATAAATCACTTCATAAAATGCACATTTTTGCAAATGTATGTGTTCCTAATCGGATTCCACCTTCCATTTCTTCCCTTGTGCAGGTGGATTCGATTCCAAAATGCAGATTTTCGTAAAAACCCTTACGGGGAAGACTATAACCCTTGAGGTGGGTGCTCCGACCGGCAGAGTAATGGCTAGCTCCTTAGCTAATTTGCCCCATGTCTGTCGCACCAGTACAGCTCACACTAACATGTTTCGCTTGAATAGGTTTATAAATCACTTATAGCATTAATAAAATGCATGTGAAACACAAAAATCACTTGGTAGAGGTATTGGTTACCACTTTAGATTACGTTTTAGGACATTCTGGTTTACACGTGTCTGGCTAACCCAGCAATGTTAGCGTGATGGTTAACAGGGCCTAGCTCACGCTCGCCGTCATGCTGCTGAATTTAGTCGCATGTAAATCGTAATAAATAGGAACTGACCGTTCACTTTGTGAGATATTGGGCTAGCATGCTTGTTAGTGTTCTTCCTCAGTTCTCTTCACGTCTTGCGTTAGGAAATCAACATCATTGTGTTCACATGGCTAACTGGTCCATGTTGCTAGGTGCTGTCAAGACAGTGGAGTAGATAATGCGGGGCGCTTAATTTCCAGTGCAGTCTAAGTGTTTGTCATCTTTACTTGCGGAGTATCTCCTAAATTGGTCCGAATAGCGATTTGCTCTGATATAAGGACTTTCTCTGTTCGCAGCTTGATCGTCGGGTTGAGGCGTAGTTATGTTAACCTTTAATGACCAACTCTGTGAAAGTAAAGCTGACAAACTGACAAAAACAGATCAGACGTGTGGTGTATCTGTGCATCTTGACGTAGGACTCACACAGTTCCGTTCATCTTTCAGGTTGAGCCTTCAGATACCATCGAAAATGTCAAGGCCAAGATCCAAGACAAAGAAGGTGATTATTTATTCTTAGCATTGTTTTGCAGTATCTTTGTTAGATTTCTTCCGTCAACGCACAGCGTTAAAGACTTTTGCAGTTATGTGTACACGTAATTAAAATAATCCAGTTCCGTCCAGTGTGCTGTGGGAAGTACATGGGATACAAGTGCTGAAGCGGAGGTAAAAACTTCCGGTTTCTCCACAGGTATCCCTCCCGACCAGCAGAGGTTGATCTTCGCGGGGAAGCAGCTGGAAGATGGACGCACTCTGTCTGACTACAACATTCAGAAGGTTAGCATCAGTGGACGTTGCAGGCCGTTTTTCTGTCTGCCATGTGTGAATAAACATGTGCTGGATTACTTTGCATTTAAGATGGGAAATCAGTGTAGTAATTACCTATGGGATGAGAATTTTGGAAAGTCAGTAGTAGTTTGTTTCATACCAAGTACAATCACTCTAGAGGAGATGTGTAGTTCTGGAGGGCCACAGTGTCTGCAGATCAAGCTCCAGTCATGGAGGGCTAGTTATTTGCAAGGTATTTGATTGTGTTTTAGTCAGCTGCCAGGATTTACTAGCATCGATGACTCAAGTGCAGTAAGCACTGGGGTTAGACAGCCTGTGTAGCTCACCAGGCCTGGAGTGTGAGCTCTGGGGTAGCACAAGTGTAGTTTCTGTGGTCGTGCTAACTGAGCTTGGTTTTACCTGCAGGAGTCCACCCTGCACCTGGTGCTGAGGCTGCGTGGTGGTGCCAAGAAGAGGAAGAAGAAGTCCTACACCACACCCAAGAAGAACAAGCACAAGAGGAAGAAGGTCAAGCTCGCTGTGCTCAAGTACTACAAGGTAAGACCTGCCTGATGCTCCCCTGGTTAGTAAGAGCACTTAAACTGTTTGGCAGATTCCAGTGTTAGCCTGGACCTTGCAGGACCATCGCAGACATAGGGGTTTCAGGATTAGCAGTGCTGAATATAAACATGACTCAAAGAAAGCATTTTGAAGTGTGACATGGAGTTAATAATGGTGTCAGAACAGTCCTCTGCACTGACGGCTGTAAGCTAAGTGGGAAAGATGGTGGAAGTGTTGCTGCATAGTGCACCTCATTGGTGAGCCTGCAGGCGGCACAGACAGTGGAGTCATGTAGTAAGGGATCTGGACTTGGACTTTGTCAAAATGGGAGCTGCTAGGCTGTACTTGATGTTGAGAGGTGTTGGTGAACCGTTCCTTGCGGTAAATGCTGTTTCTGTTGGTTTGGCAGGTTGATGAGAACGGTAAGATCCACCGGCTGAGGCGTGAGTGTCCAGCGGATGAGTGCGGCGCCGGTGTGTTCATGGCCAGCCACTTCGACCGCCACTACTGCGGAAAGTGCTGCCTCACTTACTGCTTCAACAAGCCCGAGGACAAGTGAGCGAATGGACTGAACCAATAAAGCCTACAGACCCACTGACCGTGTGCTGCCTGTTTATTTACGCTGCACGCCAGGCCGGCGAAGTCATCTCTGTCCTATTATTACTGCTACAGTGAAAGCCTGTAACTGTGTAATGACCTGGTGTGGTGTAACTGCACACAATGTGTGGGAATATCACAGATAATCCTGATTGGTCCCTTGCTATAATGTGACCAATCAGGATAATTGGGTGGGTGTGTGAATGATAACCACATGGGCCAAAGGGGAGTCAGACTCCAGTCCTAGAGGGTTTCAGCGTCTTTACATTTGTGTGGTTTCCTTTAGTTGGTGGCTCAGACCACATGGTAACAAGGTGTGTGGACTCTAGCCAGTCGCAGACTTAAAAACCTGCCGACTCTTGTGACTCCATGATGGGGATTTTCACCCATGATAGAAACTACCAAATCCACCCCTAGAAACACATGGGCACCAGTAAGACTGAAGAATCCCCAGACCCTTGATTAGGAGTCTGTATGTCAGGTCTCTTTCTTGTCCTGACTGAACTGTCATGAAGCGGAACAGTTTCAGCTGACAAAGTGCTGTGCTACACGCCACAGATTAAGGAACGCTCCAGGACCTGTCTCAGTGTACCGTTTGTGTTGAGTCCTGCTAAAATACGTCGGGGCATTCCTGAAGCACCACATGCACAGTAATTGCAGTTCCAGTATATCGTATTAACTACGGAAGCCCAGTGGACCAGAAAGGTATATGGTTACAACGCTGATGCAGGCTCATATCAGCACAGGATACACATTATGGATAAAGAGAGTCACCAGTGTGAATTACAATAGCCTGATCTGAATTACAGGTACTGTACTGTCATTTAGCTGACACTTTTATCCAAAGCGACTTACAGTTGATTAGGCTAACCAAGGGCCAGTCTCCCCTAGGAGCAATGTGGGGTTAAGGGCCTTGCTCAAGGGCCCAACAGCAATGGTGTTCTTGCTGTGGCTGGACTGGGACTTGAACCACCAACCTCAGGGGTCCCAGTCATGTACCTTAGCCACTAGGCTATAGGCTGCCCCATAAACCCTCTGAATCTAACAGTACCGGCGTGTTTGTGATTCTGGTTTGTGTGTTTTATTTTGCTGTTTGCAGTAAAAATTAGTACAATGAATTTAAACCTACAGATTTGGTTGAGTCTAAAGAGCAAATTTTCTTGGTCACATTAGATTATATTACAAAATGTATAGGTACAGAATGTTTCCCTTTGAATCATACAGATTGATGTGATCTGGTAAGCTTATTTTTCATTTCAATAAAAGTTTTAAATGTACAAATGTCAGGGCAGAAGCGGACCATCCACCACGGTTCTTTGAATTCGTCAAAGGAATTGTACACATGCGCAGAAATATGCCATGCATCGGCCATCTTTGGTGGTGCTGCACTAATTTAGAGTATCACGGCTGCGCACTGCGGTCACACCGACACATTGCATGGAGTTTACATGGAAAACCGGTCTGGTCTGTTAAATTCAAAGTGTTCAACACCATAGCTGCACACCTCGCACGCCTTCTATAACCCGTATCATCAAAGTGTTACAACGCTCTTCAACACTAAAATGGCGGCATCGGAGCTTCGAAAAGAGTTGGAAGAATTCTTGAAAAATCTTAATATCGAAACTGTCTGCGTGGACCATCCAGAGGTAAACCGTGACACGAAAAGCGCATGCTATTTTCCTCAACATATTATGCATTAATAATTAAACAACACCGTTTAAACGTTAAAAACGTCTTGTTTAACTTAAATCGCTGGTAGATCTGCAATGTGTCTGGACTCGTGATGTGGCAAGAATTGAGATAGACTACTGTAAATGCTAGGTGCAATGCCTGCAGTGAACGCCAGATGGAGCAATATACCAAATTATGGTTAATAAATTATTCACCGATCTGGATTGTAGTCAGTAAAAATTCAAGCAAAAATACAATTGGCTGGTTTAAAAGTAAACCTTCAAGAAGTGCAGCCTGCTGTTTTCCTTCGTCTTGAAAAATTTATTCAAGGAGTTCAAACAGTTGTTTAGCCCAGCACAAGTACACAAGATGGAGCATTTGTGTATGTTGAGAACTTTTTACAGATGCCTGACAGAAACACATAACTGTAAGATCTCTTTTGTAAAAGTTCCAGTAGTAGCTCATAAATATGACATCACTGAGTCTGACTAAGTTTTTACTCTGAGGCTCATAAATATGACATCACTGAGTCTGACAAACTTTTTACTCTGACATAGCACAGCTCAGCCCTGCCTCCGGCAATGTGCTCTACTAATAAACTTACACCTCTTACAACTAATGAGGAATCACACAATAGAGTGGGCATGTGAAATTGTAACCCTTCTGCCAATCAAATCCACTATCATAAACCTGCAGGCACTGTGGCTCTGCAGGACCAGGGCTCAGAGCTGTAATGTGATGGTATCTCTCTCGGCGTCTCTCAGGTGCTCACTGTAGAGGAGATGATGCCGCACGTGCAGCACCTGAGTGGAGTGGTCACTAAAAACCTCTTCCTCAAAGACAAGAAGAAGAAGGGCCTGTGGCTGGTTTCTGCTCGCCACGACCGTGCGGTCAACCTCAACGACCTGGCCAAGAAGCTGGGTGTGGGCAGCGGGAACCTGCGCTTCGCAGAGGAGGCGGCCATGTTGGAGAAGCTGAGGGTGGGACAGGGCTGCGCTACTGCGCTAGCGCTCTTCTGTGACAAGGACCAGAGCGTCAAGTTCGTGCTGGACAGTGACCTGGTCAACGGCGGCCACGAGAGGGTGTACTTCCATCCCATGACCAACGCCGCCACCATGGGCATGAAGCCCGAGGACTTCCTTAAGTTCCTGAAAGAGACGGGACACGATCCCATCCTGCAGACGTTTGAGTAGAGGGCAGAGTGCGTCTGACGCGACGCAGCAGGACAGCGCTAACAGGCCTTCTCTCCGTACGTGTGTCAGTGTGGGCCGAGTGATCACACACAGACAACCATCACTACAGGCACCAGAATCATGACTAAGGGGACTCGTGGCTGCAGTGGGGTTTTGGTTAAATGGCTCATTAGATGTTAGCTTTCTCATTACACATTCTGTATCTCAGGTCCTGACTGTAATTTTGTAAAACTGTTTTATTTTTTTTATGGACTCCTGAAAGTGCCTGGCCTTGTTCCTTGTTTGCTCAAACCTCACTGGCATTAAAGAAAACAAATATGTGACCAGACAGATGCTGGTTAGGTGCTGATTTGTCTCGAGCACAAGAGTAATTTGTAGAGGGGATGGGAGGGCGGGGGGGGATCACTGTGCCACAGGTAACCTGATAGAATGGAGCCAGTGGCTGCACTGTAGGTGTGATCACATATGTACTGTTACCATTATGTTCAGTTCACAAACCTGCAGGTATCTGGCTGGCCTAAAGAGCGATGAGCCCGAGTTTAACCGGCTTACTCTGTTTCCTTGGTGTGGCCGCACCAGTGTGAAGCTTTGGGTGTAACTGACACTGGGGAAGCTGAGACTCATGCTCCCAGCACTGGGCTCCAGACTGCTGAGAGGCAGTGCACATATGTGGGGGGCTTTGCTCTGTGTAAATCCAAAGGCCCCCTTTTTGGTGTCCTGTGTGATGCCTGCATCAGCCCAGAGGATGCTCTCTTTAGCATGCACTCACCTGTGCTGAGACACGGGCTTTACCTGCCTGCTGCAGCGCCCCCTGGCAGGATGCAGGGTAATTACAGTGAGCAGTGAGCTTTTCCTCTTCACCACATCACTTTGCATTTTAAGTTGTAACTCTTATTTAGAGACCAATACAGCCTGATCCTTTGCATGGTAAATGTTGCCATGCAAAGGCATTCATGTTTAACAGCACACTTCCTGAGTTTTCATGTCCCTGTTTGTCATCACTGTACAGAAGGGCCTCAAAGGTATGGATGGAGCTGAAAGCCATCACTGCTTCAGCCGCCAACTAAATCTAAACGTTGCATAAACATGGACACAGTGCTCCAGTTTTACCTTCACAGATTCAGACTCCGCTGTGATGTCAGCCATGTCCTCTCACCCCAGATTCTGTGAGCTGGTTGCTGTAGAAACGTGGTGGGGAACACTTCACATGCAGCTGTCCACACCGGATCTCAGGGCCCATCAACCTGCTGGCCTGTGTTTGAGAGGAGTCCTTTTGTCCCTTTCGCTCGATGCACCGCAGTGAAACACACCACATTCTTAACAGTGCTCTGATCTATTCCCCATGAACCAGGCTAACCTGAGCCAGATTACTGCCAAATAAGCAGAGGAGGAAAACCTCAGCTTCAGAAAATAACAGCACTGCCGTGTTTGTTCCACACATACACTAAACCAGCTGATTCTTATCAGCACATCAATTCGGCTAATTAGCGAAATCAACTTTAGTTCGTTAATGTGCAGAACAAATACATGGTACTTATTTTACTTTCTGAAGCTGGAGTTTTCCAACGTTGCAAACAAAGAGGACAGAACGAGGAATCTCTTGAAAGTGAGGAATCTACAAATAAACTTCCATGTAGTGAGGTTTATATGGCCACATTATTCTGAGTTAAAACATAGACACTGTGAGGGGTGAACATTACTGAGACCAAGGTGATGAGTCTGAACTGAGCAGCTGTGTGTGGGCAATCTACAACAGATGCTGCTGTTGCACACCCTTCTCCAGCAGGTGGCAGTGTCTGCCACACTTTTCTACATAACGGCACATTGTGAAGCAAGTTTTAAACAGAAAAGTGTCCCCTGTGGTGTGGAGCCGTAAGAACATCCAACAAAGGGGGCTTTCACACAGTGGAACACAAAACTGTTTTTCCAGAGCCTGACCTTAGTTACAGCAGTCTCTGTTTTTCCGTACCGAATAAAAGCACCGTTCTCTCCACCTCGGGAGCGTAAGCTCCAGGTCTGGCAGTCTGGAAAGCAGGCCGTGGTCCTGTCGCACAGCCTGCCCGTATGCAAGCTCATTTGTCCCCTCTGTTTGGATGAGAACAGTTTGCAGCCATATGAAGCTCATACGTAGGAGGTTGCAGGTCTGAATCCAGCAGGGACACAGCTGCTACAGCACCTTCAGTGATAACAGTAAACTAAACTGTGAATACTGCACTGATTCACAGCATTACACTGGCTGCCCGAAAGGCTGGTGTCTGCAGAAGGAACGTTTTATGTGATGTAATGAAGGAAAATATCGCACACACACACAAACAAAACCACACAGAGCTGCTCACATCAAATGCTTTTATGTTCCATGTAAAAGTGGAAAAGGAAATGAGCTGTACATAAATCTCAGTCATTCGATCGATCAAAAAGGCCAACATCACTTGGGTAGCAAACGCACGGTCCTCCCCAGAGCTTTGAGCTCTGTTCCCATTTCAGCGCACAGAAACCTTCTCAGTGGTAAAAAACGAGACAGAAGTTAAGCTATATACAGACAGTCTTCTGATAGTGTTGTGTTGGTGGAGCGCTTGTGTGGTTGTCTTGTCTTGCAGAGGGAGAGGATGTGGGAAGCCGGACTGCTCCATGCAGGCCTGGGGGTCCAGGTCCTGTGCAGGTAACCGCAGACAGAAGATCGCTGGAGAAATGTTTTGTACGTACATGCTTGCCATTTACAAAGTGTGAGGTCTGGAGGCGTGTCCAGGCCTCACGGTCCGTGAAGAAGCTTGGTGGATTTCCCAGCAGTGTTTGTTGGCACAGAGCGTGTCAGGAAAACATGGCAGTGCAATTTGCCACTTAAAGTCTATGTCCACAAAAAGGAAACTCACAATACAACCAATGAGGGAGGTGAATTCTCCTTGATTCAAGGAAAGGCAGGAGGTCTAGTGTTCTCTACTGAAGGGGGAAACTGATGATGTTTGGAGCACTCTGTCATTTTTAATGTACACTCTCACTGAAGACCATCTCAGTACACCAGATATAAAGAGGCTTCACATACGACAGCTTGAAGGTCACTTTTCTCTCTGAATGAGGGAGTGGACAGGAAAGCGCTGACAGAACGGGGACACAGAGAATCAGGTTAGAAAAGAAACACGTCAGCAATGACAAACACAGGGGGACAGGGGAGACAAACGAAATGTGCTTAAAGGCAGTGATGGAGAGGGAGGGAGGGAAAGAGGGAGGGAGGGAGGGAAGCAAATAAAGGGAGAGAGAGAGAGTGACAGACTGAAGCCATGACAAACAGAAGCCATGCACAAACCAACACAATCATCACCATCATTCACTTTTATTACCCCATAGCTTACAGGCCAAGAGAAATAAAAATCACCCAAATTAAATAAAAGACAGGCATGGTGTGAATGCCTGACAGCACTGCTGCTTAAAGGGGAGTTTAAAGGGGAGTGCACACACTGCTGCTTAAAGGGGAGTTTAAAGGGGAGTGCACATGAGCACTGAGCAGGGGAAGCTGCAGGCCCATGCAGACGGAGGGATGGGTTTCCCTTTAACATGAGGAATGCAAGGCCAATGCACAAAGCAAGGGAGCACGACACCATCGCCACTGACAACAGAACACGGGGATGCAGTTAGCGGGACGACCTGGACACTCCCGGGTCCCCATGGAAACCCCTCTCCTATTGGCCGGACACTCACCACGCCAGCCCCCTCCTCCAGCGGCCGTGTTTAGGAGCTTTTCTGTCCCCCTGTTCTGCTCTGGGACTTTCTGCCAGCCTGCAGCCCCTCCATATCTGCAGAGCAAAGCAGCTCACATCACACTGGAGCAGAGCCAGCACACACACACTCACACACTCTGTGTGACTGTGCCGGGCACGCACACACACTCACACACTCTGTGTGACTGTACCGGGCACACACACTCTGTGCCGGGCTCTGTGCCGGACACAAACACACACTCCGTGTGACTGTGCCGGACACAAACACACACTCTGTGTAACTGTGCCAGGCACAAACACACACTCATACACTGTGTGACTGTGCCACGCATTACAGAACCACCCATAAAAAACAATAACAATTAACAAAATGAAATAAATTTAGACTTTCACAAGATTTTTTTCTGTAGTTCATTAACCAGTTGTGTTTCTGCTTAAACTGAATAAGGCTGTTGTAGTTTGTTAATTCCATAGTAAACAGTACAGAGTGAACCCACAGTTATAGTTTGTTAATTCCATAGTAAACAGTACAAAGTGAACCCAGAGGACTAACTTGCTGAAGACTGATGGCTCTGTTTTGACAGTCAAAACTCAACAGCACAATGGCAACAGTATGACACTGAATAAACTGCATTTATTCACCTGGAAACAAAGATCTGAAGTGATATCAGCATTAATTGTACAGCAAATCAAAGTTAATATCAAAGCTCATTTAATTATACAGCAGTTTGTAGCAATGCTGCACTCTGCTTGTGTGACTCTAATGCCACCGTTTTAATCGAGCATATTACTTATTAATAGACTAATTACAGCTATGTTTGGTCACCTCTGTGCCATTTATTTGGACAATTCAAACAGAGCCATTACACAGGCATCAGACATGGTTAAACTGTGAGTCACTCTGCGTAACAGATGAGCACATATGAAACATGTAACATGTACAGTAATGAGCAGCAGTGTGAGTGTGACTCTTTCAGACCGTGCTGTGTACACATGATCAGTTTCCAGCAGACGCCAGGCATTTCGCTCTGAGTGTGAACGGACATTAAGTGTCTAAACAACATGGGGAGCTGAACACACCTGGAACCACGTTATGACACCAACATCACCATGGTTACAACCCTCAGAGACCCAACGATGCAAAAGCAACATGAAGAAAATACAAGTTCATTTTGATCACGGATCAAAATGGCAGTTTGTGGTGTGACGGGGTGGGGGGGGGGTTCATGCACATGCACAGGTCTGTGTGAGCGCGCTCAGAACCCCTGGGCTGCGGATCACACCCAGAACACAGAATACAGAGAGGAGCACACCCCCCCAGCACAGACTCCACACACCCCACCTCATTACCAGAGAACAGGGGCTAACACCATACAAATGATTTCAGAAAGAAAATTACAATAAGCTCAAACGTAAATTTAATCTGTGATAAATTAACATTAAACAGCAGACTGTCTCAGAGACAGACGCATAAGAGTTGCACATGGATTATGTACATTTATTAAAACAAAGATTCTTATTAATAATGCGTACTTACTGTCCATATCTCCTCTCCCACAGCTGTGTCTACACATCGTCTTTTAGCTAATCTTTCTGAAGGCTGATCACCAGGGGCTGTGCAAGTCACAGCTTGTTCCACAAGCCTAATTCTTTACAAGCCAAACATTCAGCTTCCAGCTCTGACAGTGCGCATTTATTCACTTTAGCTACGTACTTCAGACTATTGGGTTCTACCAGCACTAATGCTGCAGGGGGCGTGTGCTTCAGCCTCTTAACTCAGGCTTCATGTTCTCCTACATACTTATGATAGATACCCAGGTATAAGCAGATCTCAGAGTAATTATTCAGGTAACAAAATTATAATGAAAATCAAATACCAAGAAAAAAATTACAATGAATTACAAATGAAAGGAATTACAGATATAAAGATCAGTGATGAAAGTGTCCGTTGACTGAGTGCGCAGCTTCACCGCTGCGGTCATGACAGACAGAGTGACATGCGGAGGGACAGAGTGAATGTTCACACAGATCACAGGTGGTCATGCAGGTGAGTGGCGTTGCTGCGGGAGACGGGAGGGACAGACACCCCACACCACACACCACACATGAGAAATCAAACCAACATCAGTGATTTTGCAATCATCCCGAGAGCAGAAACCCCACAGCCTTCCCAAACAGGCAGAGCCCCCGGCGCTGTCAGAGACCGTCCTGGAGCAGAGGTGCGGCTATGTATAGGAATGATCCGGGCAGGGGCTGCTGGGATAGCGCCCCAGTGACGGCAGGGTTTAGACGCAACCGTACTCATACCACAGCGACTGCTTCTCCTCGGGGGACAAGCCCATGGATTGGCCATCTGGGGTCAGGTGATCAGGGGTGGTGAGGTCACCGTTGGGCTTGTGATCAGGTGATCTGTGGTTTGGATGATTTGGGGAGCTCACCTGCGGCTGGGGCTGTCCTGGAGTGCAGGTGAGGGGGGCGGGGTTTGGGAGGGGGCCGCTGATGCTACTGACCAATGAGGTGTTGAGGGAGAGGAAGGGGTGGGGCTTACCGGCCTCGCTGAAGATGGTGTCCGTAAAGAGGGAGTCTACAGTGAAGGAGGGGCTGAAGAGGGCGGGGGTCCTGGGCCCGGGCGGGGGCAGGCTGGCGGATTTGGGCAGTGTGGTGGCGGGGGGCGTGCAGGGGTACTCACTGGGGGTGGGGTCCACAGACACAGGCGCGCGGCCATCCTTCGCCATGCAGTCGTGGATGCTGGTGCGTCTCGTGGACCCCTCTGCAGTAGAGATCACGCTGCTGGCTCGTGGGAGAGTGGAGGTCCCGCCCCCGCGGCCCGAGAGGGTGGAGTCCAGGCGCTCGGAAACGGACACTGCGCGGCTCTGGCTACTGAGAGAGGGGCGGAGCTGGGAGGCGGAGCCTTTCACCCGTGTGCTTTCTGCCTTACGCAGCGCAGGTCTCCCCGCACCCAAACCACTGCCTGCCCCTCCCCTGGGGGTGGAGTCTGCCCTTCCACTGGCCGAGCGCAGGATTCCCTTACCGCTACGCCCCGCCCGCTCTCGAGGCTCCGCCCCTGCAGAGCTAGCATGGCCGGAATCTGTGCCGACCTCCTGACTGTCAGTCTGCAGGGAGCAAACACAGACACACATACAGATATTAACATTACATGATACTGCAACTTTGAACGATACTTCAATATCATTTGTGTCATTCAAATGCACCAAAAACAGGGTTTCAGCAGTGATTCTGAGTGACTCGGTGCTGTAGCAGTGATTCAGAGTGACTCGGTGCTGTAGCAGTGATTCAGAGTGACTCGGTGCTGTAGCAGTGATTCTGAGTGACTCGGTGCTGTAGCAGTGATTCTGAGTGACTCGGTGCTGTAGCAGTGATTCTGAGTGACTCGGTGCTGCACAGCAGTGATTCTGAGTGACTCGGTGCTGTAGCAGTGATTCTGAGTGACTCGGTGCTGTAGCAGTGATTCAGAGTGACTCGGTGCTGTAGCAGTGATTCTGAGTGACTCGGTGCTGTAGCAGTGATTCTGAGTGACTCGGTGCTGCACAGCAGTGATTCAGAGTGACTCGGTGCTGTAGCAGTGATTCTGAGTGACTCGGTGCTGTAGCAGTGATTCTGAGTGACTCGGTGCTGTAGCAGTGATTCTGAGTGACTCGGTGCTGTAGCAGTGATTCTGAGTGACTCGGTGCTGTAGCAGTGATTCTGAGTGACTCGGTGCTGTAGCAGTGATTCTGAGTGACTCTGTGCTGTAGCAGTGATTCTGAGTGACTCGGTGCTGTAGCAGTGATTCTGAGTGACTCGGTGCTGTAGCAGTGATTCTGAGTGACTCGGTGCTGTAGCAGTGATTCAGAGTGACTCGGTGCTGTAGCAGTGATTCTGAGTGACTCGGTGCTGTAGCAGTGATTCTGAGTGACTCGGTGCTGCACAGCAGTGATTCTGAGTGACTCGGTGCTGTAGCAGTGATTCTGAGTGACTCGGTGCTGTAGCAGTGATTCTGAGTGACTCGGTGCTGTAGCAGTGATTCTGAGTGACTCGGTGCCGTAGCAGTGATTCTGAATGACTCTGTGCTGTAGCAGTGATTCTGAGTGACTCGGTGCTGCACAGCAGTGATTCTGAGTGACTCGGTGCTGTAGCAGTGATTCTGAGTGACTCGGTGCTGTAGCAGTGATTCTGAGTGACTCGGTGCTGTAGCAGTGATTCTGAGTGACTCGGTGCTGTAGCAGTGATTCTGAGTGACTCGGTGTTGCACAGCAGTGATTCTGAGTGACTCGGTGCTGTAGCAGTGATTCTGAGTGACTCGGTGCTGTAGCAGTGATTCTGAGTGACTCGGTGCTGTAGCAGTGATTCAGAGTGACTCGGTGCTGTAGCAGTGATTCTGAGTGACTCGGTGCTGCACAGCAGTGATTCTGAGTGACTCGGTGCTGCACAGCAGTGATTCTGAATGACTCGGTGCTGTAGCAGTGATTCTGAGTGACTCGGTGCTGTAGCAGTGATTCTGAGTGACTCGGTGCTGTAGCAGTGATTCTGAGTGACTCGGTGCTGCACAGCAGTGATTCAGAGTGACTCGGTGCTGTAGCAGTGATTCTGAGTGACTCGGTGCTGTAGCAGTGATTCAGAGTGACTCGGTGCTGTAGCAGTGATTCTGAGTGACTCGGTGTTGCACAGCAGTGATTCTGAGTGACTCGGTGCTGTAGCAGTGATTCTGAGTGACTCGGTGCTGTAGCAGTGATTCAGAGTGACTCGGTGCTGTAGCAGTGATTCAGAGTGACTCGGTGCTGTAGCAGTGATTCTGAGTGACTCGGTGCTGTAGCAGTGATTCTGAGTGACTCGGTGCTGCAGCAGTGATTCAGAGTGACTCGGTGCTGCAGCAGTGATTCTGAGTGACTCGGTGCTGTAGCAGTGATTCTGAGTGACTCGGTGCTGTAGCAGTGATTCAGAGTGACTCGGTGCTGCAGCAGTGATTCTGAGTGACTCGGTGCTGTAGCAGTGATTCTGAGTGACTCGGTGCTGTAGCAGTGATTCTGAGTGACTCGGTGCTGTAGCAGTGATTCTGAGTGACTCGGTGCTGCACAGCAGTGATTCTGAGTGACTCGGTGCTGTAGCAGTGATTCAGAGTGACTCGGTGCTGTAGCAGTGATTCAGAGTGACTTCGGTGCTGTAGCAGTGATTCAGAGTGACTCGGTGCTGTAGCAGTGATTCTGAGTGACTCGGTGCTGTAGCAGTGATTCTGAGTGACTCGGTGCTGTAGCAGTGATTCAGAGTGACTCGGTGCTGCACAGCAGTGATTCTGAGTGACTCGGTGCTGCACAGCAGTGATTCTGAGTGACTCGGTGCTGTAGCAGTGATTCTGAGTGACTCGGTGCTGTAGCAGTGATTCTGAGTGACTCGGTGCTGTAGCAGTGATTCTGAGTGACTCGGTGCTGTAGCAGTGATTCTGAGTGACTCGGTGCTGTAGCAGTGATTCTGAATGACTCGGTGCTGTAGCAGTGATTCTGAGTGACTCGGTGCTGTAGCAGTGATTCTGAGTGACTCGGTGTTGCACAGCAGTGATTCTGAGTGACTCGGTGCTGTAGCAGTGATTCTGAGTGACTCGGTGCTGTAGCAGTGATTCTGAGTGACTCGGTGCTGTAGCAGTGATTCTGAGTGACTCGGTGCTGTAGCAGTGATTCTGAGTGACTCGGTGCTGTAGCAGTGATTCTGAGTGACTCGGTGCTGCACAGCAGTGATTCTGAATGACTCGGTGCTGTAGCAGTGATTCTGAGTGACTCGGTGCTGTAGCAGTGATTCAGAGTGACTCGGTGCTGCAGCAGTGATTCTGAGTGACTCGGTGCTGTAGCAGTGATTCTGAGTGACTCGGTGCTGCAGCAGTGATTCAGAGTGACTCGGTGCTGCAGCAGTGATTCTGAGTGACTCGGTGCTGTAGCAGTGATTCTGAGTGACTCGGTGCTGTAGCAGTGATTCTGAGTGACTCGGTGCTGTAGCAGTGATTCTGAGTGACTCGGTGCTGCACAGCAGTGATTCTGAGTGACTCGGTGCTGTAGCAGTGATTCAGAGTGACTCGGTGCTGTAGCAGTGATTCTGAGTGACTCGGTGCTGTAGCAGTGATTCTGAGTGACTCGGTGCTGTAGCAGTGATTCAGAGTGACTCGGTGCTGCACAGCAGTGATTCTGAGTGACTCGGTGCTGTAGCAGTGATTCTGAGTGACTCGGTGTTGCACAGCAGTGATTCTGAGTGACTCGGTGCTGTAGCAGTGATTCTGAGTGACTCGGTGCTGTAGCAGTGATTCTGAGTGACTCGGTGCTGTAGCAGTGATTCTGAGTGACTCGGTGCTGTAGCAGTGATTCTGAGTGACTCGGTGCTGTAGCAGTGATTCAGAGTGACTCGGTGCTGCAGCAGTGATTCTGAGTGACTCGGTGCTGTAGCAGTGATTCTGAGTGACTCGGTGCTGCAGCAGTGATTCAGAGTGACTCGGTGCTGTAGCAGTGATTCAGAGTGACTCGGTGCTGTAGCAGTGATTCAGAGTGACTCTGTGCTGTAGCAGTGATTCAGAGTGACTCGGTGCTGTAGCAGTGATTCTGAGTGACTCGGTGCTGTAGCAGATTCATGCGGAGTCAGACAGGGCTGTAGTTGTCACCTCAGTGGGGTCTTTGCTCTCCTCCAGGAACTGCTGCAGGGAGAGTACCTGGCTGCCTGGGGAGGGGGCCTTGTCGCCGGGCTGGGGGGCCGGGGGCTCCAGGCTCTTGCGGAGGTTCTGAGGGCTCTGCCGTGCGGAGCGCTGGGAGGGGGGCTGCTGCACTGGGCTGCTCCCACTCGACCAGCCCTCATTATCCAGGCTGAGGCTGAACTCCCCACTGCTCTCACTGTGTGGCCGACTGTGGCTCCCATTTAATGCACCTGTGACACAGAAACACACGCTGTAATACACACACATGCGTGGTAAAACACACACACTGTAACACACACACACACGCGCGCGCACACACACACGCACACACTGTAACACACACACTGTAACACACACACACGCGCGCGCACACACACACACTGTAACACACACACACGCGCGCAAACACACTGTAACACACACACACACACACTGTACACACACACACACACGCGCGCGCACACACACACACTGTAACACACACACACATGCGCAGTAACACGCACACACTCACACTGTAACACACACACACACACACGTGCGCGCACACACACACTGTAACACACACACACACACACACACACTGTAACACACACACACACATGCGCAGGAACACGCACACACACACTGTAACACACACACACACGCACGCATGCACAGACACACTGTAACACACACACGCACACACACACATGTGTAGTAACACACACACACGCACGCACACACACACATCACACATACACACTGTAACATGCACATACACGCACACACACACACACACACACACACACACACCATTTTAAGGGCAAGTGGAATTCAATCAAAATGGAATTTCATCTCTCTAAGGGAACACACAATTCAATCAGACTGGATTTAGTCTCTTTAAGTGCCTTTGCTGTTCCGCTTTAAAATGAAAAGAATCCCTTTCAAAGGGCACGTCTGCTTGTGTCCAGTTAAAGACATACCAAGAAAAATAATGTTTTAATGTGGTCAGCTCTAACTGAATTACACCTGCCCTTGAAGACGCTGAGTGTTGTGGCTGAATTTAGCCCAGTGTTGGGGATAATAATGAGGATCTCATTTCAGAGAGCCTGTCAGTCCGACGTAAGGAGGGTAGGGGAAAGTCACGCAGGGGCACACAGGGCTGGCATGGCTGGAGGCCTGTGTCTGCTGGCATGGCTGGAGGCCTGTCTCTGCTCTTTGCTTTGTCTGTTTGGTTTCCCCCTTTCCCCTCCTTTCGGGCAGGAAACAGGAGGCTGTCAGCAGCAGACCCCAGCTCTCAGACAGCTGTGTGACCTGGCCCCACCCTCCCTTCCCAGACTGCTTTGCGGTGGCAGCTCTCCGAGGGTAGAGCTGCTGCCAGCCTCAAAGGGTGGCACTGCTAAACCATCTGCTTCTGTGCCACGGCCCTGCCACCCTGCACACACACCCACACACACACACATGCACATATATCCTGTGCAGGGCTTACCCTCTACACGCACACACACTTTCACACACACCCTGCATGGAGCTATCCTCTGCACACACACACAATCACACACACACTTACGAACACAAAAACACACACACACATGCTAACACACATACCCTGTGCAGGGCTTACCCTCTACAGGCACACACACACTCACACACATACACATACGTACACAAAACACACACATGCTAACACACACCCAGAGGGGGTGTGTTGAATCAAACACACAACACTAGAAACAGAATCAGCCCCACAGAAGCACAGAGCAGCAAGCTGGAGATTTCCATACTCATGAATTATTAACGACATCCTGCAAACACAGCACTGGAATGTGAAACAATATGAGTTCAGAGTGCCATTCTTCTCATTCATTACCAAACACAGTCAGACTGAGAACAAAACCACACATTCATTACCAAACACAGTCAGACTCAGAGCAAAGCCACACATTCATTACCAAACACAGTCAGACTGAGAACAAAACCACAAATCTTGCAGCGTCGAAACCGCTTGGTCAATCATGCTAACAGCTGTGAGCTAACACTTTACCAAGATAATACAATCATTAGATCATAACTAACTGCATTTTAATGTGCTTCTCACCACTTCAAACCTCAAAAATACGGAACCACCAGCCGCTGCCTGTTTATACAAAGCCTTACGATCTAAGAGTGTGCCGGACATCACACACATCCATTTAAAATGAGTGTGTGTGTGAGTGACAAATATACACACATAAGCTATCTAATGCAGACTAACGCTGCCTCAGAAAAACAGAAAGTGTGAATGCAGACAGCAGTAGAGACAGAGAGCAGACAGGTAGGGCAGAATCAGACAGAGAGATACAGAGAGCAGACAGAGAGGGCAGAATCAGACAGAGAGCAGACAGGTAGGGCAGAAACAGAAACAGACAGATACAGAGAGCAGACAGGTAGGGCAGAATCAGACAGACAGACAGTTAGCAGACAGGTAGGTAGGGCAGAAACAGACAGAGAGCAGACAGGTAGGGCAGAATCAGACAGAGATACAGAGAGCAGACAGGTAGGGCAGAATCAGACAGAGATACAGAGAGCAGACAGGTAGGGCAGAATCAGACAGAGAGACAGAGAGCAGACAGGTAGGGCAGAATCAGACAGAGAGCAGACAGTTAGGGCAGAGACAGAAAGAGATACAGAGAGCAGACAGATAGAGTCGTCCAGGTGTGAGCGTACCTTTGCCCTGGACGGGAGAGGAATGCGAGTTGTGGTTGCTATAGCTACTGGTCTTGCTACTGTGCAGGCTGGTGGGCCGGGGGGCTGGAGGGGCAGAGGAAGGGCAAACAGCATGAGCACAGATGGCGTGTTGCCACCCTGAACACCAGGGGGCACCACATGCTCGCTGTCTGACAGATAAACAGGGCAGAGCACAGCAGACTGGACAGGTACCCTGCTGGGGGCGGGGGGGTGGGGGCGGTGCACATGCAGGGGCAGCTGGGCCAGACGTAGTTGGGGGAGGGACACATTTGGGGGTGTGGCAGGAGAAGTTGTTTAGAATAGGGTAGGATAGATCTGGAGCAGTTCAAGTAGATATAGTCACAGTTCGGGGAATGGGGGTGATGTGGGGGTAGATTGGGGGTAACTTGGGGTAAAGGCAGGGGCAGTTTTCACACAGGGCTACAGAATTATCAGGTAACTCTGGCACACAGACTCATGACAGCACAGCACTGGTACATGCTAACTGATTATTAGGGGTACAGGGTGAGGCTTGCGGGCACAGGGGTGCACAGAGTGAGGTTTGGGGTACAGGGCTGCGCATGGTGAGGTTTGGGGGTACAGGGCTGTGCATGGTGAGGTTTGGGGGTACAGGGCTGTGCATGGTGAGGTTTGGGGGTACAGGGCTGCGCATGGTGAGGTTTGGGGTACAGGGCTGTGCATGGTGAGGTTTGGGTTACAGGGCTGCGCATGGTGAGGTTTGGGGTACAGGGCTGCACATGGTGAGGTTTGGGGGTACAGGGCTGCGCATGGTGAGGTTTGGGGGTACAGGGCTGCGCATGGTGAGGTTTGGGGTACAGGGCTGCGCATGGTGAGGTTTGGGGTACAGGTGCTGCTAAAGTCCCGGAAGCCTAGCCAATGCAACACACGCACACGGAGACACCCACACGCACACACACACACACACCATACCACACACACACACACACACACACACACACACACACACACACCATACCACACACACACACACACACACAACACACACACACACACAGCTTGACATGTTAGGGATTGGACTCTTTTACGGTCACTCTACTGCACTCAGTCTGTTCTGTTTCTCCTGCCTCATCACTATATCTGCAGGCAATTCCACACAGAAATGACATGAGAAGTACTAATAACCTGATAACCAATGTTATCTAGAGCCTACTAGAGTCTGAAATGTAGTATCATATATCACCATACGATGACTTATGTATTAAGGTTAAGGTTAATTGGCTGCTGTGTATGAAAACATTTCTGTTATGATATTAAAATCCTCCAGCGTGTTTCCCAGCATGCATTTCACTGGCCTTACCCTGGCTCCTCAGCCCATTGATGCTGTCTGATGACGTCGGGGCGACGTCCTCGCTGGACACGTTGTCTAGGAGACACAGAGACACTCACATCACCAGTGGCTCATACCTATGACATTATAAATATGAGACTGGCTGTACATACCCATACCAATGCCCTGCTGATTATGGGCTGTTTGCTGATGCAACAATGGTCAGTTACTGATTCTGACCAATCAGTGCATGTGTGTGTGAAAATTAAAAACAGCCCCAGCCAGCCAAATTCACATAAACCTCCAGTAGCATAGAATTTACTAATTTCACTCATTTTCTGCTGGGTTTGTCTCACTGACATTAAAGCATAAAAGCATACAACCGAAACACATACAAAAAGAGCAAAGACAAGTAAAATGTGAAAAATAAAATGAGGTGCAGCTAAGAACATTTTCAGTTTCCATCATCTTGAGTTTGACCTGAATGGCTCTGAATTGGCTGAGACTGTCTTAGCCCTTTCCATGGCTCTTTCTGTTAATGTGCTGAAATGCTGGTTATTTCCTGTGTTGAACCACGCACAGTCGGTTCTTTCTGTCCACACGCCTCTCTGGCCCTGTAACTGAAGGCCTGGTCCACAGCTCCATATATTTTACAGCTCAGTACAACCCTCAGAGACCATATGTTTGTGTCCAGCGTGAAACAGAGCCATTTACTCTGACACCGAGTGACTCCTGAATGTCAGACTCATCATTATGACATCATTACTTTGAGCCTGACAATCTACTGTCACTGTTGAGGCAGAATGCTGCCCAAATCTGGGCATGTTCTTTGCTCTAATGTTCTATCACTTAGGGTTTTTCTCCTTTCTGTGACACTGTGTGGGGCGGTTTTGGTGCTCTGATTTAGGCCTCTGGTTTTGGGGTGCAACCCTACCTGTGGCGCTGTTTCGGGGCTTGCTGCGTGTTCCTGTGGGGCGGTGCAGGGTGGCGTAGTTGATGGCGGTGGTGGAGAAGGCGAGGCCGGGCCCCTCGGGGCCTCCGTCTGGCCCCAGCGCATCCGTGCTCCCTGCCCACTGGCCCCCCGCCAGCGCCATGGTCTGCAGCAGGTCATTCATCGCTGGGGGGCGAGAGACACAGTCAGAGAGTGGGAGAGAGAGGGGGAGTGCAGCACAGTCTGAGCAGGCTGGTCCCAGGGGAACCCCCAAACCCTCCCCAAAACCCCAACCTAACCTGTGACAGGGTGAGGGGGTGAGGGTGTGTGAGAGGGTGAGTATCTGTGACAGGGTGAGGGTGTGTGAGAGGGTTGGTGTCTGTGACAGGGTGAGGGGGTGAGGGTGTGTGAGAGGGTGAGTGTCTGTGACAGAGGGTGAGTGTCTGTGACAGGGTGAGGGGGTGAGGGTGTGTGAGAGGGTGAGTGTCTGTGACAGGGTGAGGGGGTGGGTGTGTGAGAGGGTGAGTGTCTGTGACAGGGTGAGGGTGTGTGGGGGTGAGTGGTGTGAGGGGGTGAGAGGGTGAGGGTGAGTGTCTGTGACAGGGTGAGGGTGTGTGAGAGGGTTGGTGTCTGTGACAGGGTGAGGGGGTGAGGGTGTGTGAGAGGGTGAGTGTCTGTGACAGGGTGAGGGGGTGTCTGTGACAGGGTGAGGGGGTGAGGTGAGGGTGTGTGAGAGGGGTGAGGGTGCCTGTGACAGGGTGAGGGTGTGTGAGAGGGTGAGTATCTGTGACAGGGTGAGGGGGTGAGAGTGTCTGTGACAGGGTGAGGGGGTGAGTGGTGACAGGGTGAGGGTGTGAGAGGGTGTGCCTGTGACAGGGTGAGGGTGTGTGAGAGGGTGAGTGTCTGTTACAGGGTGAGGGGGTGAGGGTGTGTGAGAGGGTGAGTGTCTGTGACAGGGTGAGAGGGTCTGAGTTGGTGAGTATCTGTGACAGGGTGAGGGTGTGTGAGAGGGTTGGTGTCTGTGACAGGGTGAGGGGGTGAGGGTGTGTGAGAGGGTGAGTGCCTGTGACAGGGTGAGGGGGCGTGGGAGCTGCAGGCCAGACCTGCAGTTCCACATTAGCAGTGAGTGCTTTTAACTGTGGAGCTTCAGACATCCAGAGTCACACTGCAAACAGCAGCCAACTGCGTGAGTATGCACTAATCACACTGTACATGCACAGAGCTGAGATACAGACAGAGAGAGAGAAAAGGGGAGAATAAGAGAAAGTGGGAGTGAGAGAAGGGGAGGAGGGAGAGTGAGGGAGATAGAGAAATATTTCAGCTCCAACAGCTCTCAGATGCAGAAGGTGTGCAAACCATGCCAGCCTGATGAGAGGCAGAGTTAGAGTGCTGTCAGGGTGAGGGGTCACCATGCAGGAGGCATAAAACACACACACACACATACACACACGCACGCACGCACGCACGCAGTCACTCATTCACGCACGCACACACTCATACACACACACGCACGCATGCAGTCACACTCACACACACACACACACACACACACACACACACACACACACACACACCATCCAAACCTGCACCAGAGGCTGAAACCCTAATCCAGTGCTCCTGTGGGCCAAAGCGACCCACACAATCCTCACACAGTTATGGATGGCGTTCTATAATATTATCAGTGCATAATATTACTATCTATAAATCACTCAGTTTTCACAAAGAAAAAAAAATGCAAAACATTTTATATATATATGACTGATATATATGTATAAAATCAGCCTGCTGCAGGCAGACCTTTTGAAAGGGGAAGGTCTCAGGGCAAATCATAAATCACATTTTCATTCATGTGCAGCCACGGCAACGCCACAGACCAATCACAGTGCAGCATCACAATGCTGGGGTGTGCCTGCAGACTGCCACACAGTGCAGAGAAATGTTAGCAGAACGTGAAAATAAAGGAGTGCAGAGAAGCAAACGTTAGCAGAGGGTGTAAATGAAAGAGTGCAGAGCAAACAGAGGAGGGGAGACGATAGAGGCCGGATTCCCAGAGTGCTTACACATGGACCGGCGGTAGACGGCTTTCACTTTGTCTTTCTCCTTGGATCTGTTCCTCATAAACGGCAACCTTTTCAGCGCTTCAGTCAGAGGAGGAGAGAGGAGCGAGGGAGCAGGGTGATGGAGGGAGAGAACAGATGGGTGTTAAACACAACACTGACAACCAGGAGGGAGAGACCCACAGCGCCCCCTGCAGCCCAGCTGAGAGAACAGGAGGGAGAAACCCAGCACACTCACAGACGTACTCACACACACTCATATACACACGCATGCACATGCACACACATACACACACACTCGCACTGTGACACACACACTCTCTCACACACATATACGCATTCATGCACACAAATACAATCCCCTACATAAACAAAGCTGCATTCACTTATTCATGCGCACACGTGTGATCTCTTTGGCATGTACAAACGCACACATGTGCACACATACCCACACACATGTACAGACACGGTTTTGCATGGAGGGAGGGGTCGGGTAGTGGGGGGGGGGGGTCAGGACGCATGATGCACGCAAACATGCTGACATTATTAAAAGGTGCAACTGAACAGCATGTCCACGGGAACTACAGAACTGCGTATCCATGGGAACGGTGACTGCAGGAAGGGACAGCATTGAGTACTCAGCGATACTCTTTGCTGGGAGTAACAGGGCTAGAATACTCAGGGATACTCTCAGCTGGGAGTAACAGGGCTAGAATACTCAGGGATACTCTCAGCTGGGAGTAACAGGGTTAGAATACTCAGGAATACTCTCTTTGCTGGGAGTAACAGGGTTAGAGTAATCAGGGATACTCTCTCTGCTGGGAGTAACAGGGCTAGAATACTCAGGGATACTCTCTGCTGGGAATAACAGGGTTAGAGTAATCAGGGATACTCTCTCTGCTGGGAGTAACAGGGTTAGAGTAATCAGGGATACTCTCTCTGCTGGGAGCAACAGGGTTAGAGTAATCAGGGATACTCTCTCTGCTGGGAGTAACAGGGTTAGAGTAATCAGGGATACTCTCTCTGCTGGGAGTAACAGGGTTAGAGTAATCAGGATACTCTCTTTGCTGGGAGTAACAGGGTTACAGTACTCAGGGATACTCTCTCTGCTGGGAATAACAGGGTTAGAGTACTCAGGATACTCTCTTTGCTGGGAGCAACAGGGTTAGAGTAATCAGGGATACTCTCTTTGCTGGGAGCAACAGGGTTAGAGTAATCAGGGATACTCTCTCTGCTGAGATTAACAGGGTTAGAGTACTCAGGAATACTCTCTCCGCTGGGAGTAACAGGGTTAGAGTACTCAGGAATACTTTCTCTGCTGAGATTAACAGGGTTAGAGTACTCAGGGATACGCTCTCTGCTGGGAGTAACAGGGTTAGAATACTCAGGGATACGCTCTCTGCTGGGAGTAACAGGGTTAGAGTACTCAGGGATACTCTCTCTGCTGGGTTTTGGGTGTACTCGATGCTGAGGATTGCAGTCCCCTCTGAGACCCTGTGCAAACGCAGGCTGCTGGATCTGTGCTGACCGTAGAACTGAGCACAGAGAGTTTACTGTCAGCGCACGGGCTGAAACCACCTTCAGCTCTCATTCTAACAGCTGCAACGCTGTTCTTCAGGCTCAGTCATGTTCTTTACCGCAAGAGAATATTACGCTTAATTAATATAATTGCTGTTGCATAAAGAGCCTATTCCCAGTCTGAATGTTTTAAGTAATTCCCCATTCTATTTACCCTACTAATTTGTGTTACATGAAACCCCTCACTGTAAAGCAAATGGGACTTTATTAAATCGTGAGATTCAAGGGAAACAAACAAACAAAAACCAACACGAATTCCACTGAGCTGCTTGTTGAGTCGCCAGCCTCGATTTGGACGGCCCAAACTGCCGCACTGATCAAAGAGACAGTGATATGCAGGATAACTGGTCTTGAGCTTATCTGAGAGGCCTGGTTTGTGCGGTATCTGCATCAGGGCAAAAGGTTTATCAGCCCCTCTTTATCTAGTGCTGCACTTTACAGCCGAGGGAAACGCAGCTGTGGCAGAACTCTCACTGTGCTCGCACGGAATTAACTCCACATCCTGACCCAACGCACCACCAGCTGCTGCCGGGGGCCACACGGATCGGCTGCATTCAGGTGGGAAAATGGCAGAAAACCACTGTGCACTCAGATCATTGTGTAAGTGACAAGTGGAGAAGCCGCGGTGTAAGAAGACTGCATGTAGAGTATGTTTTGAGTGACTGAGTGTAGAAAAGGGGTAGTGTAATTGGACACATGTACAGGGACCACGCGCAGTAGCAGCAGCGGTCCTGTAGGTGGAGGTAGGGGGTTTGTTTGGAGCAGCTCTCTCAGCCATGATAATGAGTGAAGCACTTTGCACCCTTTAATGAACACGCACATGGTGGAGGAGGAATGACCCGCTCACACACCCAGAGAGACCCCCCGGCCCGAGCCGTACCGTTAGAAGGGCCCTGTATATGGCTGTGCTTCTCTCTCTTCCCTTCCACACGGAGAGAAAAATAAGCACAGAGCACATTAGCACTACAGCACAGAGCACATTAGCACTACAGCACAGAGTACGGACACAGAGTACTGTCATTGCCTTACAAATAAAAAACTCTACAGCACTACACTCTATGCTTCTAGCGCAGTGTGTATATGTGTTTGCATGTGGGTGTGTGTTTGCATGTGTATGTGTGTTTGCATGTGGGTGTGTGTTTGCATGTGTATGTGTGTTTGCATGTGTGTGTGTGTTTGCATGTGTATGTGTGTTTGCATGTGTATGTGTGTTTGCATGTGGGTGTGTGTTTGTATGTGTGTTTGCATGTGGGTGTTTGCATGTGTATGTGTGTTTGCATGTGTATGTGTGTTTGCATGTATGTGTGTTTGCATGTGTGTGTTTGCATGTATATGTGTGTTTGCATGTGTGTGTGTGTTTGCATGTTTGTGTGTGTTTGCATGTGTGTGTGTTTGCATGTGGGTGTGTGTTTGCATGTGTGTGTGTGTTTGCATGTGTATGTGTGTTTGCATGTGGGTGTGTGTTTGCATGTGTATGTGTGTTTGCATGTGGGTGTGTGTTTGCATGTGGGTGTGTGTTTGCATGTGGGTGTGTGTTTGCATGTGTGTGTGTGTTTGCATGTGTGTGTGTTTGCATGTGTATGTGTGTTTGCATGTGGGTGTGTGTTTGCATGTGGGTGTGTGAGAGAGAGGGTTTTTGTATGTCAGTACTTGTTATGTGTATGGTGCTTATGTGCTTATGGTGCATGTCTGTAGTGTGTAGTGTACTGTGAAGTGTATGGTGTGTAATCTTTGTGTAGTTTGTACTCACTGCTGCTGCATTTGTAGTTTAGCATGTATGTGTATGCGCAGTGTAGAGATTGTACTCACTGCTGTGTTTGTAGTTTAGCGTACGCGCACGCGTGTGTGTGTGTGTGCGCAGTGTAGGGTGTGTACTCACTGCTGCTGCATTTATAGTTTAGCGTGCACGCATGTGTGTATGCGCAGTGTAGAGATTGTACTCACTGCTGCTGCGTTTGTGGCTCAGTGAGTCGTCCAGAGACCCCATGGAGGAGCTGTCCTGGCTGTCGGGAGGGGGCGGGGCCAGGAAACCGTCGCTGGACTCGGAGCGAGGCGGTGACAGGGGAGGGACCGCAGGCGCTCACGGCTCTTCGGCTTGATCAGCTTCTTCATCTTCAGCGTGATCCAGTTCCCTCTCCTGAGGAGGGAGGCAGGCTAAGCAGGTGGCAGGCTTATACCTCTCTGCTAGCTCTGTGTGCTAACCCTGTGTGCCAGGCTTATACCTGTCTGCTAGCCCTGTGTGCCAGTCTTATACCTCTCTGCTAGCCCTGTGTGCCAGGCTTATACCTCTCTGCTAGCTCTGTGTGCTAACCCTGTGTGCCAGGCTTATACCTCTCTGCTAGCCCTGTGTGCCAGGCTTATACTTCTCTGCTAGCCCTGTGTGCCAGGCTTATACCTCTCTGCTAGCCCTGTGCCAGGCTTATACCTGTCTGCTAGCCCTGTGCGCCAGGCTTATACTCTCTGCTAGCCCTGTGCACCAGGCTTATACCTCTCTGCTAACCCTGTGCACTAGGCTTATACCTCTCTGCTTCTTCTCCAGCTCTGACCATTGCGTTGTGCGATTGACACACTAAAAAGACACAGTGAAGGATTCTCTCATGGATGACATGAACAGACACGCTAACACTGACAGCCATACCCTGCTGTCACCTTCGATCCACGTTCCTCTGTCACCCTGAATTCACGCCCATCGGCTCTGAGTACGCTCACATCCAGTTCTGTTTCACACAGCTCCGTCTGTCTGGCAGCTGGGCTCTCATGCGTTTATAATCACATTAAAATGTTCATTAACAACCAATTAACTCGCAGCCCAAGTTTGCGTGACCTCGTCTTCAGATCGTTAACTTTAGCGGCAGTGACAGCCCTTTGCACACAATCCAAACCCTGCTCACATAAGCATACAATCACGCCAGCTCACAATCACAGTGAAACACACCAGCATACACAGTACAACAGACACACACACACACAGTGAAACACACACACACACACAGTACAACCACACACACACACACACACACACACACACACACACACACACACAGTACAACACACACACACAGTGAAACACAGTACAACAGACACACACAGTAAAACACATTCACACACGGTTAAACACACTGCCACGGTTAAACACAGACTCACACAAATAAAATACAGCGCACAGTATGGTTCAGCAGAGCATAAACCATACTGGTATTCTAACCTTACTACTCTCCCCTCTCCTGTTCTTACTGTACAGAAAGCCAGAGTCGCAGGTGACATCATGAAGCAGAGTCTGAGAAACTGAAGCACATGCAGTGTGTTTATGTGTACCTGTTTATGGGATGGGGGGGCTTACCTGCGTGGAGGGGAGGGGTCGTAGAACTTGTACTGGTCCATGATCTTCTCCTCCAACTTCTCCTTCTGCCTCCGCAGCTCATTCAGCTTGTCTCTGAAATGGAGAAGAGCGACACGCTCACCCAGCAGCTGCTGTCAAACAGCTCATCTGCCAGCGGAGCTGCTGTCAAACAGCTTCACATCTGCTTCAGCCCGGAGATCAGTGTGTTTCCTGTGTGCTTCAGCAGGGAGGTCAGTGTGTTTCCTGTGTGCTTTATCAGGGAGATCAGTGTGTTTCCTGTGTGCTTTATCAGGGAGGTCAGTGTGTTTCCTGTGTGTTTTATCAGGGAGGTCAGTGTGTTTCCTGTGTGTTTTATCAGGGAGGTCAGTGTGTTTCCTGTGTGCTTCAGCAGGGAGGTCAGTGTGTTTCAGTGTGGAGGGTCAGTGTGTTTCCTGTGTGCTTCAGCAGGGAGGTCAGTGTGTTTCCTGTGTGCTTCAGCAGGGAGGTCAGTGTGTTTCCTGTGTGTTTTATCAGGGAGGTCAGTGTGTTTCCTGTGTGCTTTATCAGGGAGGTCAGTGTGTTTCCTGTGTGCTTTATCAGGGAGGTCAGTGTGTTTCCTGTGTGCTTCAGCCAGGGAGGTCAGTGTGTTTCCTGTGTGTTTTATCAGGGAGGTCAGTGTGTTTCCTGTGTGCTTCAGCAGGAGGTCAGTTTTATCAGGGAGGTCAGTGTGTTTCCTGTGTGCTTCAGCAGGAAGGTCAGTGTGTTTCCTATCAGGGATCTGTGGGGCTGGGGCTCAGGGAGGTCAGTGTGTTTCCTGCACACAGACAGTGCGTTTCCAGTGTTTTATCAGGGGGCAGCTGCAGGGTGTTTCCTGTGTGTTTTATCAGGGAACAGGGCAGTGAGCAGATGTCTGTGTTCACACTGTGAAACAGGAATTCCTGGACTGGCAGGGCTGAGGAATGAGAGAGGGCAGTGAGGATGTCTGTTCACACTGTGAAACAGGGTCCAGCCTGAGGAGGAGGGAGAGATGGCCTCATGAGAGGGACCATCCACTAACATGGGCTCTTATGGGAGTCTTTGGTCCTAGTTCTGGAGACCTACTGGACCAGAGCTGGGGACCCCTGCCCTAGTGAAAGCAGGTCACTGTAGGGGGTACAGCAAGCCATGTAGCGGTGGGGTTAGTACAGGAGTTTTGGTGTTACTGTAGGGGTTAGTCCAGGGGTTCTGGGAAAACTGGATCTCACATGTACTGGCGCTGCTCAACATGGAACAGGTCCTTGCTCTCCATGGTCTGCTCCAGCAGGGTCCGGTTCTGCAGCATCAGGGTCTGGATCTGGTCCAGCAGATGCCGGTTCTCCTCTTCCAGGTTTCCCTTCAGCTGGCTCAGCAACTGCACGGACACATGACATCACTATATGCTTCAGCTGCGCAGACACAGTGTTTATTTGTCAAGTCTGTTTGCTGCATTGATAGCATGAATAAAAGCACTGCCACTGAGAGGATCACTGACACACTAATACTGACATTCAGAGAGAAAACACTCGCTCATCTCAGTGCCCTGTGAAAGCCATGCCAATCAGATGAGAGTGTCAGGTAGCCCCACCCTCTCCCCACCCATAACTCACACACTGCAGGGCAAAAACACAGTCAGGTCTGGACATAATCCACCATGCTGGGAAAAACGGCACATTCCCAAAATGCCAATCGCCAAGAAGCATGGCCAATCGGCCAATCAACAGCAGGCTGCCAGCACATGCTCCACATTAGGGACAACAGATGGAGCCAGACTGTGTGTGTGTGTGTGACTGAGTGAGTGTGTGTGTGTGTGTGTGTGTGTGAGTGTGTGTGACTGTGTGAGTGAGTGTGTGTGTGTGTGTGTGACTGTGTGAGTGTGTGTGTGAGGGTGTGTGTGTGCGTATGTGTGTGCATGTGTGTGAGTGAGTGTGTGTGTGTGTGTGACTGTGTGAGTGAGTGAGTGTGTGTGTGTGTGTGTGTGTGACTGTGTATGTGTGTGTGTGACTGTGTGAGTGAGTGAGTGTGTGTGTGTATGAGTGTGTGTTTGTGTGAGTGTGTGTGTGTGCATGCGTATGTGTGTGCATGTGAGTGAGAGTGTGTATGTCTGAGTGTGTGTGTGTGAGTATGAGTGTGTGTGAGTGTATGTGTGTGAGTGAGTGTGTGTGACTGTGTGAGTGAGTGAGTGTGTGTGTGTGTGTGAGTGTGACTGTGTGAGTGTGTGTGTGTTAGTGTGACTGTGTGAGTGTGTGTGTGTGAGTGTGTGACTGTGTGTGTGAGTGTGAGTGTGTGACTGTGTGTGTGAGTACCTCGCACTGGTTGGTGAGTTTAGTGGAGGTGATGTCCAGCTGCTGGCACTGCTCTCTGAGCTTGTTGAATTCGGCTTCCAGGCGGGTCTGCTCCAGCTTAGTGCTGTTCAGCTGCGTCTTCAGGTTCCTGTGCTCTGCCTGCAGCCCCTCATTCTCTTTCAGCAGCGTCGCGTACGTCTGATTCAGCCTGGATAAAAGAGGCAGGAATAGCAAGACATACAGAGGAGACTGCTTGAGATTGTGTATTGCACAGTATAAATGACATATTTTCATATAAGGCCAAACCGTTATTTTTGACAGCTGATGAAATATGACCTGCCGGACCCACCTGTCATTGTCGGCCTTTAGTTTGTGTAACTCTGCGGCCGTGGCCTCGTGATTCTTGCTCTCCTGGAGCATCTTCTCCTGCTCGGCCTTCAGCTGCTTCTCCAGCTCCTCCAGCTGCGCCTTCTGCCTCAGCAGCTGGTTATACCTGCAGCGCACATTAGCAGCACGATGTTAGCAACAGCTACGGCATCTCATTATCACCGAAACCCCCATACAGACACACAGCAACATTACTGCTAGCTACAGTGCTCTTGAAAAAGCCTCTAACCCCGGAGACTAATATCCTCTTTGCTATTTTTAGAAAATCTGTTGTTTTCATATCACGCCATTACATTATCCAGGCATGTGATGGCTAATTGTTCCCCTAGCAACCCTTATTGTAGCCCTGTGAGGGTCAGCCAGTCCTTAGCTGTGTTTCAATATAACACGCAGTTCTGTGAACTCGCAGGTGTATTTGCTGCAGAATAATGTGTTCACAGCAGGCCAGATTGTGGCCGCAGAGCTGTCTCACTGAGTCTTACATAAGACGTTAGCACAGGGTTTTGTGTGTCACACTACTGCAGTGCGTCTGTGTGGAGGGAATAACTCTGCATTCTCACAATACTGACAGCAGCCTAGTGCTTTCCTATTAATCATTAAAGGTATTTTGCAAGAACATCTTATCCTATCAGCCTGAAGCTCTGGAAAAATCCATTTGAAAACGTCACAGTTATTTGGGTATGTACAAGTGTCAGCCATGTGACTTTGTGTTTCCCTGGATGGAGGTTGCTGTGTGCAGCCTGTGTATAGCAAGGCCTCCATCACATGACCTCAATCAAACATACACTAATTTTGGTTTGGTAGGTGTGCGTTGGTGTGGTTGGTGTTGGGATGGTGCGCGTTGGTTTGGCTGGTGCGCGTTGGTTTGGTAGGTGTGCGTTGGTGTGGCTGGTACTGTTGGTTTGGTAGGTATGCGTTGGTTTGGTGGTTTGGTAGGTGTGCGTTGGTGTGGCTGGTACGCGTTGGTTTGGTAGGTATGCGTTGGTGTGGCTGGTACGTGTTGGTTTGGTAGGTGCACGTTGGTGTGGCTGGTACGCATTGGTTTGGTAGGTGTGCGTTGGTGTGGCTGGTACGCGTTGGTTTGGTAGGGTGCGTTGGTGTGGCTGGTACGCGTTGGTTTGGTAGGTGTGCGTTGGTGTGGCTGGTACGTGTTGGTTTGGTAGGTGTGCGTTGGTGTGGCTGGTACGTGTTGGTTTGGTAGGTCCGCGTTGGTGTGGCTGGTACGTGTTGGTTGGGTAGGTGCACGTTGGTGTGGCTGGTACGTGTTGGTTTTGGTTTGTGCGTTGGTGTGTACGTTGGTGGCTACGCGTTGGTGTGGCTGGTACGCATTGGTTTGGTAGGTGTGCGTTGGTGTGGCTGGTACGCATTGGTTTGGTAGGTGTGCGTTGGTGTGGCTGGTACGTGTTGGTTTGGTAGGTGCGCGTTGGTGTGGCTGGTACGTGTTGGTTTGGTAGGTGCGCATTGGTGTGGCTGGTACGTGTTGGTTTGGTAGGTGCACGTTGGTGTGGCTGGTACGTGTTGGTTTGGTAGGTGTGCGTTGGTGTGGCTGGTACGCGTTGGTGTGGCTGGTACGCATTGGTTTGGTAGGTGTGCGTTGGTGTGGCTGGTACGCATTGGTTTGGTAGGTGTGCGTTGGTGTGGCTGGTACGCATTGGTTTGGTAGGTGCGCGTTGGTGTGGCTGGTACGCGTTGGTTTGGTAGGTGCGCATTGGTGTGGCTGGTACGTGTTGGTTTGGTAGGTGCGCATTGGTGTGGCTGGTACGTGTTGGTTTGGTAGGTGTGCGTTGGTGTGGCTGGTACGCGTTGGTTTGGTAGGTCCGCGTTGGTGTGGCTGGTACGCGTTGGTTTGGTAGGTCCGCGTTGGTGTGGCTGGTACGTGTTGGTTTGGTAGGTCCGCGTTGGTGTGGCTGGTACGTGTTGGTTTGGTAGGTGCACGTTGGTGTGGCTGGTACGTGTTGGTTTGGTAGGTGTGCGTTGGTGTGGCTGGTACGTGTTGGTTTGGTAGGTATGCGTTGGTGTGGCTGGTACGTGTTGGTTTGGTAGGTGCCGTTGAGACGGGCTCACCGATCCTCCAACTCGCGGTGCTCCAGCTCCAGGCTCTTGTGCGCCACCTTGAGGCCGCCGTGTTTGGCGATGAGCGCCTCGTACTCGGCGGCCTGGCGCTCGTGCAGGGCGGCGAGCTTCTCGTGGTCACGCAGCAGCAGCTCATGGGCAGAGCGCAGGTCCTCACGTTCCCGCAGCGCCCCCTCTCTCTCGCTCTCGGCACTGCACTGCTGGCTCTGTAACTGCGTGTTCTGTGCCACTAGGGCGGCGCTCTGCGAGCTCAGCGTGGAGTTCTCCACCTGCAGCAGGAGGGAGAGAAACCACCTCACACACCTGAGCGGAACAGCCAATCACCTGCAGGGAGGACGCTACCCTTAGCAGCTCAGCCAATCTAAGGCCAGGTCCTGGAGAGGTTTTGCAGTAATATCGGGTGGTGTTGTGTGGGGGTGGATTTACACACCCATGTGCCCTCCAGGAGTCAGGCTTAATGGCTCTACTCTACAGCCAAGCTGTTAACCACTGAAAGCACCCTCATTAAAAGCCACAACACTCCCTATGTAACTGTAAAATTACATGCAATCAAGGCAAAGCTGGGACGTAATATTCTAAGAGTTTACATATGTTGAAATGGGCATTAGGGGGCGCTGTATCTACAAAGGCTTCAGGTTCTCTGTAATGCAAAGCTCTGATCTCCTGCAGTTCTAATCTGTATTCCAGATATTTCAGGGATTTCTGTGCCAATGCTAACAGACAGAAGCCAGATTTCTGCACTGGACTCAACACTTAGCAGGTAGCAGCTGACTCATACTGGACTGCTCAGCCGGTGCAGCAATGTTAGCATCACAGGAGTCTGCGAGCTGAGGGAACAGCTGCAGGAATGTAAAGAATGGTTTTAGCTGTTTGTTTGACTGAGGTGTGAAGTGGATTCTGCAAAGCTCTGCGCAGTCTGACCTGCAGCTTGGCATTCTGCGTCTGCAGGCTGGTGTTATTCTCCTGCAGGGTGGCTGTCTGCCTCTGCAGGGCCAGGATCTGTGCCTGCAGGTTTGCGCTCTGTGTGTCCAGCTGCTTCAGCTGCGTGCGTAGCGCCTGCTTCTCCGCCTGTAGTGTCGCATTCTGCGAAGAGAAAACACACACACACACACACAGGAGGTCAAAGATACAGTGTGTTATGGTGTTTTATAGTGTGTAACAGTCACAATGTACAGCTAAACTCATATTCCTCCTCTTCCATATTCCTCACAATAACACTGAGAAATTTTGCTTTATAGTATGTTGAGGCATTACAGTGCATTGCCATGTTACAATGTCTTATAGTACGCTGTAAGATGTGGCACTGTGCTGAGGCTGTATGTTATAGTGAGAGTGTTATAAGGTGTCATAATATGCAATAAATTGTTCCAGAGTGCTGCAGTGTGACATGATTATTACTGTGTTATAAAGCTTTATAATGCATTATAGCATGTCTGTACTCACGTTCCTCTCCACTTCGATGAGGCGGTCCTTGACCTTTAGCAGTTCGCGTGTGGCTTCATGGCTTTCCTTCTCCCACTTGCTGGCCGTCTGCACTTCCTCTCCTGCCCTGGGGGGGGAGCTCTGCACCATGCGCTCCTCCTCCTCCCTCTGCCGCAACGCCTCATAGTTCTTCTTCACCTGCAGGGGTAAAGGGTCTCAGGTCAGCCCACAACCCACTCATACACAAATAACAGGAAGATTTAAATAAATAGTGGAGAGGCAATGAAAAGACTGCGCTGAGCAGCATGGAGTATGTGTGTGTGTGAGAGAGAGAGACTCACAGTCTTCAGTTCCTGCCGCAGCTGCTGGTTAAGGTTAGAGGACTCCTCCAGTCTGGCCTCCAGGGCGGCGATCTTCTCCTCTTTAATCTCCAGTGTTTTCTTCAGTGTGGACTCCAGTTTGGACTCCAGCAGCTTGTATCTGCTGTGGGGAGCGTTGGCACACACAGGGTTAATCATGGGCTCATCCATCCATTTCATTCTCTTCCCAAAGCATTAAGAAAAGCACTCCAATAAAAATCTTTATTCTTTCATTAACGGAAAGCCTTTAAAATGAGAAGTGAGGCCCCCTGGGGTGAGTGTGTGTGTGTGAGAGTGTATGTGTGTGGTACCTGTCATCGCAGCTCTGTTCATCCTGCAGCAGTCTCTCTTTATTGAGGCCGATCTTCTCCAGCTCATGAGTGAGTTTCTCCAGGTCGTTGTTCATTTGCTGAGTCTTTAGTTTCTCACTCACCAGCTCCTGTAAGGCAGCCAAACAGGCACACTCAGCTGGCAGCTATGACAGGTGACTGATACAGGGAAAATCTATTTACTGCTCCGAGCGTCCTCAGTAACATGCTCTGCCATTAAACTCAAGGCCATAGTTCATTCCTGCTATTGTACCATTTACATAACAGGTCATTCACACCAGCAATACAGAATCAGAATTCAATATGAGCAAGTAAATGTCTGTATTTACATTTTATCCATTAAGCAGATTTACACACACCATTTAAACAGCCAGATATTCACTGAAGCACTCTTGCTCAAGGCTACAGAGATAAAGCTCTACCTGGGCGTCAGACCTGCTGGTGTAACTGCTGCTATTTAGAGAAAAGAACTGTAAAACAGGAAATGACGGGATGGGAGAGTGGTACCTCTCGTAGGGTGACCAGGGTCTTCTTGTCAATGGTGGCCTGCTTAACCATCTCCTTGTTGTCCTTCTCCAGGTCACGCAGGCGGCCGCAAGACTCCTTACAGAAGCTGAGCTCGCGGCTGAGTGCGCGGTTCTCCTTCTCCAGGTGCGAGACGCGCGCGTTGCTGTCGTCCAGTGTGGCGTCGCGGATCTCTGCCTGCTGCCGCAGCCGCTTGTTCTCTTTCTCCAGCTGCTTCTTGTCCTTCTCCAGCTGCGAGCTCTCCTGCTCCAGCACGCCGTGCTCCTTCTCAAGCTGCTCAAGCCGTTTGCTGGAGATCCTCAGCTCCTCCAGGCTGCGCTGCAGGGTCTGGTTCTCCGCCTCGACGTCACGCAGCTCATCCTCCAGCTGCTGGATCTTGCGGCTGCTGTTCTCCAGGGCCTTCTGCAGCCGTTGGTTCTCCGTGTCCAGGCCCTGGCAGCTGGCCTCCAGCCGCTCAGTCTTCTTGGAGGAGGCACGCTGGAGCTCCAGGCTCTTGCGGAGCTGGGTGCACTCGGCCTCCAGCTCGCGGTTCTCCAGCTCCAGCTGGGCTGCCCTCGCCCCGGCCGCCCGCAGAGCCTCCGCTCCCCTCCGCAGCTCAAGGTTCTCCTCCTCCAGCTGGGAGTTCTCCTTCTCCAGCGCCTCCAGCTGCAACTCCATGCCCTTTAGTGGACAGGGGAACCAACATCAACGTCAGTATCAAATCTATGTAACGCACCATATTTAAGGTGAACGTACAATTTTATGATTCTAACCTAAGTTTTAATGCTAATTCACTATGTTCTACAGTTAGCAGGCTACCCCATACAGCTAAAGTGCTATGCTAAGGTGCTGTGTTCTAAAGTTAGCAGGCTACCCCACACAGGTAAAGTGCTATGCTAAGGTGCTGTGTTCTAAAGCTAGCAGGCTACCCCACACAGCTAAAGTGCTATGCTAAGGTGCTGTGTTCTAAAGTTAGCAGGACACCCCATACAGCTAAAGTGCTATGCTAAGGTGCTGTGTTCTAAAGTTAGCAGGCTACCCCATACAGCTAAAGTGCTATGCTAAGGTGCTGTGTTCTAAAGCTAGCAGGCTACCCCATACAGCTAAAGTGCTATGCTAAGGTGCTGTGTTCTAAAGTTAGCAGGACACCCCATACAGCTAAAGTGCTATGCTAAGGTGCTGTGTTCTAAAGTTAGCAGGACACCCCATACAGCTAATCTGCTATGCTAAGGTGCTGTGTTCTAAAGCTACATTTCAGCATCCCTACCTTCAGGCTGTCCAGCTTCTTCTTCAGGCGACGTGTTTCGGCCTCCAGCTCGGCGTTCTGGTGCTCCAGGAGCTCCACCCTTTGGCAGGTGATGCCCAGGCTGGCCATGCGCTTCTGCAGGCCCTCGTTCTCCCGTTCCAGGCGCTTTAGCTCCAGCTCCAGCTCCTCCGCGCGCTCGCCCCTCTCCTGCTGCAGCTCCAGCTCCTTACGCAGCTGCTTGCGCTCAAACTCAGCCTTGTTCAGCTTGGCGCTGGTCTCTTTGATGGACTCATGCAGGACCTTGTTCTCTTTCTCCACGTCTTTGACCCGCGCCTCCACACTGATCTGAGATCTCTGCCTTAGGGAGGCCACGGTCTGGTTTAGGAGCTCGTTCTCCTGCTCCAGAACCTTCACCTGCAACACACACAGAGAGCAACACTTACTCCAACATCCAAAATAAAACTAAAGACACGTTTAACTATATTACAATTAATGTTATATTTCATAAAGACTTGTGTATGTTTTAATGCTACAGTTAGCACTACAGTAATGAATGAATGAATTTTTTATGAATGGATATTTCAAATAAAAATGCCTTGCAATATTCATTTCTCATGTTTATTGGCTAAAATACAGCACTTTGGCAATATGTACTTTATGAATTTCATGCCAATGAAGTACAATGAATTGAATTAAAGAGAAAAAAATGGAGACACACAAGAGAGATAATATTCCAATTAACCATGGATAAAATGTCTTTCAGCTCTGGTACTGAGGCCTTAAACTAATGTTCAGTAAATCTTTGCCTAATCCTGGTTTAGAACGATGAACAGTTAAGCGCAAATGAACTACTGATATTTTATTCTTTTTGCCCACTCCACCCTGCAGCAGGTCAGGATGAGAATAGTGTGAGTCTGCATTAGGGACCCGCGGGCAGCCTGGCACGTCCATCCTAAGCTTATCAAATGCCAGGTATTCAGCGAAAACACAAAGAGCCCTTTGTAAGTCTCCATAATTCAGTCAGGACACTCTCAAATTAAGCTGTAATATCATCTTGTTACCCCAAATCATGATTCAGTAAGAGGCTCGGTTCTGCCTTGTCAAACAGTGTTTTGATTGTTGCTTCACAAAAGGGACACTTTATTAAAAATCTCAGCTCACAAAAGAATGCTGACCATGCGTGTCATATCAAAAAACGATATGCCAAAAAAACCAACGTAAATTAAATTTCAGTACTGGCTTTGGACGATCAGCATTTACCACCCTCACCCACCCTCAAAATCCCATCCTCACCCCCCCACCCAAAACTTCCCCCCCCACCAGCAGAGAGGAAGGAAACTCCCTGGCAGGGCTGGGAGGAGCTCAGACTAAACGCAGGACACTGATCCTTATCCTACTCTTAATCAAAGCTTGGATCCTGCAGCTCTGGTGTGTGTGTGTGTGTGAGAGAGACAGTGAGAGTGTGTGAGTGTGTGTGTGTGTGAGAGAGACAGTGAGAGTGTGTGCGTGCGCGTGTGTGTGTGAAACAGAGAGAGTGAGCGTGTGCGCACATGTGTATATACCTGTCAATTCAATTCAATTCAATTCAAATGAATTCAAATGAGCTTTATTGGCATGACAAGATAATCTTGTGTTGCTGAAGTGTAAATACAAAATAAAAAGAACACTGAACAAAGACAATAACAACATTCCCATCCCTGACATAAACACACGTTAGCATAAACACATAAACCAAAATCCTCTGGACAGCATAATTACTCTGCAGGAATTAAACAACAATCTGCAGGCCCTGAAGACCAGGAAAGTTTGTGGACCCTGATGATATCAGCACAGAGATGCTAAAACACAGCAGCCCTGAACTACACGAGGCTCTGCTAAAACTATTTAATCTCGTCCCGAATACTGGGTGTTTCCCTGAGATCTGCTTTCAATTTCATTATTATAAAATGTATTATTCTCATTGGTAATTTCCAAAATCTAACACAATTTGATAAATTAGAAATACTTCTTGGTGGAGACCACCACAAGTGGGTTAGCAGCCCAATATGTTTCTGCCTGCCACAGATTTTAGAGAGGGTATAGGGTAGCCCTGCAGTTCTTTTTTATCTAGCAATACATCTGTTTAATATGGGTAAATGTGCTTATGTTAGTGATGGGAATGTTGTTATTGTCTTTGTTCCGTGTTCTTTGTATTTTATTTTTATGCTTTAGCAACACAAGATTGTCTTGTCATGCCAATAAAGTACATTTGAATTGAACTGAAGTGTACCTGTCTCTCCGAGTTCTCCCTCAGCGTCTCCAGGGTTTTCTCCAGCTGGCCCTTCTCCTTCATCAGGTCTGCACTGAGGTTCTCCGAGCTGTGCAGGCTCTGCTTCTCTGCGTCCAGCTCGCTCTCCATCTGCTGCAGCTGCACAGGTACACAGGCACAGGAGCAGGTAACACAATGCTATACACAGCCTCAGCAATGCAGTATGGGTAATATCCACGATATCCTTTATGCCATGAGAACATTCAGCCGGGACTGTCAGCGACGTGCGGGCAGTGTGTGACAGACAGGCTGATGGCACAGGAAACCAGTCTGCAGTAATTACAGCCCGTTAGACGCAGGCTGACGAGGAGGCGGACCCCACTGCTGCTTTATCAGCATGTAGCTGCAGCAGCTGCACCAGCGACAGAGCCTGCTGTGCCACACTCCCCTCAACATCCAGCTGCAGCCGCAACGGCACACACACACACACAGAATCACACACACACACACACACACACACACACACACACACACACACACACACACACACACACAATCGCACACAGAATCACACACACACACACTCTCTCACGCACACCCCCACACACACACACACTCATACACACCCCCACACACACCTCCACACACCCTCACACACACTCTCACACACACACCCCCACACACACACTCTCACACACATCCCCACACACACTCACACACACACCCACTCTGCATTATGATTACCCATGAAACTTTGCCCGCAGCCCAGCCCTCTGCTAAAGCTTCGCTAACTTTAGTAAATCAGGGTTCTCTCTCCTTTATATCAGAGCTGGCCTGTTTTAAGCACAGTGAGGAGACTTACAGCTAGAAATAGGAGCAGTCTGCTGGGGCAGGGCGGAAGGGGTTACGTCTGAAAAACCCCTGACTGTCCTGCACCGTCTCTTTCAGAAATGCATCAGCATGGAAAATGATCTCTGATGACTATTATTAATACCTGCACACACACACACACACACACGCACACCCCCACACACCCTCACACACACATGCACACACACACACACATGCGCACACACACACACACACACACACACACACACACACACACACACACACACACACACACACACACACACACACACACACGCGCGCACAGACATGTTCTGGTGGCTTTATTTTATCAGCAAATCCGCTTTGCTGTGAAAACTTGTTATTAAGTCAGGGTCCCCTCACCTTCTGGGTGAGGCGCTGGTTCTCCTGCTGGGCTCTGCGGAGGCGCGCACTGGCCTCCTCTGCGGGCTCTGCTCCCCCTTTCAGCTCCTCCAGGGAGCGCAGCAGCGCCTGGTTCTCCTTCTCCAGCTTCAGCAGCCGGCTGGAGGTGAGCTCATTCACCTCGTGACCCAGGGACTTCTGTGGCACTGCTGGCCCCCCCAAACAACGATGACCCCCCCGTCAGTCTCACACTCAGCACAGCAACACCCCACCCCCACTCCCATCAGTCTTATCAGGGAAGATATTCTGCATAAACAAGGAGGGGGCTACTCAACTCACGGGGTTCAGCGAGTCTGCAGGTGTTTGTCTACACCAGTTACCCTCGCTCAATTAGCTAATCAGCTGTATACACCAGCGCTGGCACACCCACTGACTGGCAGCACAGTGCTGACGCACTCATTGATTAGATGGCAGTAAAACGAGAAAAGCCTTCAGCTGTCACTCAGGAGCAATAAATTCTGCATAATGTCAGGTCACACAGACAACTGGGCTAATTAGGTAATTAAGTGCGGGGGGTGGGGGGGGGCACAGATGTGGCCCCCTTGCCCACCCCAGGGCTGAAATACACAGAGGGTAACGCTAACGGCCTGCAGCTGCAGGCCCCAGATCTGGCCCTGGTTTGCCACAGGGCATGCTGGCTTTGCTGTTACTCAGCACTAAATTGATCAATTATAGCACCTAATTTACACAATAAATTAACCTCGCACTGGCTCCTTGAGTTCAAATTACCAACTGATTTAAAGCAAAAACAGAAAGCAGCGGGCCCTGTAATTCCTCAGGCAGGTGTGCCCAGGTGTAAGGTGTGTGTTTTATTCCTGTGTAAGTGCACTGACATGCCTCCCTGCCTCCACGAATTTCCAAGAGCACTGAGCTCTGGGTAGCCCCCCTTCCAACCTGCCAATCAGTTACTACATAGTAATTACAAAAGTAAATGGGGTACGGTATAAGCAGCTGTAGAGCATGGAAATTTGGTAGTTTTTACACATTCATAACATGGGTAAATGGGTGTATCTAACTGAAGTGTGCATGATTTGTTATTACATAGTAATTAAATGCTTAATAGGGGTATGTGCCAGATTTAGACAGTTATTACATAGTAATTAGTGAGTAAAGGGGTGTGTTACCCTCAGTGAGCTCGGGGGTCTTGCTTAGCTGTTCCAGCTCCCAGCCCAGGTGCAGAGACTCGTCCATGCTCTGCTTCTGCGCCACCTCCAGAGTCAGGTTCTCCTCCAGCAGCTCCTCAATCCGCTTGCGGTCCATGTCCCGATCCTGGGCACAGGGGCACACAAACACACAGAATGCTGCATTACTGCTGAAATCACAGTGCTGCAGTGGATGAGAGGGGTGGCGGTGCTGCTGACTGGACTGGGCGGAGCCCAACTGATGAAGCTTTGAAGGCCACGCCCTCACCATCTCCATGTCGTGGATCTTGGCCTTGAGCTGCAGGTTCTCCTTCTCCAGCTCGTGCAGTTTGTCTGAGCGTGCTCGCGTGCACTCCAGCTGGTCCTCCAGCATACTCTTAGTCTCCAGCAGCACTTGGTTATCCTCCTTCAGCTCCTACACACACACACACACAAACATGCATGCAAACACAGGCCACGGATTTAGTAAAAACTTACCAGGGAAAGCCTTAATATAGGTGAAAATGCTCAGATTAAAGGTCAAACCCACTGCCAGTTCTGTATCTGAGAGCTATGGTACCTCCACTCTGGCCTTATTGAACTCTGCGGTAAACCTGTCTCTATACCTCCACTCTGGCCTTGCTGAACTCTATGGTGGCTGTGTCTCCATACCTCCACTCTGGCCTTGTTGAACTCTAAGGTAGCTGTGTCTCCATACCTCCACTCTGGCCTTGTTGAACTCTATGGTGGCTGTGTCTCCATACCTCCACTCTGGCCTTGTAGAACTCGATGTCGTGCAGCCTCTCCTTGTAGCGGCCCACTTCGCTCTCCAGCTTGTCCACGCGGATGGCTTTCTCCCGCAGCGCGTCCAGCTCATCCCGGTATGCTCTAGCTGAGCGTGCATCCGACAGCAGCTGCATGTTCTGCCCCATACACACACACACACACACATACAAACAATCACAGACACACATACACACACAATCACAGACAGACACACGTACACACACACACTGCCTTTAGTACTGTGTTCCCACAGTAACTCATTTTTGGTGTTAAAGTGCAAACCCAAAGTGTGCCTGCATCACAGCGAGTTACAGCTAAGTGCTTCCTACTTAGTGTGGAAACTTATATTTCTGGCCTGTGTAGTGTAGCTAAAGTTATAGCTAGCAGTGGCCTGTGTACTGTGGCTAAAGTTATAGCTAGCAGTGGCCTGTGTAGCATAGCTAAAGTTATAGCTTGCAGTGCCCTGTGTAGTGTGGCTAAAGTTATAGCTAGCAGCTAGCTAGCACTGGCCTGTGCAATGTGGCTAAAATTATAGCTAGCAGCTAGCTAGCACTGGCCTGTGCAATGTGGCTAAAGTTATAGCTAGCAGTGGCCTGTGTAGCATAGCTAAAGCTACAGCCAACAGTGCCCTGTGTAGTATGGCTAAAGTTATAGCTAGCAGTGGCCTGTGTAGTTAGCGAAAGTTACAGCTAACAGTGGCCTGTGTACTGTGGCTAAAGAAACAGCTTCCAATGTAACATAGCTAAATGCAGACCAATGTTGCTCTACTCCCCTCTCTCCCACACCAAACTGGCTGGAGACAGAGCACTGCCCCACATTGAACACACAGTTTCTGTACAAATAAATCACATGGACATGAAAACTCATTGACTTTATTTTTAAACACCCAATTAAATTTTAAAATGGAATTCCCCTTCTCACAGATCAATTCCCCCTTTTCATGGGAAACAGCGGGAGCCCTGAGTGACGCTTTCCCCTGGTATGCTGTGCGCTTTAAAGTGTGTTTACCTCACAGGCTATACATAAGAGAACATCTCTGACTGTAAGGGGCTTTCTCACTAAACTTAGCTCAGCCATTAATTGCTTAAGTGCATTAAGAATTAAAAGAGGGAGACGTGCCTCTTGTTTGTGCCATACTACAGGCTGAATCTGGTGCAAGAGTACTGCTGCTAGCTGGCTGTAGGTGTTACAGCGTGTTGATTAGCCGGCCGGAGGTGTTAATATGTGTTTATTGGCTGGTTGTGGGTGTGGCGGTGGAGCGATAGGCTGGTGGTGCGTGCTGCAGTGCAGTGATTGGCTGACAGTCTACCTCCTGTTGGATCCTCTTCAGCTCTACCTCCATGTTCTCAAGCTCCTGTCTGCAGTCCATCAGCTGCTCGCTCTTCTCCTCCCTGGGAGACAGACGCACAGAGAAGCAGAGAGAGAGAGAAACAAGGGCCTTTAGCAAACTTATGCACTCAATCTCCCTCACACATACACACACACACACACACACACACACACACGCACTGCACATAGATACACAGCACAGAGAGAGAGAAACAAGGGCCTTTAGCAAACTTACACACTCAATCTCTCTCACACATACACACACACACACACACACACACACGCACTGCACATAGATACACAGCAGAGAGAGAGAGAAACAAGGGCCTTTAGCAAACTTACACACTCAGTCTCTCTCACACACACACACAAACGCACTGCACATAGATACACACACACACACGCACTGCACATAGATACACACACACACACGGACACACACACACTCATTTACACAAACACCTTAATGCTCACACTCAGACACAAGCTTCAGTGTGATGACATGAGTGCTCCAGGTAAAGTGCCCTGTTCAGGTAAACCTTACTCCATCCAAACTCACTGTTCTTGGGCAACAGTGTCAAACTACAGGACTGCCTGGCACTGTGCTCTCTCTCTCTCACACACACACACACACACACACACACACACACACACACACACACACACACACACACACACACACACACACACACACACACACACACACACACACACACACGTGTAAGCACGTACACGCACATACACACACATACAAACTACACTCTCTCACAGGACAGTGCTAACACACAGGCCATGCTACACTCTCTCACAGGACAGCGCTAACACACAGGCCATGCTACACTCTCTCACAGGACAGCGCTAACACACAGGCCATGCTACACTCTCTCACAGGACAGTGCTAACACACAGGCCATGCTACACTCTCTCACAGGACAGTGCTAACACACAGGCCATGCTACACTCTCTCACAGGACAGCGCTAACACACAGGCCATGCTACACTCTCTCACAGGACAGCGCTAACACACAGGCCATGCTACACTCTCTCACAGGACAGCGCCCACACACAGGCCATGCTACACTCTCTCACAGGACAGTGCTAACACACAGGCCATGCTACACTCTCTCACAGGACAGTGCTAACACACAGGCCATGCTACACTCTCTCACAGGACAGTGCTAACGCACAGGCCATGCTACACTCTCTCACAGGACAGCGCTAACACACAGGCCATGCTACACTAACTAAATAACTCTCCAGCAGAAGCTCAAACACTTTAATGAACGCTGAATCGAAACCACCTGTCACACATAATGAATAAGTGCCATAAACAGTACTGTTCACACCGGCACAGCTGCTGATGGATGCTATGGAGAACACAGCACGCAGCTGTCTGGCAGCACAGGGGCCTGCAGGTAGATCAAATAGCCTGTAGCAACTAAAATAACAACAGCGCACATATACCAAGGTCCTGACACCTCATGGGAGAACACTTGCAGCTTACAAACTCACACACACACACACACACACACACACACACACACACACACACACACACACACACACACACACACACACACGCAGAGTCACTGTGTCTGTAAGCAGCGTAACACTCATTAGGTGCTTATTGGTGAAACAGTGTTATAATGCATCAGCTATAGCATCAGCTTTAAGTGGTACCTGCTCACTGAGACAGAAATGCAGCCACTGTTATCATTAGCTGTTAACAAAGTTAGCCACTGTTAGCATTAGCCACAGCAGAAGTTTTTTCTCAGATATTATTGCAGCAGCCATAGCAGTTACCTGCCATTAAATGCAGCCATGCAGCTAGCATTAACTGCGACAGAAGTGGCCCTCTGTGACACACTGAGCTTCACTCAGCTGAGGCGGTAATGTGGGAACCGCCCATTCTGCCTAATGAATGACTGCAGTGTGCGCTTCAAATCTGAGCGTTTGACCACAAAACCACAGCCAGAGTTACATACACAGTTACAAACAGCGCCAATCAAAAGAGTCACACAGGCCTCCTCTTCGGGGGAAAGAGGCCTGAACCATTTCCAATCACACACACACATACACGCACACTCTCACACACTCTCACACACACATACACACACGCATACACACACACGCACACACTCTCTCTCTCACACACACACACGCATACACACTCACACGTATGTCCGAATGTTTGTGTGTATATGTGTTGTTTATTTGTAGAAGTCTGAAGAAATGTATTTTTTGCAACAAAAGGAGACCAAGAAAATATCATTAGAACAAAAGAAAATTCCTGTCATTTTCCTGAAACCTTACAAAGATACACTACAGGAAACTCCCTTACAGAGCTACACAACCAATGTCCTCAGCAAAAGGAACACAAGAAAGAGGAACAATTTACAACAGCCGGTGGAGACTGAATAGGAATATGCAAATAACCAACTGTGTGGGCAAACTTCCAGCTTCCTTAACTGGTAATTTACCTCCAGAATGTCTTATTAAGCCCTGTGAAGAGGGCGGGATTATGCTCTGCTCAGAGTCCTTCTCTGTCACACACGTCCTCATTACCCCAGCATGAGCGCAGCCGATGGCTCCGCCTGCCAGGAGCTCTGCTCGGCTCATTGTGCCAGGCGGGGCACGCGTTTGCATTCAGATATGCCTTAATGACCTGTAAAACGTTTGTTTGGATGCAAAGTCGAGCAGCAGGAGACCGCTTGTTTTTGTGACTCACGGCGCTTCGGGCACGGAGCGGGGAATTCGAGTGCGTCAGTCGTTTATTTGAAAAAGACGGAGAGAGAGAGAACGTCCAGCTGGTTCCACATGCGGAGGGCGTGAATCACGGCAGCAGGGTGTGCTCAGTGTTCGGGCTCCGTTACTCCATCATGGCGGTCTGCCGCACACACGGCCATATGACGCATGCAACTGCCATCCCACAAACTCACAGACTAAGAAAATAATTAATAGCTAAATTCACAGGGGCTTTGAGCTTGCATACCGAGCCCAAACCCGGTGCAGGAATGATTTCAGACATGAAACCAGGGTGACCACACAGGCACACATGCGCATCACAGCGCAGGCACTCAGCGCAGACGCACACATGCGCATTGCAGCGCAGTCACTCAGTGCAGACGCACACATGCGCATTACAGCGCAGTCACTCAGCGCAGACGCACACATGCACATTACAGCGCAGTCACTCAGTGCAGACGCACACATGCGCATTACAGCGCAGTCACTCAGTGCAGATGCCTGCTATCGCTGTGTAACTCTGCAGTTAGTACACTCTCAAACCGCACAGCACGCTTTCAACACTGCGCTTTCCTTAAAGCTCAGCATTCTCCCTCACAGAACTGCCAGATGACAGTGGACTGGCAGATCGGCCAGAAGGCCAATGTACCTCTTTGTGTACCTCTGTGTGCCTGTGTGTCTGTGTGTGTGTGTGTCTGTGTGTGTCTGTGTATGGCTGTGTATGGCTGTGTGTGCCTGTGCCTGTGTGGGAAATCGATCACGCGTGTTTCCTCACTGCTCTGATCCGCCCTTTAGTCTCACACACACCCAAAGCACACTTCTGTGTCCCCCTCACACACACACACACACCCACACACACCCAAAGCACACTCCTGTGTCGCCCTCACACACACACACCCAAAGCACACTCCTGTGTCCCCCTCACACACACCCACACACACCCAAAGCACACTCCTGTGTCCCCCTCACACACACACACACACACACCCAAAGCACACTCCTGTGTTCCCCTCACACACACACCCAAAGCACACTCCTGTGTCCCCCTCACACTCACACACACACCCAAAGCACACTCCTGTGTCCCCCTCACACACACACACACACACACACACACACACACCCAAAGCACACTCCTGTGTCCCCCTCACACACACACACACACACACACACACACACACACACACCCAAAGCACACTCCTGTGTCGCCCTCATTCTCCCCCTCTCCCTGCTCCGCCAGCGCCAGCAGGCTCTGTCAGCCATTTCTCTCTAAGAGGGATTACATTTTTGTGGGTATTGAATCTTAAATGTGAGTTCTGTGGTAGGAAAAAGGCTCCAATCTAAATCACATTTTTAAAACTGCAGGAAATTGAATAATTAGAACAATGTGTGAGCTGACACTGTAAAGGAAAATGTATTTAAGCATTTGAATGGGGTGCAAATGAGCTTTGCGTGTACAAATAAAGAACCGTTCGTCTTGCATTACGCACTATCACCGACACTCAGTGTTTTCTTAAATTTGGCCAGAGTGAGACTGACCCCTGAGTGACTGAGAGTCCCATCCACAAGGCCCTGTGAAGCTCAGCTATGCAGAGTTTGAGAGGGTGTACTGACCGCGCTGACAGCACAACACAGCCGCCCTGCAGTCCCTCTGCGCTGCCCCTGCACACTAATGCCGCTGTGCTGTCTCTAGCATGCGACTGCACATTTTTCCACCACGCATTGTGTGTTAATGGGAAATGAAGTCTTTAGTGCCACAGCCAGCTACACTGTCCGTAGGGATAAATAACATTCTTCAATAAACTGAAGTGAGTGACAGAGAGCTGCAGTCCTTGGGTCTGCCGTTTTTAGAGGGGAAATGAGACAGCTGAATGCTCTCACAGGCTGCAGCTGCTGGCAGTGAAACTTGCTGTAAAGCGGAGCGTCTCTCATCTCAGGGACAGAGAAATGAGAGAAGGTGTGATCTCTCAGGCCGCTCTGATGAATGGCAGGGAAGGGCTTTGTCACTGGCCAGCACAGCTGCACTGCACAAACAGACTGCAGCAACGTGCCCTTCCCATTGGTTGGGGATTGGATTAGGTGTACCAGAGCTGTGCTTCCAATTGGCTGATGTCAAGTAAAGCTGCTTCAGGATTGGCTGAGCTCAACCCAAGTTGCTTCTGATTGGCTGGGCCATATTGAATCTGACTGGTTGAAATCTATCCAAGCAGCTCCGCCACCCAGAGGCCTTCATTAGATGAAACACACACACACACCACACAATCAGACAAAGGGTGGCAGAACACCTCTCAACTGCAAGCACACTAACCTTGACGCTGCTATCCATGACAACATGATCTTGTGTGGGCGGGACTGAGTTGTACGCACGCGCACACACACACGCGCACACACACGTGCACACACACACGCTCACACACGGCCTCATTTGGGGTGTAGAAGGTGAATTCCCTCATTTCTGAGAGGGGTTGCTTGTGGCTTCCAGAGCTGCCTGCAGGTTTCCAGTCGCTGCGCTAAAGCATGTAGCGATGGTTCTGAATATCTCCACTCTAAAGGCGACAGACACAGAACTGATGGACTGCTCTACTGTGGACAGGTAGACAGGAGGGCTTAAGTACCACGCTGTCTCTTTAACAGATAGCTCACCTACTGCAGAAGGCAGGTAGAATAATGACAGAGGGAATTCCTGGGAGAATGAGGGCGAAGGTGCTGGTGGTGGAGGAGTGGAGGAAGTGTGAGGAAAGTGGGTCAAAGTCACACTGAGCTGGGCCAGCAAAACATCGCATCAGACATCTTATGTGATATCCTTACAACAGCACTATCCTTACCCTCCCATCTTATGTGATATCTTGTGTAACTTTAAGAAAGTAGGCTACGCCACACAGTTTGCGTATCTGTGTGGAACTTGTGTGTGTGGGCAACGGCAGGGGAAAACTGATCCTAGATCAGCGCTCAGGATGAGATGCAGTATGAAAACTGGCTTCAGCTTCACCAGCTCTCATGTCTCATGTCTTTTCCTCTTAGTTTGCACTTTAGACACATGTAAACACACTCACACACACTGAAAGTGTTTGTATTCCTCAAAATTAACGCACTGCTAAGTGGAAGTTTAAAATTTCATGATAATGTAGAAGGGGTTGCGTAACTCCACATCCCAGCATGACTGCCCCAATGAGACCCATGATGACCCAAAACTAACTTCTCCCACAATGCACTGCTGTTCCGCTTCCCTAAGGGTAGCCACGTTTCTGTTCCCACGTCTCAGACTGACGGCCCCGGAGCCGAGGAGGTCACAGGGAGTCATTCACAAACACGCACTACAGTTTTACAGCAAACTGTCAGATTTCCCATCCCCCCGACACGTACATTAGCAACCAGCCGAGGAACACGACCAGACAGCACAGCTAATCAGACATGATGGGTATATGAGCAGCTGACCAGTGAGAAGAAGAGCAGCTCCAGGGTGAGGAGGAGCAGCTCAGAGTGAGGAGGAGCAGCTCAGAGTGAGGAGCAGCTGTAGATACTCACAGCTCCTGTCTCAGGCGGCGGATCTTGGCCTTGGCGTCAGCGAGTTCCACAGAGAGGTGCTGGCGGCTCTCTGTGCGGTGCATGCTGGGAGAATCGCTGGGTGACTGGGCGGTGGGGGCGGGGGTGTACTGCCCACAGTCCCTCTCCTGCGTCAGCTCCACAATTGTCTACAGGAACACACACACACACACACACACACACACACACACACACACACACACACACACACACACACACACACACACTTTAACTGAAATGAAATTAAGAAGTCTATAGTCATAATGCATCTGAGAGTAGGAGCGCTGATCTAGGATCAGTTTTACCTGTCCATACTGTAACCTTTTCCATTATGTGCTAAAAGGCTAAACTGACCCCAGATCAGCTCATGAGGCCCCGTGTGAGTGTGACGGCTCCGTACCTCCACCTGCTCGTCTCTCTCGTCCACCAACCGTTTGAGGTGGAAGGCCATGCTGCGGGACAGAGAGTCCAGGTCCTCTGGAGCCAGGGACCCCGCCTCCAGCCACTGCAGGTCCAGAACCTTCTCCTGGTTATGGGTCACCTGTCAATCACAGTGCACAAGTCAAAACCACGCCCACCCATGTGCCAGGCTGGGGTGACGTGTATAATGTTACAGCGCAGAGGTGTCATAGGATCAGCCAATCACTGCCCAGTTTGGTGTCAGCACTCAACCAATCACTGCCCAGTTTGGGGGCATCTCCAGTCATTACTGCTGGCACTGTAGGGAGCCAGGCTTAGAGGTTGCAGGTTTCATTCCCAGGTGGAGCACTGCAGTCACACTTTTGAGCAGGCAGCTCAAACTGAACTGCTTCAGGACATACCCCTGTGTATGCACACTCACTGAGAGCTGCTCTGGGTAAAGACCTCTGTTTAATGCCTAAATACAATATGTAACTGTTACTGTGTTCTGTATTAGGTGCTAAGTGATTTACTGCACAGCGTGATCTTGAGTCTGATGTCGCATTGCTGTGCTTGGCTGCAGGGTTCAGGGAGGAGGCTAAGTGTCTGCACGTCTCTCTCTCCATCCGGACTGTCATAAATGCAGTCAAGAACACAGATTAAGCTTCTTCTGCATGGCTGATAATCCTTTAGGCTCCCCTGATCTCTCCTGGAGTGGTAGATTAAACTGAAATTGACTTACCATTGAATACTTCTGTTTATTTCTCCACAGGTAACTACATATTAGCAAAAATGACAACAGCACATGTTCTGCTGGCCCAACCCGGCAAGCTGGGTGTGGCATCGTTTACATACCTCCTGGATGTGAGACGCGATGGCGGCTTTGGTGTGGAAATCCAGACTCTGGATCTTCTCTATGTACTCCTCCTTCTGCTCACACTGCAGACACAGGGGAGAGAAGCAGGGTGAGGCAGGCCGGGGGCATCGTCTGCAGGCTGGACTCTGCTGGAGGCGCCGGACTTTACTGTGTGAAGCTGCAGAGCATGAGGGCAGGGAGAGGGAGGCCAGTGCCGGGCTGCTGTCGTATTCTCACACTGTTATTTGCTCGGCCACACAGAAAGAGGAACATTCTTTCAGTGCCTCTGCGTGTGAGCGTGTCTGTTTTTACTTTAGCTGCGTGACTGTGTAATCTGGGCTCTCTCACTGCAGCCAGTGTCCGGGAGCACACACTTAAATGCACACAGCCAGCTGACTGCATGTTACTGAAGGAGCAGGGCTGACTGCTGCCCCCTGGTAAAACAGCACAGAGAAAAACACAAACAACGTGCACTGTCACCAAACACAAGGAATCCTCAAACACAGACTCTGTTTATCCTGAACATTTAAAGTTTCTTCCTTTGCTTCAGCTGGTGGGGTAAACAGCTCCACACAGACGCTGCGTCTCTCAGGGCGAGGCTGGGTGGGGGGCAGGGGGTGTGAGCCTGTGTGCCACCGTAGAAAGGAAGCACCGGGCCAGCACTAACACCCCCACAGGAAACTCCTCCACATCCTGCCTGGTGAGACACACAGTGACCCTGCACACCCATCACCCCCCACTGCGTCCCAGGCACACCCATCACCCCCCACTGCGTCCCAGGCACACCCATCACCCCCCCCACCCACCCCCTCACCCCCACTGCGTCCCAGGCCCCGGGAGGGAGAGCACAACATGGACACCATCACACAGATGGATGAATGTGTGTGACAGAGCAAAGAGAGACAGGCTGTGCATGTGTTTGTAGGGGTCCCATATAAAACATGAATTGTTCAGATCATTCTATGATGTGAAACTTGTATGATGCCATATGAGTAAGCTCATTGACTGTGCTTACATGACCTGTGACCCCACCATGACCCCACCATGACCCCAGATTGGATCATTCATCAGCCTCACTTCCACATGGCAAAACTGCACATCTGATAAACCAAAAGGTCAGTCACTGCATCTGGCCAATCCCAAACCATGCTGAGCTTCAGGATCTGAAACAGTCCAGGGCTTTAGCAACACAAAGTGACCGTGACTTATTCTGTATCACTATTAATTTATACAACAGAAAATTAGTTAAGATTTTCATCATTTCATTTTTTTGCCTCTCTGTGAGAAAAGTTCATCATGAAGTACTTTGCAACACCCAATTTATAACTACAGAGAAATACATTAGCTGACTGGCTGGCTGACTGTTTGATTGATTGGTTGTTTGAGTGATTGATTAGTTGATTGATTGATTAGTTGATTGGATGATTGATTGGTTACGATGAACAGTATTGATTGGTTGATTGGTTATGATGAACAGTATTGATTGGTCGATTGGTTACGATGAACAGTATTGATTGGTTATGATGAACAAGATTGATTGATTGGACACACTCACCTGAACTGCACAGCCAAGCAGCAGCAACAGCAGCTTCTTCATTTCCTCCAGACTTTGCTCTGCAGAGACACAATAATCAATCTCCATTAGCGGCCATGCAGGGCAAACTCAAACCACACAGTACAGAGACACAATAATCTCCATCAGGGCAAACTCAAACCACACAGTACAGAGACACAATAATCTCCATCAGGGCAAACTCAAACCACACAGTACAGAGACACAATAATCTCCATCAGGGCAAACTCAAACCACACAGTACAGAGACACAATAATCTCCATCAGGGCAAACTCAAACCACACAGTACAGAGACACAATAATCTCCATCAGGAGACACAATAATCAGGGCAAACTCAAACCACACAGTACAGAGACACAATAATCTCCATCAGGGCAAACTCAAACCACACAGTACAGAGACACAACAGTCTCCATCAGGGCAACCTCAAACCACACAGTACAGAGACACAATAATCTCCATCAGGGCAAACTCAAACCACACAGTACAGAGACACAATAATCTCCATCAGGGCAAACTCAAACCACACAGTACAGAGACACAATAATCTCCATCAGGGCAAACTCAAACCACACAGTACAGAGACACAATAATCTCCATCAGGGCAAACTCAAACCACACAGTACAGAGACACAACAATCTCCATCAGGGCAAACTCAAACCACACAGTACAGAGACACAATAATCTCCATCAGGGCAACCTCAAACCACACAGTACAGAGACACAATAATCTCCATCAGGGCAACCTCAAACCACACAGTACAGAGACACAACAATCTCCATCAGGGCAAACTCAAACCACACAGTACAGAGACACAATAATCTCCATCAGGGCAAACTCAAACCACACAGTACAGAGTCACAATAATCTCCATCAGGGCAAACTCAAACCACACAGTACAGAGACACAATAATCTCCATCAGGGCAAACTCAAACCACACAGTACAGAGACACAATAATCTCCATCAGGGCAACCTCAAACCACACAGTACAGAGACAAACAATCTCCATCAGGGCAAACTCAAACCACACAGTACAGAGACACAATAATCTCCATCAGGGCAAACTCAAACCACACAGTACAGAGACACAACAATCTCCATGCAGGGCAAACTCAAACCACACAGTACAGAGACACAACAATCTCCATCAGGGCAAACTCAAACCACACAGTACAGAGACACAATAATCTCCATCAGGGCAAACTCAAACCACACAGTACAGAGACACAACAATCTCCATGCAGGGCAAACTCAAACCACACAGTACAGAGACACAACAATCTCCATCAGGGCAAACTCAAACCACACAGTACAGAGACACAATAATCTCCATCAGGGCAACCTCAAACCACACAGTACAGAGACACAACAATCTCCATCAGGGCAAACTCACACCACACAGTACAGAGACACAATAATCTCCATCAGGGCAAACTCAAACCACACAGTACAGAGACACAATAATCTCCATCAGGGCAAACTCAAACCACACAGTACAGAGACACAATAATCTCCATCAGGGCAAACTCAAACCACACAGTACAGAGACACAATAATCTCCATCAGGGCAAACTCAAACCACACAGTAACACCCCTCCCCGCACGTGCTGTGGGAGGTTCTATACCTCTATGCTATGATGTTTAAAGGAGGTTCTCATTCACTGTGACTCTTTAATGACTCAATGGCAGTAACCATAAGGAGGGGCTTCCCCAGTGTCCTGGCATCACTTGAGATCTGGCTCTCTCACAGTTCCCCAGCTAATCATGGCCATTAATGTGTGACTGTAGTTTTGGAGGCTGGTGACTGGAGTGCAGATGGCCTGGGCCGGACACTTATTTCTGTGACTGTAGTTTTGGAGGCTGGTGACTGGTGTGCAGACGGCCTGGGCCGGACACTTATTTCTGAGCTCTGTGACTCACAGGGCAGATAAATATCAGCACACTGAAAAGCATATTGAGCAACTCTGTGCTGCGGCAGAAAAACACGCCAGGCTTGCAGTGATATAGTGGGCCATTAGGCATAACTTCAGCCTGGCCATCAGGACCTAAACCATTCAAACGTATGTTTCTGCAAACAGCCTTGGGTAAAAGTAAAGTTAAAATAGATAAATCACAGCAACCTTTTCTTTGATAGAGAACCTTAAGGAAAGCCTTCTTCACAATGATGCACAGCTTTCCAGTATTCTTCATTCAGACTCCCATTTGCTTATGTCTGAGCAATCGTTAGTCTATATGCAACATGCAGTGTAAGCTGTAAGCCAAGCTGAGTGTGCGAGAGGCCGTGAGACACAGTGTGGTGAGGCACAGATGAAATGATGAAACTGTATGGCAGCTGCAGGGTGACTAAACCTCGAGCGTGGATCAGCTAATCTGCAGGATTATAGAGGGAGACCAGTTTACCGTCTCTGGGCCTGACTAAGAGTCTGCCATCCACCTCTACTATGGCTGGACGGAACCCTGCTCTGCTAAGGCAGCTGGTCTGTCCCTGCCAGTAAAAAGGAAGCTCATTGGGTGGAACTCTGTTGTAAAAAGGCAGCTGACTGGGTAGAAGGCCAGACAGTGAGAAGGGCTGGGCAGTTCTAAAGCTTGCTGAGAAAGGCACAGATTGCAAGCAGAGGCTTAAAGTGTGTTTACTCACACAAAAGACCACCTCAGCAGAAACCAGCACAATAACACGCTGCGAATCAGGGCCCAGCGAGACAACACAAACCGCAGTAAGCAAACGTCTATAATCTAGTGTGTCTGCAAGATTTCAGCAAAATTGCATGAAGCTCAAGAGACACGCTCAGCTCATGCTTTGAGTGAAATCCTCAATCAGTGTTGTTTGGTCTGAAGTTTAACAGTGAATAACATGTGGCAATGTCAGCACTCTTAAGTAGCAATTAAACGCTCGTTAAACGGAAAAGGACGTGCTCATGGCGAGTTCCGTCCTCAGCCCATCCATTTAACAGCAGGGCTTAACCACACCAGAACCAGTCAGAGCCAGGCTAACGGCAATCAGGGGCCAGGCTAACGGCAGTCGGAGCCAGGCTAACGGCACTGAGGGCCAGGCAAACGGCACTCGGAGCCAGGCTAATGGCACTGAGGGCCAGGCTAACGGCACTCGGAGCCCAGGCTAACGGCAGTCGGAGCCAGGCTAACGGCACTGAGGGCCAGGCTAACGGCACTGAGAGCCAGGCTAACGGCACTGAGGGCCAGGCTAACGGCACTTGGAGCCAGGCTAACGGCACTGAGGGCCAGGCTAACGGCACTCGGAGCCAGGCTAACGGCACTGAGGGCCAGGCTAACGGCACTGGGAGCCAGGCTAACGGCACTGAGGGCCAGGCTAACGGCACTCGGAGCCAGGCTAACGGCACTGGAGACAGGCTAATGGCACTGAGGGCCAGGCTAATGGCACTCGGAGCCAGACTAACGGCACTTGGAGCCAGGCTAACAGCACCCAAAGTCCTGGCTAATGGTAGTTCAGCAGCCAGGGAGCTGAAACAGCGCTGATACAGAGCAGAGAGGCCCACTGGAGGGCGGGGCCCCGCATGGCGCAAGGGGCAGTGCAGCACAATGGCTGAGGAGCTGGGTGAGTAACTCAAATTGTTGGTGACAATTCGATTGTACCCTTGAGTAGGGCAAATCTCCCCAGTAAATATCCAGCTGAACACATAGATGATGGAATAGAGACACAGGGATTATGTGTCATGGCTGAATATCTTTAATGAGTTACCGTGAGGCAGACTCTGAGTACACTGAGCCCAGCACTGTCCCACTGGACTCACAGCTTACCCACCAAACCGCAGGAGGAACGCTCGCACACTCTGTAACGCACACACATACTCTCACACACACAAACATGCGCGTGCCTGCACACACACTCACACACAAGCACACACACACTCTCACACACACAAACACACTCTCACACACACAAACACGCGTGTGCCCGCACACACACACTCTCACACACACAAACATGCGTGCTCGCACACACACTCACACACAAGCACACTCTCACACACACAAACATGCGCGCACTCGCACACACACAAGCACACTCTCACACACACAAACACGCGCCCGCCCGCACACACACTCACGCACACAAGCACAAAACACTCTCACACACACAAACATGCGCACGCCCGCACACACACTCACAAGCACAAACACACTCTCACACACAAACACTCGTATGCACACACACACGGACACACACACACACACAAGCACAAACACACACGCACGCACATAAACACACACACACTCTCACACACACACGCACATGCGCGCACACACACACACCCACACACACAAAAACCTACAGAGAGCTCACAGCTAAACTAACAGGATGTTTTCTGGAATGTATTTTTGGCACAGATTTTAAAGCAAATTTTTCTTTTTTTTTTTTTTTTTTACTTTTTTCCCCTCTCTCATCAGAAAGAAAAATAACGACCAGCCTAAACTGGAACCGGCTGTGGCCCAGATCAGTAATGATTTAATCTACAGCGAGAGGCCCTGATCAGCGTTACGATCTGTGTCCTGGCACGTCTGCTCTGGCCGCTCGTCTCTCTGATCAGTTACATCTAGCAGGCTAATCCGGCCGCGGGGTTCACTGGGCCCGACCTGGTCAGTGTTATAGGGCAGCCAGAAGAGAAGGAGGAGGATGCAACTCTCCTGGATAACACTGCCGAATGTCTGAGCCAAACAGAGGTGCAGAACATGTGTATCATGTAGTGATGTCACAATTATGTTTCATGAACCCCATAATGGGTGGACTAACAGTGAGCTGTCAATCACAGAATTCTCTTCACAAATCATCACACACACACACTGTATGGTGGCTCAACTCATCTGTGAGGTAATGAATCACACAGCCCAGCCAGGTCTGAGCTCTGACAGAGACAGCGTTTGAGTGGCCATTAGAGAGAGTTAGGGAACCCAACTGAAGAAAGCCCCTGTTTTATACATGTCCATCGCTTGGCAACAGATGGAATTAGCAGCAATTAAATCAGACCTTTTCAAGGAGTCATTAATTAAATCAGTTGGGTTGAGTCACTGCATCCCACCTATCTGTTTGTGTTAAAGGTTGCAGAGATTTTAAACCTAAACCCTTTTAGCCAGTGCCCCCATACCTTACCCCCATTTAGGGCACATGATTCATTAAACCCTTAGGTGTTGCAGGTTGAATAGTTTTTTGCGGTCACACCCACTGGCTGGCATTCACTGCAGACAGTAATGTGTTGCTCTTAGATCGCAGATGTAGAGTGGTGGAGTGAAAAAGTATTAGCAGTTTGCACGGGACTGGCAGGCCGCGCTGATGGCACTGGCGGTAAGTCGCATGCCACACGCTCGGCTGTAATTCACCCCATACTTCATTAGCAGCCAGCTGGAGCACACAATACTCCTGCCAACAGCAATCCGGCCAATCAGCACGCAGACCCTGCTGCTGTACTTCCACCGAAAAAAACTCAAATTACCATGTCATTCAATTTGCATGCAACTGGGATACATCAGAAACACCATAACAGTCTGAGTCAGGACATTCATGCTGACTAAAAAGCATGTGCATCAACCTTCGGAACAAAAACACACGTGTATGATACAGCAAACACACATACACACACACACACACGCATACACACATGCATACACACTCCACATTTTCTCCTATTCACAGTCTGTGTGAGCTGGCAGGGATAGCCAACAATATGTAACTACATGGACTGTGATCCATAAATCTGTTCACTACATCTACCTTTAGCATGTTCATTGTGATGATAGATTTAACTGGGCCAAAGCCTGTGAGCCAGGTCTTAAGGATACATTGTCTTTATACTGTATTATACTTTGTGCACCAAACTATTAGAGTTAATCTATTTCACTACTTAGCATTCCTAAGCCCTGAGAGAATCTTTACCTGACACAAATACAAGTTAAAATGTTACCAAGCTGTGTGGACCGGGTAAAGTCTGCAGAATGCAGAATTAGAAGGGAAGGGCTTAGGAGTGACCTCCTTTCTGCGGAATGAGGAATGGAATAAGAAAAGGAGCGGCTAAGAAAAGATTAATTTCCCTGTGCAGATGTGAGAGGAAAGAGGGAAAGCATACAGATGGATCAGTGAGGTAGCCGTGCTCATTATAGACAGGATAACTGTGTGCTGTGACTGTGCTCTGTGACTGTGCGCTGTGACTGTGTGCTGCGACTGTGCTCTGTGACTGTGCGGCGTGACTGTGTGCCGTGACTGTGTGCTGCGACTGTGCGCTGCGACTGTGCGCTGTGCCTTCACAAAAAGAATACAGATCAGAAAGCCACTGAACGCAGTGTTGATTCTGGCTGCTGCATCCCCGAGTGGTTTGCATCACAGCAGAGGGAACTGTGGGATAGCGCTATCTTGGTCTGAATGAGATTACAGTGGGAGGCCCGGCACACAGACGCACATCAGAGAGAGGATACGCCAACACAAACAACACAGGATACAGAACAACCGCCCTCTGAATGCTGGTGGCAGGCCAAACTTAGTATGGCCATTTCTACATTCCGATCTTGGAGGACAGTATACAATGTACATCTGCGTGTGGGTGTATTTACACTCATGCACAGTGCAAATCCCCTCCATGCGGGAAGCAGATGGAGACGTGTATGACGGAAAATGACCAGGAGGAAAAGCAAGCAGTGGATGAATATTTAAAGACTCTGACTGAAAAACAAACCAGGCATGTCTGAAGAGAGGGATGGAGAAACAGAGAGAGAGAGAGAGAGAGAGAGAGAAAGACAATGCTACGCTTAAAATAGCCGGTGAGTTTCCTTTTTGTGGAGGCCAGTGAGGGCTGGGCTCTCCATGTGTGACGACGCTCAGCAGAAATACAGCGTTAGTAATGTCCTGCTGTCCTTCCGTCCGTCCATCCTGAGGAGGAAGCATGTGGGTCCCGCTCGGACACTGATTAAACGCAGGCCATCCTGTTCCAGGACTGTGCCCCGCAACAGGAAAGAGCTCCTTCATAGTCAGCCCAGAGAGGGAAAGCCCCACGGCTGATGAGCTAGCCAAAGCTGGGCCGCTGGGGAGCTAGCCAAAGTTGTCTTTCCTTCATAGTCAGCCCAGAGAGGGAAAGCCCCACGGCTGATGAGCTAGCCAAAGCTGGGCTGCTGGGGAGCTAGCCAAAGCTGTGCCGCTGGGGAGCTAGCCAAAGCTGTGCTGCTAGGGAGCTAGCCAAAGCTGTGCTGCTAGGGAGTTAGCCAAAGCTGGGCCGCTGGGGAGCTAGCCAAAGCTGTGCTGCTAGAGAGTTAGCCAAAGTTGTGCCGCTAGGGAGCTAGCCAAAGCTGTGCTGCTAGGGAGTTAGCCAAAGCTGTGCCGCTAGGGAGCTAGCCAAAGTTGTGCTGCTAGGAGCTAGCCAAAGCTCTGCCGCTAGGGACTTGGGAGTAGCACTTGGGAGTTAGCCAAAGTTGCATAGAAATATGTGGTTATTGGTAAATTATTGAATCTGGATTTCACTGCTGTCATAGTTCAAATTCTCCTGTGTGCCCTGACTGCAAGCTCTGCCAGCCCATCCCATAATAGCTTTATTGTTGCTGTTGGTTCCCACAACTGAGCTCTGAGCCTGGTTCTCAGGCTGCTCACCTGTCCAAGGCCACCTGTCCCACAACAGCAGGTGCAACCATTCGACTGAAACACGTCTAAAGGTTAAAGGCCTTCTGTCAATCTCAGCCACACACAGCCCACCCGGACAGGGAATTCCCACCACACTTTCAAAACTGCAAAACTGGGCTTGTAGCTCAGAGGTTACAGTGTAGTGTAATGGTTAGGGAGCTGGGCTTGTAGCTCAGGGTTACAGTGTAGTGTAATGGTTAGGGAGCTGGGCCTGTAGCTGCAGAGGTTACAGTGTAGTATAATGGTTATGGGGAGCTGGGCTTGTAGCTCAGAGGTTACAGTGTAGTGTAATGGTTAGGGAGCTGGGCTTGTAGCTCAGAGGTTACAGTGTAGTGTAATGGTTAGGGAGCTGGGCTTGTAGCTCAGAGGTTGCAGTGTAGTATAATGGTTAGGGAGCTGGGCTTGTAGCTCAGAGGTTACAGTGTAGTGTAATGGTTAGGGAGCTGGGCTTGTAGCTCAGAGGTTACAGTGTAGTGTAATGGTTAGGGAGCTGGGTTTGTAGCTTAGAGGTTACAGTGTAGTATAACGGTTAGGGAGCTGGGCTTGTAGCTCAGAGGTTACAGTGTAGTGTAATGGTTAATGGTTAGGGAGCTGGGCTTGGAGCTGGGCAGAGGTTACAGTGTAGTGTAATGGCTTGTAGCTCAGAGGTTACAGTGTAGTATAATGGTTAGGGAGCTGGGCTTGTAGCTCCGAGGTTACAGTGTAGTGTAATGGTTAGGGAGCTGGGCTTGTAGCTCAGAGGTTACAGTGTAGTATAATGGTTAGCTTATAGCTCATACAATAGTAGCTCTTGTTATTTAGAGATTGGAGGCTCAGTTCCTACCCAGGAAATGGAATTGTAGCCTTGAGCTGGTATCTCACTAGAAGTAAACTATCCAGCTGCATTACCGGAGAAAGTGTGAGAATTTGAGCATCACTTCAGTAAATATAAGAGAATCAGTGACTGTTCATGTCTCCTCAAGAGAAATACTTACTCTCAAGCAATATAATACAGAAAGGAAACTGTACTGTGATTTTTAATGTATGACTACTTTCATAACAGCAAAGCCACACATATCACACTGTATATGAAATAATGCTTCCCAGTGTTAACATTCAATATTTTCATTTTCCCTGTATCATATTTCATGCTTTGCGTGCCAGCTGTAAGAGTGTTTTAGTGCAAGGCTCTTCTCTCTTCCCTTCTCTCCCCCTCTCCTCTTTCGTCAGAGCCTCCCGGGGGACTCAGCGTTCTCCCCGTCCCCAGCAGTCACCCCACGAAAAAAAACGCTGACTCACTAAGAGGTTTACTCTGTCAGCCTAGGAGAAAAGTGCCTGAGAAACGTGTCTGTGCGTCTAAAACACACAGCCGCTCCTATCTGCAAAGGTAAAAACACACCAAGCATACTGACAAGCGCATACTGTTTAAAACTCCTTGAGGTCTAATAACCTCGAGGCTCTTGAAAAACAATCACTTCCACAATGTTCCCTATCTACCCAGCTGTTACTTGTCTAGCCATGCTGTGCAATAAAAAAAGGAATTCCTTGTTATATTTAGGCAGAAAGGCAGACACAAACACGGTGTCCTCTCTCAGTTCCTGCTGATACTCAGTGTTGTAGTGAGAAACAGGGTGGCGGTAAAACTGCGCCTGTCGCCTCAGAGACGGGCCCCCAACCGAACCTGCTGCCCTGCTGGGCCTTGTGAGGCGTACACATTTCACCGTCTGAAGCAGAACAGGATGTCACGGAGCACACAGCACCAACAAATAATTCAACCTTGGTTTTAACAAGGAAAAGTGAGATTTTTATGTTAAACTATACTGATTTTTCAAACATTTCTAACTGGTTATGAAATCCCTGCTTTGTAGTTTTAATCTCCCAGAGTATTTGTGTGTGAGGTCAGGTCTCTGGTAAGAGGAGTGCGCTTTACTAGGCAAACACAGCCATGAGTGTGTGTGTAAGTTGGGTGAGTGAGTGTGTGTGTGTATGTGTGTGTGTAAGCTAGGTGAGTGTGTGTGTGTGTGTGTGTGTGTGTGTGTGTGTAAGCTGGGTGTCTGTGTGTGTAAGCTAGGTGAGTGAGTGTGTGTGTGTGTAAGCTGGGTGAGTGAGTGTGTGTATGTGTGTGTGTGTGTAAGCTGGGTGAGTGTGTGTGTGTGTGTGTGTGTGTGTGTGTGTGTGTAAGCTGGGTGAGTGTGTGTGTGTAAGCTGGGTAAGTGTGTGTGTGTGTGTGTGTGTGTGTGTGTAAACTGGGTGAGTGTGTGTGTAAGCTAGGTGAGTGTGTGTGTGCGTGTGTGTGTGTGTGTAAGCTGGGTGAGTGTGTGTGTGTAAGCTGGGTAAGTGTGTGTGTGTGTGTGTGTAAACTGGGTGAGTGTGTGTGTAAGCTAGGTGAGTGTGTGTGTGTGTGTGTGTGTGTGTGTGTGTGTATGTGTGTGTGTGTGAGAGTGTTCTGCAGTGCACAGCTCCCTGGCCTGTCCTCTCACAGCCTGTTCTAATCACACTGTAATAAAGTACACATGGATCTCCTCCATCTCCAATCACTCTCAGATACACCAGCACTGTGCAGACCACAGGGTCAAAGGTCACTGCCACACACAGGAAAGCAGTACTGCACTTCTTAGATGAAAGTCCAAGCTTCTCTTTCATGACAAAAAGCTAAAAGCTGCTTGCTGGTGTTTTATTTATCATGAAGCATTTTAAGCACAAAGAAACAACAAATGAGCACCATGACTCTTATTTCATTGGCTGCTAAAATATGAACATGTGCAGTGCAGTTCCCGGGTGAGTGAGAGTGATCTGGAGGTCGCTCGTGAGAGCAGAACACTTTCTTTCACTATACGCTAACACGAGACCGTGGTGTCTGTGACGAACTGCAGTTTCACGTTCCAAACTAATCATGCAAGACGAAAGCCTTTTCACAGCTGGTCTGTGTGACGTTCCACTGCATGCTACGAACGAGGAGTCTGAAAAACATGATGGGCTCGCTTTGAAAGGCGCGACCCTGCTTCAGGTCTGCAAACAGAGGATGGCGAGCGAGCCCGGTGCTCCTCGGCAGACAGACGGAACAAGGAGAAAAGTGCTGTGATGTTCTTCATTCCATAGCAGCATACTCCACGGGGGAGACTCAATTACATGCACTTATTCACTGTAAGTGTGTATGCAATTCAATCAATAGCGCCTTTCACGGCTTCAGCTACTCTACTTTTAAAGAACGTGTTCCAGAAAACACATGTGCTTGTCTCCACTAAAATATGACACACGTAAAGGAAATGTGTATGTATTAAATAGCATGTGCTCTTTAAGGGACTACGTCTGACTGAGTGTAGCTCACCATCAGTGTCATTTCGGACTGACAGAGTCTGTGCTGCAGACTGATTTGTGCTTAACGGCTCCCACATCACACAGAGATAATCCGCAGAAACTGCAAGGCACGGTGTCCCGTTTTCATTTGGGAGATAAGCGCTGAGTCTCTGCCCTCTGAAAAAGTGGGGGAGCACAGAGGAACCTGCAGAGACAGCACAGGGAACGGTGCGCAGGCAGGGGAGAGCAGGGTTTGGGGCAGCCCAGGGGGGTCAGTATGAGAGAACAGCAGGCTTACCACACAGAGGGGTCCGTCCCAGCACCAGGATGTTGGGTAGAGGCATCATAATCAACTGCTGCAGCGTCTCCTGGAGGAGAGAGAGAGAGAGTGAGCGAGAGGCTTGTGCAGGGTCACTGGCAATTTAACCATGCTCCTCTCTGACTCTCATAGCACATGCACACACACACACACACACACACACACACACACACACACACAAACACACACACACAATCACAAACAAACACACTCACCCTCATCCACATACACACACGCACTCATCATCACACACACACACACACACTGCATTTCACTGGATTAACTGTGCTATGTAATCTCCATACCCAGTATGATAACTCAGAGTTCTAACTCTATTGTCCAAAGAGACAGGCAGCCAGGAGCCACACAGCGGAGTGGTCTCCCAGACACAGATAGAAAGCTGAGTAAAAGCAGGAGCCACACAGCGGCGTGGTCTCCCAGACACAGACAGAAAGCCACAGAGAGAAAGCTCTCTTTGGCTAATGGAGCTGACAGGAAAAACCAGCGGCAGCCAAAACAGTAATGGACAAAAGTCTCATGAGACACAGCCATGATGTCAGCAGCCTCAGGCCTGTCTCACAGCACTCGTGACTGTCATGTGACCAACTCCAATGACATGGTCATGTGACCCTCTCCAATGACAACCGTGCACGGGGGCCAGGCCATGTGGCCAGAGAGTGACCTGAGATGACTGGCTGGGGCTCGCACAAAGACAGCGGCACCCCCACACCACTGTGCGGCACAGCCGAGCATTTCAAACACATCTTACTACAAATAAGCATGATAAAACTTACAGCTTCCCAGTAGTGCCTCCCAATATTTAGGCTATTACCGCAGAAAGAATACCAGACAGAGCTGCACTTTTTGAGAAACACAGACAGAGGGCCTCTCCCCCCCAGGGCAGAACATGGTGGCCATGCAGCACTCAGGGATCTAATGCAGTACAGCTCTCAGTGAACGTTCTGTAATGCAGGAAGCCAATCAGGTTCAAACATGTCGGGATCCCAATATTAGTAAATAAAAAGGAGAAGAGTAATATCTAAGCAGTGAGCCAGCGAGCAGCAAGCAGTAGACCCTGAGGCAGAGGTCCAGGGTTCACACAGGTGACACAGGGTCAGGGGCGGGGCAGTTCACACAGGTGACAGAGGGTCGGGGCGGGGCAGTTCACACAGGTGACAGAGGGTCGGGGCGGGGCAGTTCACACAGGTGACAGAGGGTGAGGGGCGGGGCAGTTCACACAGGTGACAGAGGGTGAGGCGCGGGGCAGTTCACACAGGTGACAGAGGGTCAGGGGCGGGGCAGAGGAGGCTGGTATGAGTTGGACAGCATGGGAGATCACGGGCCCCATCAGAGCTCTGAAAGAGGGGAACTCATCGATGGCGCTTCCTCAAAACTGAATTTTTATTGGATGCCTGTCCACACCACAACCGACCGTACCATGTGAGTTGTGGATGGAGCGTTGCCAACAGCAACAGGCTGAGCACGAAGTGTTAGTCATTAGCATGTCCCCACTGGGCCCCACGTCTCACGGTGTTATTCTGCCAGGCAATGTTTCACACCCGAAAAAGCAAATATAAAGACACTTTACCTACTCAGCTTTACAATACAAAAAAACAACAAGTGCACAGTACCAGAAAATACACATTTTCAATGGTAAAAGCTGATTTTTTAGGTGGTGCGAAACATAATCAATATGAGGGTGGACAAATCTGGTCGTCAGCCATCTTTAATTTAGACACTAAAATGAGCAGCCAGTTCGAACCTGGGAGACGGGGAGAGCGAGCTGACTGTGTAATCCTGCGCTGTAACTGCGTAAGGGCTGAGTAAAAAGGCTTCCCACAGGAGCAGGGCGGGTATCAGTGGCCGTTCAGTGGGCAGTGAAGCACCTAGCGGCTCACCCCAGTACGGGTCCTGTGGGAGAGAGGGTGTCGTTCACCCCCAGACCTCAAACGCTCCCACTCAGCCCTACCTCCACAAAGCATAACCCCACCCGCCCCCCCCCAACCCGCCCCTCCCGGAGCTAGACAGTCAAAGCCTCTTAACCTGGGATGACCACTCTGCTGAGCCACAGTGACACAGTATGACTGCACGCTAACGCTAACATGCCATACACTGCTATGGCACACACACATGCTACAACCATGAACTAGTGCTAACTCACACCGACCCGGTACAGCCACGCCCTGGCGCTAATGGGCTACTCACTATTGCTGCACAGTAACAGCAGTGTACTGTTACCAACAGTGTACTGTTAGTGTATTAATGGGGTGGCAATTTTATATATTACCATCAGACAGGAGGCTGATAAAATCCTTGTCTGAGGAAGCAGTCTGAAAGGGCCTGACCCTGAAGAGCCTCAAGAAGGCCTGACCGCAAATCCGCTAACTGCTAACCACCCATCCCTCTGCTCACAAACCTCAGAACTAATAACATTAACAATAACTAATCATAACTTCATACATGTGGCACCTTTCACATATAAAATGCAGCCCAAAGAGCGTGACAGAAAAAAGCAAAAACAACATTAAAAAGCAAAGTAAAAAAGTAGCCCGTACAAACTGTATATGTCTGCAAATATCAGCCCCTCAGGCACTAAAGGGTTTGTGTCGAGGCTTTGCGGACGTGCCTGTTTTCTGCTGCCTCGGTAAAGTGTCACACACCTCAGGAAATGAGGAGACAGGCAATATGGTTCCGCAGTATGACCAAAAACCCACAGGACCAGAGCACCTGACTCACCCAATAACATGACAGAGCTAGAGGGCCCAGCTCTGTCAATATCACCCAGCTCCATTACGAGACTCACTGCTACCATTCAGTTTACCTGTCAAAACGTTTACAGATTGCGCCCTCAAATTCCCCTCAGCATTATTAATTATTATGGATCTGAGTAATTAACGTGCAGACAACATCAATACGTGGCCAGGGAGTTTTAATAATTAATAGAGGCACAGGCTGCAGTGGGATCGGGTTTCAATCTTAGAATGGGGGATACACATTACCCCCCACTCATGGGAGCGCCCCACCACCCACATGGTGGCTCGTTTAGATGCCCAAACCCAAGGCTCCTGTTATCGCAAAGAAGATTATTCAGAGACGCAGATTTCAGGGAGAATCTGCCATCTGTTTAACTGCAGACTGTGCAATTAAACCTGTCTGTATGTGTCTGCAGACGGTCGCTGGGCGGCCATGTTAGCTGTGCCAAGCAACCGACGATTCAGTAGGTCCTCTAATTCAGTGAGCTACAAGCCCAGCTCCCTGACCACTATACTGCACTGTAACCTCTCAAGCCCAGCTCACCATTACACCACTGTAACCTCTGAGCTACAAGCCCATTAACCAACACTACACTGTAACCTCTGAGCTACAAGCCCAGCTCCCTAACCATTATACTACACTGTAACCTCTGAGCTGCCCAGCTAACCAAGTAACCTCTGAGCCAGCCCTAACCATTACACTACACTGTAACCTCTGAGCTACAAGCCCAGCTCCCTAACCATTACACTACACTGTAACCTCTGAGCTACAAGCCCAGCTCCCTAACCATTACACTACACTGTAACCTCTGAGCTACAAGCCCAGCTCCCTAACCATTATACTACACTGTAACCTCTGAGCTACAAGCCCAGCTCCCAAACCATTACACTACACTGTAACCTCTGAGCTACAAGCCCAGCTCCCTAACCATTATACTACACTGTAACCTCTGAGCTACAAGCCCAGCTCCCTAACCATTATACTACACTGTAACCTCTGAGCTACAAGCCCAGCTCCCTAACCATTATACTACACTGTAACCTCTGAGCTACAAGCCCAGCTCCCTAACCATTACACTACACTGTAACCTCTGAGCTACAAGCCCAGCTCCATAACCATTATACTGCAGTGTGTGCTGGCTGGGTTGAAGCTCAGGTACCGGAGCGTGACGGGAGGCATGCGGGCAGTGGAGGACTCTTCCCCAGGTGCTGCAGGTGTTCCCATCTGTCTCTCCAGCACAGCTGCAGCTGAGGGCCTGAGGGTTCCCCAGCGGTGAGCTGGGCAGGGTGGGGGGAGGGGACAGATGCGCTCATGGACAGACCGCCCATAAAAACACTGCCCTGCTTAAAAAGGGTCAAGGTTGCGGCCGTTGCCGGGGGGAGTCTAGCGTGGCCTTCCCGGACACACTGAGGCCAGAGGCATGGCTCGTTATTCACTTCCTGCCGCACAAAGGCGGAACGACGCTCATCACTGACTCACTGTTCGCTTTCCCACTCAGGAAAAAGAGGAAGACTGGCCTTTACTCAGTATTTCTGCAAACAAATGTGATTTGAGCTTTACCATTGCTGCTCCATATCGTGCTGAAGATCCCAGCAGCAGCCATGGAGTACAGAAAGGAGCGGCCACATGTCCCATAATCCTCAGCTGCACATTCACTGTTAGCATTGCTGGATATTTGTACAAAGCATTCTTAGGTAAAGTGCCTTTACTCGTGGGTACAGCAGCAATGCCCCACCTGGGAATCAAACCAGCAACCCAGCACCCTAACCATTATACTACACTACCACCCCAGGGCTATATACATTATGAGTGTGTGCTGGTGCATGCTGGGATACAGCTGTGAGCGCTGGTGCATGATGGGATATGGCTTTCAGGACAGGCCTTCACTGCCATTGTGCCTCAGGAGACTGGCAGAGGAGGGGCCTGCAATGACATCACAGGGAACCAATGCTATCGTCCCGCCCACAGACCCCTGGTTTAACAGGTTGAGCAGCTCAGTTGGACTGTTGTTCCAGCATGCCAAATTACACTCTCCGCAGCGAGGCCCATCAATAATGCAGCTATGCCTTATGGGGCTTTGAGACTCAGCGTTTCCACCCAAACACTCTGTGCATGACATAAACATCCCCACACAGACCCCTCACTGCCAAACACCCGCTGCTAAACTGCAGTGCACCTGCACCGTCTGCACCCTGCCATAACGACATCAAAAAAGTATTGATTACTGCACTTACACAGCAAGCAATGGACTAATCCAGATCTGTGCAGGCAAGTTCAGAGATGTGTCCAACACACACAAAAACCCATCCTGAAAGAGTCGTGTTGAGCTGTAAGGCAGAATGTTAAATAATACAAACAGAGAGAAACACCAGCAGGGCAGCCAGGTTCAGCTGCTGCAGAGGACACACATACACACACCCTTTCACACGCTACACAAGCCAGAACAATAAAAAATACTGTTTGCCAGTTGTGAGTTCTTATCTTCCTGTCTTGTGACAGAGTGAAAGGCCATTAACATCCAATACTGTGCTGCAGCAGCTCAGATTATATCTTACATAAACCAATTAATCAATCAATTAATCACTTAAACAGAGCAGTGCAGCACACTCATCTCACTCAGAGACTCTTGATTAAGGCTAAATATTTACTGAAGCAATTTCGGTAAAGTAGCTCACTCAAGAGTACAGTTTTACTGCCCTGTGTGTGAATCGAACCCGAAAACCTCTGTGTTAGCTCCCCAACCATACCGATGTCAGGATACAAAATTATACACATACAGAAGACAACTTCAAAGAAGACAGTTAAACAGATAATGTCTGTATTTGCTTTAAATAAACTGTTTTATAAACAGGTGGCACGAAAACACATTACAGCAGTAAGAACAGCACTGCAAACAGAAAATGAGAACAGGAAGTGCCAGAACAAAACCTTATTTAAACAGTGGAGAGACACAGGATATGTATGGGACTGACCTACAAAGAGCGAAATACAGGCTATTTCAGTCCCTATCCCCCTCAGCAGGGCGCGTGGCCTGAAACAGGCAGAGCGCGAGACGCAGCAGTGAGGAGCCGCAGAGCGACACCAACCACAGGCACCACCATCTCACACTAATGCAACTAAAAACACCTGAATCACACACAACACATCTTCTCTACTGAGCACTGGAACATGGTCCGATTATCTTCACAGGGCTGTGTTACGCTCTATGTCTTAACCATCTATATATCCAGAATATAGCATTTTTATATACTTAAAATCTATATATCCTGGCTTTATTTTAAGAAAACTTCTTACTGTAATGCTGTAAAGCACTTTATATGTGATAAAAGGTGCTGTATAAATAAATGAAATGAAACTGATTAAAGTCACAGTCCCTGATTAAACACGACTCTGAGCTGAAGGACAGCTGCCTGTTGGGGGGAGCCCAGGTCAGGGAGCAGTGAAAACAACACCTGTTCTCCCCTCCCCACACCTGCTCAACCCCCCTGGGCTGACTGTCCCCACCTGTCCATGCCCCCACGAGTAAGGGTGAGTGTTCATTTTAAAGTATGGGGGGGGGGGTTAATTTATTGGGGGTTTAAAACAACATGTTGAGCCGTCGCACCACTTACACTTAGCCTGGGCGGGGTTAGCTGTTAGCGTGTGTACTTTCTCTCTGCATTGCATGTGCTCTGTATTTTAAATGTTTGTGTGTGCAGAGCCTCATAGTACCTCCTCATGTGCTACAGTAGCTCTGCTCCAGGTCACCACAGTGCCATCCTGCCTACTGACTCCCTCCCTCTCTGGCTGAGGGAAGGATGCATAGCCCAACACTAAGGACCGGCTCAGGCACACTGAGATACAGCTAACCCCACCACCCCTATTTGCTTCAGATCCACTGCTTCAGGGGTGAGTCACTCCTATAGAAACGCAGGCTTCATTTAAGCCACCCATGTGACACCCCCGTCCTCCCCAAACCGTGAGCATGACACATGACTGAGGTGCTGGGGGAACAGAGCAGCACTGTAGCCTAGCACAGCATAGCCTGGCGTAACATAGCGTAGCACCCCACACAGTCAGCTCCTCTTCCTCTGAGGAGAAACGCGACGCGCCCTCCCTCTTACCCATGATGCCTCAGTCACAGCTCTGCAGCAGAGAAGACAATGGGAGGCAGAGGTCTGTAATCAGGCCCCTCAAACGCGGCGCGCCCTGCACTGTGTGCCGTATGCCCGCGCTGGTGAGGAGGAGGAGGAGAGGCTCAGAGACAGGGCCGCGCACGCCGTGCTGCAGAGACACGCTTTGATAGCAAACCCCCACAGCACACGTCAGCCTGCTGCCTCTTTAATTATGGATGAAAGGGGGGGGGGGGGGGGGCAAGGAGCCTCACTTCCCGCTCATATTCCAATCTGCTTTAAAAGATGTACAATGAAAATAAATTATTATGATCGATGTGTCATGTTAAAAATGCAGAACAACACATAATGAATTCCTTTCGCAGAGCATTCAGTAGCTCCACACACGCGGTCATAGAGAGACAGTGAGAGTGTGACAGGCTGGATGTGCAGCCATGGCCGGACTCTGACAGGCTGAGGGGAGGGAGGACTCTGAGCGATGGCTCTGGTGAATGAGGAGGAGTGCGAGAGCCCCAGTAAATCAAAACCGATTAGCGCTCGGCCGAGGGCTGCAGTACTGAGCCCTGAGCGCTCATCTCACTGACTACTCTCATTTCAATATTACTTTATGTATCTACAGCACAGCATCCAGGAGAGCCACCCTTTAGCATGCCAGCAATGTAGCCAGTGAAATACCCTGTAGTATGGAACGATCTATTAGCATGCCAGCAATGAAGGCATTAAGACGTCCCTGTATAATGGTACGATCCGTTAGCATGCTAGCGTGTAGTTATGCAATGCACCTTCACTCAAGTGCAGCAGAGCAGCCTGTTTTCACACAGGCACTACTCTCTATCGCCCCCTATCTGTGTTTCTGTCCCAGCGGCCTCGGCGGGGCTTCCGCCTCATTAAACTGGGATCCAGCTGTGAGGGTTTGCAGTGCTGAGAGTCACAGTGAGACGGCAGCGCTAATGGGAGACCGCGCGCACATCAGCATCAAACGAGCTGGGTGGAGCCCCTGCCTGCGCATTCAGAACCTCATTATTTGGGCGGGGAAAATTAGACAGTCCGCTGCATAATTTACATTCCTGATGCACTTATTTAAGCTATCAGACCTTTCTCAAAATCCATGCCATCGAGCTCCCTCTAAGACAGGAGGCAGGGCTGGGGGAAGCAGGGTGGGGGGAAGCAGGGTGGAGGAGGCAGGGCTGGGCGGAGGCAGGGCTGGGGGAGGCTGGGTGGAGGCTGGGGCTGGGTGGAGGAGGCTGGGTGGAGGCTGGGCTGGGGTAGGCTGGGTGGAGGCTGGGCTGGGGGAGGCTGGGTGGAGGAGGCTGGGTGGAGGCTAAGCTGGGTGGAGGCTGGGTGGAGGAGGCTGGGTGGAGGCTGGGCTGGGGGAGGCTGGGCGGAGGCAGGGCTGGGGGAGGCTGGGTGGAGGAGGCTGGCTGGGGGAGGCTGGGTGGAGGCTGGGCGGAGGCAGGGCTGGGGGAGGCTGGGTGGAGGCTGGGCTGGGGGAGGCAGGCTGGGTGGAGGCTGGGCTGGGGGAGGCTGGGTGGAGGAGGCTGGGTGGAGGCTGGGCTGGGGGAGGCTGGGTGGGGTTCACGTCACAAAGTGAGCAATGAACCCTTCACATTATTATGCTAAATCCAGCTGCATAAATGAAGTGCATTTGAATAATAAAGTTTACTGTGCAATGGCTGCGCTGAGAGAGAGAGCGACCCTGACAGCGGCCACTGGGGGTACAGAGCCGAGTGACTCTGGGGTGAGCACCACCCCCTGACTGAGCACTGCTCCGAGGCTGTGAAAGACTGACACACAAACACAAGTTGCTGGCGGTGGCGTTGTTGTTGTTGTTCCTGCACTTCCCTCTCCAGGACAGCATGCAGGAAGTGCAGTGTACTGTACTGTTGATCATACAGGCTTACTTCCCCTCAGACTGCAATCAAAACCCCTCCGTAAAGGGGAACCAAAAGGAGGAAATTATCACTGCCTGTTTAAAAACATTAACATGGATGACGCATTGAAATATTCATCATTCCTTCAGCCTTTTAATTATAAAAGAAGAAGATATTTCTGTATTTACACAGATTATCAAAAATTTAACCTGTCTGCAACTCCAATGAGTTAGCTTTTGAAGAAGCACTTCTTTGGTGAAAATTCAAAACCATGGCATGACAGTGTGAAACTTTCATAGAATCTGGAACAAACTACATGTCAAAAAAACACTTTTGGCCAATATTTGATAAGTTATTTGTCATTAAAATCTATCAGTTGTGACTGATATTAATTTCATTAAAATTAGAACTGTACATCATCTCCAGTATCTAGACACACGGACAGTGCTGCACCACATGACCCATCAAATGCTCTGAAATACACTACATTAGCAAACTGAAACGCACTACATCAGCAAACTGAAACGCACAACATCAGCAAACTGAAACGCACTACAACATCAGCAAACTGAAACGCACTACATTAGCAAACTGAAACGCACTACATCAGCAAACTGAAACGCACAACATTAGCAAACTGAAACGCACTACATTAGCAAACTGAAACGCACTACATTAGCAAACTGAAACGCACTACATTGGCAAACTGAAACGCACTACATTAGCAAACTGAAACGCACTACATTAGCAAACTGAAACGCACTACATCAGCAAACTGAAACGCACTACATTATCAAACTGAAACGCACTACATCAGCAAACTGAAACGCACAACATCAGCAAACTGAAACGCACTACATTAGCAAACTGAAATGGGCTTCATTAGCCTGTCTGAAATTTTCTACATTAGCATCCCTACAATATGCTACATTAGCAGGTCTGAAATGTGCGACTGATATTGTATAACCCATTTGGCAGCGGCGCGGCGGTGCCCGTTTGAGAAATGAAAGGCAGACTTCCCTGAGTGCCTGGGCTAATAGCACAGGCTAATTGCACAAAAAAGGACCGTGGATATTAGCTCTCTCTGCCCTTTGTTCGTGACCGTCACCCATCTTCCCTGAAGCACTCTCATTCAGAGTGGTGCAGAGCTGGGGGGCTTGGGGGGGGGGGGTGTTTAAGCACATCCTTGCTGTGTCTGTGGACGTGCTGGCCTGGTCGTAGTGCATACTCTTAGTGTTTTTATCACCCAAATGGATGGCATTTTGAGCTTTTGGTTGTTATGGCTCTCATATTCAGGCGTTTCCAGGGGACTGACAGGGCCGGATGTCCCGCTGCATGCACCGGCTCCAGCCCTGCAGGCTCTCTGTGGGGGGGTGGGCAGGGGGAAGGGGGTACGAGGTCGTCTCTGGCTAATGCAGTACACACTCTCCTGCCTGGATCTCACCAGCTCCAGGGTTCAGTTCACACACATGGCCTGGATCTGCCCAACATCTGCTGTGCGTGATTGTGTGTGCGCGCCTGTGAGTGTGTGTGTGTGTGTGTGTGTGTGTGTGTGTGTGTGTAAGTGTGTGTGTGTGTGCGCGCGCGTGAGTGTGTCAGTGTGTGAATGCATGAATATGTGTTTGTGCGTGTGCGATTGTGTGTATACGTGAATGAGTGTGTGTGTGAGCACACCCATGAGTGTGTGTAAATGTGTGAGTGTGAGAGTGTGTGTGTGTGGGGTGGGGTGGGGGGCAGGAACCTCGCTCCGATCGATGGTGAATCATGAACAGGATATAAAATGATGACATCTCCCGTCTCCTGTCTCTGTGCAGGGTAAACACATTTACCTTCAATCCCACAATTCAAAGCAAAGCCATTCAGGCCACATCCTTAATAATTCATAATGAAATGTTAGATAAAGATTTTTTTACTGATGAGCGCTTGTTTGCTTTTGGTTTCTGAAGCCCACTCTGGATTCAGTTTCTATGTAGGATATTTGAATATTTGGGAGGAAACTGACACCCCTGGCCTCAGAGAGGTCCTGCTAAAGTTAGGCATGGTATTTGTGGTGTGAGGTGTAGTTCCGGTTTTGTGCTTCGGTCTCCCACATTGTGGTGGCGCCATGCTCAGTGGAGTTCAGGGTACGGAGTTATTTCTGACCTGCGGTTTCCCTACTGAGCCCCTGGCAGCAGGGCAGTCAGCCATCTTCACCCCCATCCTCCCAGCACCCCACATCTGCGCTGATCTTCATCTAAAACCCTCCATCTTGAACGCATTCGTCAGCTGCAGCGCACGCTGAAGTGAAACCTGATGCTACGTGTTCCTCCTGTGCAGACCGCTGCATTGTATGGTAATTATCACACGGGGTGAAGGTCAATGTTTGTTCCTCTAAAATTTGAGTGTAAATGTTTCCTGAGTATTAAGGAATGACTAATTATGTGCACATTTGTAATTAGAGAAACAGGAACCGAGATTGCACAGATAGGATACAGTATGAGATCACCCACACAGTCCATGGAGGCGTTCTAAAATGACTGCCTTCTTTTGCACAGTATAATCACAATGATTCACCTCAGAGCTCACTTAACAGTGCATTATTTCAAACTTAAGTTACTTTAATTTAGTCTGTTTCATTCCAGAAAAAGCACAACCACCATGTCGTACTGTTTGCATGTCACATGCACGCCAGAGTTCTCGATTGACGGTGTGAGGTTGTTTGTGTTCACCTGGGGCCTCATTTATAAAACTCTGCGTACTTTAGTGCCTAAATAGTTGCATACCCCAAAAACTACGAGTTTGCGTAGAAAAAAAAATCAGTGTATGTATGTTTTGAAGCGTTTTTTGTGCATACACATGGTTTATAAATGAGGCCCCTGGTCCGCTTCAAATTGAGCAGTGTGAAATCTAATCGGACAAAACGAAAGAATGTATTAATTACACTCTGATTCGGACAAGGCAAACTGACTAATAGGTGTAAAAACTACTTCAAATGATAAATTATACATGAGGCCCCTGGAAACAGTCAAACAAACTGTTTAAACTTTGGCTCATAAGCTTTCATACCGCTCATAGGCTTACTAACTGCTCATAAGCTTTCATACCACTCATAGGCTTACTAACTGCTCATAAGCTTTCATACCGCTCATAGGCTTACTAACTGCTCATAAGCTTTCATACCACTCATAGGCTTACTAACTGCTCATAAGCTTTCATACCGCTCAAGCTTACTTAAGCTTTCATACCACTCATAGGCTTACTAACTGCTCTCATACCACTTTAGGCTTACTAACTGCTCATTAAGCTTTCATACCACTCATAGGCTTACTAACTGCTCATAAGCTTTCATACCACTCATAGGCTTACTAACTGCTCATAAGCTTTCATACCACTCATTAGGCTTACTAACTGCTCATAAGTGTTCATAGGCCCACACATGTGAAGCACAGTCCGGGCTCGCTCTGTTTGAGCACACACTCAATGTTTTATGAAAGTATTTTATTTCAAACCGTGTGCAGTACTGCTTCCTCCCAGCCAATCAGCATTGAGCTGGATGCCTTTCTGAAGCCCCTCTCTATGGGCTGGCCAATCACATGTCACATGACCCGGAATAAAACCCTCAGACCAGATTATTGATTCACTGGGGCTGTAACACTGAGCTTTGCTAATTGAGCTCTCCCAAGAGAATCTCCTCCATAAAATGGACGACAGAAAATGCTTCACCGCAGCAAAATGATTTCTTCTGCTTCAAAATATGGTCCAGTGGTTTTAACTACATTTTAGGGAAGATGACTGTATTGATTTCTCCACACTGCCTGGCACTGTACTATTGATGTGACACATGGAAAAATACAAATTAATGAGATTTAATCAAGTCTACAATTATTACAGTTACAAAAATAAAATATACATACTTAATCCCAGATTCTCCCTAAAATGTATAGACCTGAGGACTGTAATCTCATAGCGGCTCTATGGATCCACAGTAGATCAGACGTGTGTCCCGTGATCAGCTCGTCCTCGTTTGATCCTGTCATGGTTATCGTTCTGTAAATCACGGCCCAGGCTGTAAATAAAAACAGCAGCGGCGACGGCTCTCCTCGGCCTCGGTCTTGGGTTTCTGCCAGCCATAAAGCTGATTAATCGCCAGTCTCTGGGGCACAGACACGGACCCCACAGACCTACTGACAGCCCTGAATGTTTTTAAAAACTGCTGATTCTGGGACAGTGCGCCCCAGACAGCACTCGCCAATCTCTGCCCGAATCAATCATGCTCAGTAAGACGCGTTTAGCCCCCCTAAATGAACAAACACTGACAAACACCCAGCATTTCTCCATTTGGAGAGGATGGCAGTACCAGGAAGTACTGACCAAATGTGATCCCCAAAGCTGACGTGTGCTGGAGGGGAGGCCTGTGCTTTCCCATAATGCCACTGGAGTCACTATGCCCTGCCAATACTTCCACATCTGCCATCTCAAAAACACTCAAACAAACACAGTGTGCATGCTGAGCTCTGGAAATTCTGCCCGCCGACCCACAAAGATTTTTGGTGTTTTTTTTGGTGGGCAAAAAAAAAAGAGAGAGACCAAGTGCTCTTCCAAAGAAAACATTTCCACTTTGAGTATAACCCCTGAGTACAGTCTGGTGTTTTCTGCACAGCCCTGAGGCTTTAGGCAGTATACAGGAGCAGTTAGCAGGGTGACAGCTGATCTACGAGGAGTAAATAAACAGCGTGACGGACTGTGCGTCTGTAGGTCACTAAAGCAGGGTGGGAGGAGTGTGACGCGGTTCAGACAGGGCCGAGCAGCTGGCTGCCCCTAGGGGATTTACACACACGACCAGTACAGAGTCAACTATTCCACCTACAGTCAGGCCATTTTGAAAAGAAATAACTGAAAACTCAAATACACCGCAAGAGTGTGTTCTAGTCTTTTCTTAACTTGTTGCTATTGGCACTTTTCTCCATTGTAAACAGAATGCTCCGTTGAAACAGAATGGTGAATGGAGGTGCGTATTGAGCTGGAACTGCTATATAATAACACTGTACTTTATCCTGTGCACAGCACCCTCTCAACCAATCAGTGTGCAGCATTTACTCAGACCAATACAAGTCTCTGCAAAGCTCAGATGCAGCAGTCACAGGGCTGTGAGGGGCCCCATGTTCCTGTGAGGGGCCCCATGTTTCTGTGAGGGGCCCCATGTTCTGTGAGGGCCCCCTGTGAGGGCCCATGTTCCTGTGAGGGGCCCCATGTTCCTGTGAGGGGCCCATGTTCCTGTGAGGGGCCCCATGTTCCTGTGAGGGGCCCCATGTTTCTGTGAGGGGCCCATGTTCCTGAGAGGGGCCCATGTTCCTGTGAGGGGCCCATGTTCCTGTGAGGGGCCCCATGTTTCTGTGAGGGGCCCATGTTCCTGTGAGGGGCCCATGTTTCTGTGAGGGGCCCATGTTCCTGAGAGGGGCCCATGTTCCTGTGAGGGGCCCATGTTTCTGTGAGGGGCCCATGTTCCTGAGAGGGGCCCATGTTCCTTTACTGCTGAGAGGAGTTGTGATTCTGTACCCCATTTCTGTGAGGGTCGTGCGTCTCACAGACCCTGAGCAGAAGCATGGGGCAGGACAGGGCACTGAGGCAGAGTCTACAACCCCACAGCACCTACTGCAGGGCTTCAACCAAGCAAAACCCCTCATCACCACCACAAAAGCGAACGGACTTCTCTACTCTCAGCTGCCCTAGCTGTGGGATCGATAAAGGTCAAAAGCACTCTTGTTGACCTTTGCAACTGGACGATGAAGATCAAATTACTCAAGAAACTGTATTTTGTAGAGTAGATAATGTTGCGTAAACATCTAGGTGCATTCCAGGCTGGCATCTGCAATCAGGGGAAATTCCTGGAGCTGCAGTGATTTCATGCTGGGATAGTCAGCTAGCTGAATGTGAGCTCTGTGTGATCAAAAGCTGCCCTCAACAACCAGAACCTTTCCACTCAGCTATCTGGACTGGGGAAAGTGCAGGTCTTACAACTGGAATATTCTGAGTAACAGGAAAAAGACTTTAGTGAAACGTTTGTCTTTATAGACTATGAGGTTTTGCCAGGTTACAGAACAAAGATTTCAAAGCTTTCATCTCCTTAGGAGCAGAAGCTGTGGAAATGTATTCCCCTGGTTCACGGTTTAAAAAAGTGGGGAACAACTGCCCTTTTGTTCCCAAAAGCCAATAATTAACATGCAGAGTGTGTGATGTGATGAGCACAGCTCTGATTAGCACAGCTCTGCACACACACACACACACACACACACACACACACACGCGCTCACACACACGCTCACACACACACACACACACACTCACATACACACTCTCTCACTCACACACAGACACACACCCAGCTACCTCTCTCTCACACACACACAAACACACACTCACACACAGACACACACACACACACCACTCACCACACACACACACACACACAAACACATACCCCTCACCCAGCACACACACACACACACACACACACACACACACACACACACACGGTTCATGCCTCCTGCCCTCCCAATGACACAGCGTGTGTGAAAAGCATTTCCTGTGGCCGACCCACAGTGGATGAACAGCGCTGCAGAAATGCAGAGCCTGTATGAGGGAGGGGGTCACAGAGTGAGTCAATGGAGAAGCAGGGCTGAGTATTCACCATCTACACACATAAACAGTCACACTTCCAAAGCAGTGGATACACTCATATGGAGTACGGTCTCCTTCTGAGCGTCTGTGGAGAGTGAAAGCAGAGTGGGAGACGGGATTCCAGCATGTTTAAAATGAAAGGGTGTTTTTTTACACATTTGCCAAATTTCCATTTGGAGGCTTAGGGGGGAGAGCTGCGATCCTTCACTGTTTAGCCAGACCAGTAAATGATTAATGTGGTGCCAGTAAACATGCTGTACGTACAGGGTAAGGGTATATGGCCTGCTCTCTGAGTTTTACATTAAACACGCTTCCCCTCGCCCAGCTCTGCTGTGTGTCCCTCCCTGTAAAAACACACTGGAGTGTGAGAGAGGCCCCAGCACACTGCACTGTCCAAACACTTCAGTGGGGCTAAACACCAGGCAGCACAGGGACTGGGTCAGAGAGAGACACACAGCAGGCTAGCTGAGGGCTAGCTGAGAGAACAGCTTTTCGGTGCGTTTCAGAAGCACAGCATCTGGGCTCAGAGCTCAGAAGTCACATGATCAAACAGCGCTACACCTGTCTGTAAAGGAGGTGCTGGAGTTCCCAGGGCCTGACCGTGCCATTAAACTGTCCTCTGCTGCAAACACTACGCCTGTCACTCCATCAACACCCAGACTGTTTTACTCTGGTATTGACCGACACATGGACCCTTCTGGCAGCCTTGCTTAGAAGGAGAAGGCACAAACAGAGCGGGACTCTGCAGCCTGGCTGTCAGTTTGCGCTTCCCACACACGCATACGGACACATAAAACAAAAGCCTGCCATGCTCGCCAATTCAAACATCTGCTTTAAAGTGATAAACTAACACGGCATCACTTTTCAGCATTACAACATGATGAGCTATATGCCTGTTAAGTGACTTTTTAGCAAATAAGTGTTCAAAGTATAATTACAATTAGAGGCAAATCATTCCTAACCAGGTGACTCAGCTGTGTGGTTCATGTGGAAGCTGAACACATGTTGAAATGCTACCTGCAGCTGCGTGGGCACAAGCATTATCAACAGGCTGAACAATGAGGTGAATTCACCTTCCATGTAGATATATGTGCTACTGAACACACATTTTAATGAAGGACTTAAGGACTGTTTTATATCTCATTGCAACTTTAATATGACGACATCTATTGTATGTTATACGCATTTATGTTCTTTATTTATTATTATCTTTTCATGACGTGTATTGGTTGTGTTGACTACTGTCTGCAAACCGAATTGCCTCTCAGGGACAATAAAGACTATCCAATCCAATCCAGATAGCCAATAAGGCTTAAGACACAAGTTGTGCTGGAAGGAAATAAAATGAGACCTGCATAAGTTCAGAGTGCAGGGTCGTTCTGTTGCCCCCCCCATATCGCTGACGCAGTCAGAGGGACAGGAGGGGACCGTGGGCCGCTGCGTTTGGCCCCCAGCACGGGGGAACAGGGCCAATAAGCATGATAAAAGACCTGCTAGTGCTGTCCCACTGGGGAACAATGCAGAGCAGGTCACCACACCATTAGGCTGGGACCGGACACCATTTTCTCCATTACAACCCCCCCACCCCACTGCCAGTTCCTCCATTAACCCCCACCCCTGCAGACGCGCCCACTAATGGTCACAGAGGTCTGTGTGTGGTCCCGTCTTTCAGACTGCAATCAGTAAATTACAGCCAGGCCTGTCAGTCTGCACTCTGAGTGGCCTTCCCCATCACACTGCACACAAAATCCACACAGCACCTTCCCCACCACACTGCACACAAAATCCACACACAAAATCCACACAGCACCTTCCCCACCACACTCCCACAGAGCACCTTCCCCCCACTGCACACAAAACAAAATCCCCACCACACTGAGCACCTTCCCCACCACACTGCACACAAAATCCACACAGCACCTTCCCCACCACACTGCACACAAAATCCACACAGCACCTTCCCCACCACACTGCACACAAAATCCACACAGCACCTTCCCCACCACACTGCACACAAAATCCACACAGCACCTTCCCCCATCACACTGCACACAAAATCCACACAGCACCTTCCCCGCACCTTCCCCACACTGCACACAAAATCCACACAGCACCTTCCCCACCACACTGCACACAAAATCCACACAGCACCTTCCCCACCACACTGCACACAAAATCCACACAGCACCTTCCCCACCACACTGCACACAAAATCCACAGAGCACCTTCCCCATCACACTGCACACAAAATCCACACAGCACCTTCCCCATCACACTGCACACAAAATCCACACAGCACCTTCCCCACCACACTGCACACAAAATCCACACAGCACCTTCCCCACCACACTGCACACAAAATCCACACAGCACCTTCCCCACCACACTGCACACAAAATCCACACAGCACCTTCCCCACCACACTGCACAAAAAAAATCCACACAGCACCTTCCCCACCACACTGCACAAAATCCATCCACACAGCACCTTCCCCACCACACTGCACACAAAATCCACACAGCACCTTCCCCACCACACTGCACACAAAATCCACAGAGCACCTTCCCCATTACACTGCACACTAATATCACAGTGTGTAAACACAGTGCACACTGCAGGGTGTGCCACAGCAGGTCTCCAGCTCTCTCACAAACCACTGGAACTCCAGAGCACTATAAACCTACATCCAGGAGTATTATGGAATTATCAGAGACATTCACATACTGTACAGCAAAAATCTGCTGATCGCAGGTCCTGATGGCGGAAGAACAACGGCTGGCCAGAGATTCTCCCAAAGCAGGATCATCGCTCTACAGGGACCTCAAAGTCTCTGTACCAAACGCACACAACATACCGGCAGCCCGGAGAATCACTCCCAGCTCAGAGACTCGCTGCCCACTGACCGATCGGCTCGTGAGGGAGAGGCCTGGCAGCGTGGGCATGCACCCTTCATGCAGTTACAAAACGAAACACATCCAGCTCAACAGCCCATTAAGATACCACAGTGGGTCACATGACCTCCTTACCCACACATTACAGGTCTTCACACGACACATCATCTATGTGAGGACTGACTGTACGAAAGGTACCACAGCCCGTCAAAGGAATGTCTACTTTATTACTGAAAGCACAACGTTTCTGCTGGTCTGAAGTTAAAGCAGATAAACAGTTCTCATTTTTGGGCTGAAAAGCCATCCCAAGGGCCCTCGCTGGAGCGGGGCTGGAGAGAGCCGGCTTGGACACTGGCTCAGGGGGAAGCATGAGGTCATTCCTGTAACTGCCTACTTGTGGTGGCCCTTTGTGAGTGGAGCTAAAATTACTGTCCAGGAACATAAACAGTTCAGTGTGCAGACAGTCCTCAGGCCACAGCACGACATTGCTGCTGGACACAATTTTACCGCCTATAAAATACATCGGCATCCCTACAAATAAAAGTATCTTTTGACCTGATTCAAAAACACAAAACCACAGTAATTCACTCTCTCAGGCCTCAGCACACTTTAAACTTCAAACCTGAGAGAGAGCATTACTGTGGCTTTGAAATGGGTCACAGCGAATCAGATAGCTTCCACAGGAAGCTGTAGCATCTCCACACTTGGGCTGAGGAGCAGTGGGGGAGAGACTGTAAGCAGTTTGCCTCACACTTAGATGACAATACTCACACTGAAGCTGGTACGACAGACTGACTGGCTGAAGCTGGGGAGTTTATTGAGGTTATGATGAAGCTGACTGTCTGAAGTTGGTGAGTTTATTGAGGTTATGATGAAGCTGACTGGCTGAAGCTGGTGAGTTTATTGAGGTTATGATGAAGCTGACTGGCTGAAGTTGGTGAGTTTATTGAGGTTATGATGAAGCTGACTGGCTGAAGTTGGTGAGTTTATTGAGGTTATGATGAAGCTGAGTGGCTGAAGCTGGTGAGTTTATTGAGGTTATGATGAAGCTGACTGGCTGAAGTTGGTGAGTTTATTGAGGTTACGATGAAGCTGACTGGCTGAAGTTGGTGAGTTTATTGAGGTTATGATGAAGCTGACTGGCTGAAGTTGGTGAGTTTATTGAGGTTACGATGAAGCTGACTGGCTGAAGTTGGTGAGTTTATTGAGGTTACGATGAAGCTGACTGGCTGAAGTTGGTGAGTTTATTGAGGTTACGATGAAGCTGACTGGCTGAAGTTGGTGAGTTTATTGAGGTTGTTATGAAGCTGACTGGCTGAAGCTGGTGAGTTTATTGAGGTTACGATGAAGCTGACTGGCTGAAGCTGGTGAGTTTATTGAGGTTACGATGAAGCTGACTGGCTGAAGTTGGTGAGTTTATTGAGGTTGTTATGAAGCTGACTGGCTGAAGCTGGTGAGTTTATTGAGGTTACGATGAAGCTGACTGGCTGAAGTTGGTGAGTTTATTGAGGTTGTTATGAAGCTGACTGGCTGAAGTTGGTGAGTTTATTGAGGTTATGCTGAAGCTGACTGGCTGAAGCTGGTGAGTTTATTGAGGTTATGATGAAGCTGACTGACTGAAGCTGGTGAGTTTATTGAGGTTATGCTGAAGCTGACTGGCTGAAGCTGGTGAGTTTATTGAGGTTATGATGAAGCTGACTGACTGAAGCTGGTGAGTTTATTGAAGTTATGATGAAGCTGAAGCTGAAGGCAGGTTCCACTGCCTCCCAGCTGAGAGAGTGTTCAGATGCGCTGCTCTCCGTGTACGTGACTCGGAGCCCAAACGAGCCACAGCACGTCCGCTGAGCCGTTAGTATGCAGAGCAGCTCTGCGCCATGAAAGACCCACTTATCTCCCCTCTACCCCAGCTACAGCAAGCTCCCGACAGCAGCACTGCATTCCGACGGCAGCACTGCATTACCACCTCGCAAACCCGCATCAGGATCCGCTCACGTGACAGTTCAGTGGTCCCGATCGCCAGGCCGCAATTCTGCCAGCACTCCCTCCCGCCTGCAGATTTTCGGCACAGATGTTAACGGGTTGCCCTACATTTTTAAGGCGGTAATCTAAAGAAAAGATTATCAAACCCGGTCATGTGACCGTGGCCTGCATTCTGAGTGTGCTGGATCCTATCTGCACAAGCGCAGTGCTTTGATGATACTGCCCCAGAACTACTGCCCTTTATTTCAACTGAGCTGGAGCTGCCAACACAAACACACTAAGGCATGGCACAGATATCAGAGCACATACTTACAGACCATAAACATGTGGAACAGAACCATTCCCTGAACTAGAACGAGGCCCTGGACTGGTACTTACACACCTTCAACAACACCTTCACCTGATTTAAAGTGAACCACATAAAACCTGCAAACACTGTGGCCCTCCAGGACTGGAGTTAAACCTGCAGACACTGCGGCCCTCCAGGACTGGAGTTAAACCTGCAAACACTGTGGCCCTCCAGGACTGGAGTTAAACCTGCAGACACTGCGGCCCTCCAGGACTGGAGTTAAACCTGCAAACACTGCGGCCCTCCAGGACTGGAGTTAAACCTGCAAACACTGCGGCCCTCCAGGACTGGAGCTGGAGACCCCTGGCTGATATAATTCCATGTTTAATTCCCTGGTGCCACTGCAGACTGCCCACTGCACACTGCCCACTGCAGACTGCCCACTGCACACTGCCCACTGCACACTGCACTGAGCTAAGCTGCATCAGGAACTGCATCTTTATACAGATAAACTGACCAGTTTGATTTTAGTTTTGACTCACAGTGCAAAGCACTTGCAAGTTGGAGAGGAACTTTTTGCCCTACATAACTGCAGGTATGACTTGGCAGAAATGCCATTTCTAGATCAGTGCATAATCTTTCAACCTTTTGTTTTAGTGCTGTGATCTGAATCTCCAGCCCCAGAGGGCTGTGCAGTCGGCTGGTTTCGTGTCTCAGCACGAAGGTGATTCATGTAAGTCACTGACGGGTACAATGCCCACACAAATGACTTACAAGGCCTGCACTGGCCACTGACTGAGAGATTGACACACGCAGTCTCTCACACACACACACACACACACACACACACACACACACACGCGCAATCACACACACACACACGCGCGCGCAATCACACAGACACACACACACACACACACACACACAATCACACACACACACACACAGCGCGTGAGTGCACACACACATGCACACACACACACAAGCATGCGGACACAGACACACACACACACCTGCATGCGTGTGCACACACACAGCGCGCGCACACACACACACACACACAGCGCACGCACACACACACACAGTCTATACTCCCTCAGACCCTATTCAGAGTTAATTGCTCCAGCACTATGAGGGGACTCTGAGGGCAGCCTGTCCCACTCTCAGAGACGGGAGCTGGGGCATCTCAGAGCCGTGCCCCCCTGAAAGAGCCCACCCTCCAAACCTCACTCATATCACTCCCCACATATCCACCGTAACTGGTGGGCCACATTTACGCACGACAGCTTGGGACCAGCCCACGCATCAGAGACCACCAAAGATATACAGCACAAACTATGACAAGAGAACAAGAGCAGCCATACCAACGCTGCAATTAATTAAGTAAGCACGTCATTCACAACATGGACTGAGTTATGGGTTAATCCAGTAAAGCAGTCTGAAGTCTCTTTTGTGGTGCAAAGACAGAGAAAGAGGAGGAAATATTACCCAGCGTGTAAACTGAAAATGCTGTTTAACGGTAAGTGACACTGCGCTGAAGAGACCTTTGATTTCTCAGACTCTGCCTTCCTTCTGTTCAGCAATCCAAAATCTTGTGAATATTTCACAAACCACCAAAAATCACAGCAAGATGACTGGCAGCGGAGCAGGCAAAATTACAGGGTAATGCTGGGTAGAGCTGGTCTCAGTCCCAGCCCGAGGGTGACTGACAGCTCTGTGGGAGGGGCTCCATGCTCATACATGTTTCTGATGCTGAGTTCTCTCTCTCTCTCCCTCCCTCTCTCTCTATCTCTCTCCCTCTCTCTCTCTGGCCTACATACAGGTGGGTCCCACATATTCCCACCCTCACAGAATATTCTGGAACAGTTGGACACAGTCTCTCATTTTTTCTCACACCAAACACACAGCAAAGTTTCTGCTCACTTGTCTAAAGCTAGCACATGGTTTACAAACACAGCATTATGAAGTTCATTACAAATAACAGAGAAATCAGCATATCTACACGTTGATTCAGTAAAAACTTTAAGTTTGTCTCATGTAATGCAAAAAACAGCATTTCTTTTATTTTCCAGAGTTGTGTTATTTCCTGAAGGGTTTTTTATTCCAACACATACAATAAATATTGTGTAAAAAGTCCAGAATGTCTGTGAAAAGCACAGCTTTCTAGAGCAAATAACAATGAAAGAGTCTGAGTGGAGCCGCTTCATGCCAAATGGCTGCCCATCCAGATAACGGTCCATTTAAAGCATGATGGGATTCCTGGCCACTCACCTGGTAGTAGGACTTGATTTGGCGGATAAGAATGGACAGGTTTTGTATCCGCAGAGTGGGGTCATTGTTCACTTTCTTGTTGGTTCTTTGAACCGAAGCTTTGGGATTTCTGTGAAGAGGAGACATAAAATGGTTATGAATATGAAAACAGCAGCAGCATCAGTGCCAGCAGCACAGAATCCTTAAATCCTGGGAATAAAGGGTGTGTGGCTGCACAGCACTGTACACTAAGCCATTACACTGACACCCCGATCAGGGAGTAATCCCATGGAAACACTAAAAGCAAAGCCATTCGAGAGGTGAAAAGGGTTTTTCCCATGAGCCTCTGAGCCATGAACGGATGGGTGTTAATTCTGGGCATCTTCAGACAATGGAAAAAAAAATGTTTTTGAGGAAAACAAATATCTCATCAAATCATCAGTTATCTCTCTGAATCTGTCTCCGAACCAGGTGATATTATGTCAGAGGTCTCAACTGTCACTGCTAACGTGCTAACGTGCTGACACGTACACCATGATCCAGAGCTCTGTTACTTTAGACCAGCTACTCACAACGCCAGCAGTACCAAGATCTCTGCCAACAAATGTAACATAGTAAAATTTTATGTGATTTAATATCGCTGGAAGGAAGTGAATGAGAGAGTTCCAGGCCTTGCCAAGAAGCAGAATCCTGCAGACTTGGTGGGAATCTCTGAGCCAATCGGATGTTTGGATGATACATACGCATACTAATGAGGTACGGATACTGGGGGTGTGTGAAGTAGCATTCAAACAGCCTCGCCACACAGGCAGAGCACACAAAAGAGCCTAATACTGACATTCACTGCACTACTTCAGCTCTATGCGTGTTCATGTAAAAACAGATGAGTCTGCAAATGACACAGAGGAGGAGTTGGATTTGATTGATGAAAAAGGTAAAGTGTAGATGATATTAAAAAAAGTATTTTCCAAAGCTTGGCAGGTGATAGCCCTAATTAGTGGAAATCTATGTATGTATCTCTGTTTTACAATTCAAAACTGGATACAATTCAAATGGATAACCTTGAACTCATTTAAAAACCCAATCTTTCTGTTCTGGGCTGTTATTTTTGTTCTGCTCCTGCAGATTCAGAGCAGAGACCCGCTGGGATCACAGGCCTGTATAATATCTGTCCCGGATGGCCTCGAAATAATCACCCTCCCATCCATGCAGCAGGGCCAGCCGGAGGCACCAGGAGCTGGGCTGGCATGCTCCAGCCTGGGGCAGCAGCACAGCACAATGGCCAGAGAGCTGGGCTTACACACAGGCAGTGGGCTTAATTCTCCTGTAAGGCAGTACCCTGCTGTAGTCCTAGAGGTGCCTTCCAGAATACGTATACTGCATCTCCAGCTAGAGTCTCCTCTGAAGTGTTAGGGTCAGAGGTCAAGAGAAATACAAGCAGCAGACATGAAAACCCATCATGACGTCAAAGGTTGACCCAGAGATGGTAGCCCTTCCAAAGTGTTATATTTATTTACCTTACCTTCACATGTGAGGCTGTGTTAAATATATGCATGTACAGATGAATATGAGTTTGTGGAATGTTGTGTGCATTGATTTGTCACAGGGGTACTGCAGAAGCACACAGTGCCTGTGGCCATTGGCTCAACATGCTAGAGAAATACGACATGCCTGGGTCATCCCAAATATTTAATATTGCCTGCTTCAACAGGCAATGCTGGCAACAATGCAAACCTATTGAGGGGGGACATAACACTGGCACCCAACTTGAACTTAGCTAGCTAGTGCAACATTATGCTTGCAAGCTTCACTTCAACCTTCAGCTTTCACTGCAGGATAGCCAAGCGAGCCAATGTTAAACAGCCTCTGATCGGTTTATGGTTTTCACAAGGTTAAACTGCAGTCCCATTGATTTCCCGGCCCTTCACACCTCTGTGAGAGCTGCACTTTGTTCTCTTTCAGACGCTCTGTTGCACTGACTGATTGAGCGCTGACGAATGTCTCATCCTTCCCATGGCTTGGTGCATCAGCAGCCTCAGGACAAAACAACGTCTGTTTCTAGAAACAATCAGGAGTGCCGTTTGCCCTCAGGGCGAGAGGAACCATCAGCCTCACTCATGACTGCTGATGCTATCACCAGAGCAGGCTCCATCCATGTGGGTGAGCACACACAGCACACACAGGAGCCAAAGGTCTGATTAAATTACCCTGTGTTTCATTCATCATACAGGCCATTGATCTTCAGAGGGGCCAACACCTCTCCTCCTCTCACCTGGGACCTCTAAAAGACTAACTCCAGCCCTTGCTCTTCTACTAATATAAACATTAGCCAGTTTATCTACAGATAATTTGTTTTATAGATTGTTATTGTATTTGTGTATTTTAATTTCCTTTCATTAAAGCTGTACTAGATCTCATTTGATCTTACTGCATGTGCTAACTGCCCTTTGTTTCTTACTGTGTTGTTTTGAGTTGGTTTTCTCTTTATAATTTATTATTTTATTGTCTGCAGGGCTAATCGGGCTTAGCACACATAATGGTGAAGACAGGCACCCTAAGCAGGTTCAATGAGACTCAAATGCAGCAGAAAAATGTGCAGAGTGGAGCTAGAGCCGGGCTAAATGTGCTGTGTGCAATTCTGCAGTGTGGGGACTTGATTGCATGCATAAGTCTATATTGGTGTGTTCTATGTATAAGGCTATATTGACATAATATTCCAGTACACAGTTTACTACCCCTCAGTTTAACATTGAATTTCAGCACAAGAAATGAATCCCAAGAAACAAAGAAAATAAAGACTCTGGATGCATTTTATTCCTTCCGGACTTAGGAGAGGCTTTTAATTAAGGTGATCGTTTCCAATTTCATGCCTCACAAACACGTCCCCTCTTCTAAGGGTGAGAAGCGGAGTCTCAGATTCTGCCCATGCTGAAGACCTGCGCTGGCACACACACAAACCGCCAGTCATATTTAACTGAGCATGAGAGTGAGAGGGCTCACACACACACACACACACATGTGGGCGGGCGCACACACACACACACACAACACACAAACCGCCGGTCATATTTTACTGAGCATGAGAGTGAGAGGGCTCACACACACACACACACACACACACACACACACACACATGCGTATGCGTGCACACACGCGCGCACACACACACACACACGCACACGCACACGCACACACACACACACAGTGGGGGACAGATGGCTTGTGTTTGGCTAGTCTCTGACCTAATTCTGTGCTGGAGCACATCTGAAGGCCCATGCGTGTGGAGCGGAGCTGCGGCACTGACAGCTCTGAGAGGCTGTGAGGGGCTGCAGGCCGTGAGCACTGAGGAAGTGTGCAGCCGAGGCTCACAAACAGCTCACACAGACAGCGTGACTATCAACTACATCAGCAATGACTTTTGGACATAAACTAAAAATAAGAAATATAAAATTGCACTGGACTTTTGAGTAGATGTATGAATGGCTCATGCCTTGGTGAGTTCATGACCATGTGTGCATGTGAGCTCATGCGTGCACGTTTATGAGTATGTGTGTGTGCATGTGTGCGCCTAAATTTATGTGTGTGAGAGTTCATGAGTCTGTGCGTGTGCATGTGTGCATTTGCTTGTGTGAGTTCAGGTGTATGTGTGCATGCGTGTGTGGAAGCCTACTCATCCTCACACCTGCAGCTGTGACACATGTGAAAGCAGCATAATCTGTGTCACACACACGCACATGTACCTGGCCGAGTCGCAGGCTGTCCTGGAAACCTCCACATACACTGCATCTCCTCAGCAGAGAATCAAACAGTGGTCTATTCTCCACTGAAGCTCATTCTCATGCTCTTCTGCAATATAAAAACACAGCAGCACTGCTAAGCTACAGGCTAAAAACACAGCAGCACTGCTAAGCTACAGGCTAAAAACACAGCAGCACTACAGGAGCTCTGTACCTACACTGCAGGTTTAGCGTCAGTGAAAACATACGCTTCTGCCTCAGAAAGCTGCCTCACACACAATGATGTTTCTGTGTGCCACAGTGAAACTACCAAACAAAACGTAAATTCCCAATAAACTAAACCAAACGACCAGAAGCCTGTCCGGCTTTTTGGCTTTGCGGTCTCACGCACCCCCAGCAGTCTGTGGGGTTAATGAGTCAGCACAGATAGGGCTATCCACACACTGGCAGCCTTTAGTCTTGCAAATGAAGAACAAGGCCCCTTTTAACAGCAGAGTAAATGGGGCTCAGTCATGTGACCCCCTTCTGGAAGGGCACGGTGGGGGAGCGAGTTAACCCCTTTAATTAAATACCATGGAGGGAGGGGTAATCCTGTAATCCAGCGTGGTGCTTAAACAAAAAAATGGGCACCACTTCCATGGATGCTAATATAGCCAGCATCGCTACGCAAGCCCCAGAGGGCGAGCTCTGCAAGACGGCCAGGGCCGGGGGGACCCTGCTTCCATCACTGGATCATTAACCACTGGCGCTGCCCAAACTCTGGGGCTAATATCACATCATAAGTTAGCTTTCCTACTGCGGTGAGACAGCGTTTTTTAATCAGGCTGTAATGAGAATAAATCCCTCATTAAAATTCTGCAAACTAAAATGAGTGATTACGCACAGATCGTTTCCCGCTATGGCCTGTGTGCGATGCTGGCCGGGGTGGCGTCCGTCCTGAATGAAAGCGTTTGTAAGGTGGGAATGGCAGGGGGAAGCAAGCGGAAGGTCGGGGGATGTGGGAGTGAATACACAGCGGGACGGCCGTGAGCGCTATGGCACGCGTGTGTAACCTACATATGACAACCCACATCAGGCTCAGCGTGAGCGCGGCTGTCCCGCCACAGTGCGCGCGTGGCGGGCGGGGGGCAGCACAATACAAACACAGCAGGGGGGTGGGGGGGCCACACAATACAAACACAACAGGGGGCGGGGCTGTTCTTCCATGAGAACAGCAACATAGCACAATCGCACTGTGCATAACAGGGAAATAACCTGCTAACATAGCAGAAGGCTACGCTGCTACAGATAGCACATGGCAGAAGGCTGCGCTGCTACAGACAGCGCATAAAAGGAAGATATACCCACCAACCCATACAACAGATCAGGCGAGGGAGATACCACCAAAACACTGCAAACAGTGGTATGATATCCAGCTACCACATAGTGCATAGTGACAGTATATTCCTCAGCTGCTTAGTGAGAGTATATCCCGCTAGCGTGCGGAGCACTAGATCGGTCCCCTGAATCCTCAGCACAGAGAGGCCCACAGGGGCTGGAGGCACAGGAAATCAATCAAGGCCGTGGGCTGGCAGCCCTGTCAGCTTTTATAAATCACTGCAGTTATTCTCCTCATGGAGGAACCGGCTCCCAGGGACCTCTCAGACTCCAGCTCCAGCTCTTCCACAAACCATAAAATCTATAAAATCTTCCTGAGATGGACCTGTTTAACTCAAACCAGTGGATTCCTAAAGCCAACACCCTGTCTCCCGGATGGCCCCATATGTCTTGCAGACAACAGTTTCAGACAGTTTCTGCCGTGGGAATCTAAGCCAGCAATTCCCGGCTAAATGAGATGCATGCCGTTCCCGTGGTCACCAGAGACAGTCAGTCGACCGCACAGGTATCCCAGATTCAGGAAGCTGAGGCGGTGGTACACCGATACCATCAGCCAATAGAACGTCCCTGATGATGCAGAAATTGAGCACAGGACAACACAGGACTCATGCAGGAATGCATGTCTGTACATTTTGAGAATTTTTCTAACCCTAACCCTGCATTCTGAGAGATAAATTTGAGGATTCTGTTTTATAAAATTTTTGTTTTTCATGCTAACAAGTAATAATATTAATGTCACCAGATATATCTGCGATCAGTTTATTTTGCTTCCAAATTATGACCTTTGATGCAGAACATCCACACTGCTGCAGGCCGACATGGTGGGTATCTGTCTGGGTCTCTACAGTATTCAGACTAACACAAAATTATAAGTCAAATTTATGATTCATTGGCTTTTTAAACAGCTATTCGTATGTGCTGCACTCTGCTCAAATATCCTCTATACTGGAGAATAAAGACAGTCTTTACTTCAAAAGGAATTTCCAACAACTTCCAAGGCCATACCTGTAAATGTTTTATTGTGTAACAGACTTTAGTGAAAATATAAATGTTTTTCCCCAAGGAATCCCCTGCCCTATGCTGTTGTGTGTTTGCTACGGAGGTCACGTTCTTCACAAAGGCAACATCAATGCCTCTGAACTCACAGCACTTTCACAAGCTTGAATTTTGCACATTAAAAACACAGTACTTTCCAGCAGCCACTGCAGTGTCTATGGGGGGGTAGGTGAGCGGGCGGGGGGCCTGGGAGAAGCTCCAGTGTCACACACAGCAGCATGGTGGGGGTGTCATTACCCCCTTCCTGTCTGCAGGCCCCTGATTAAACCCTTTCATGAGCAGGCTGGGGGGATGGGGGAGGGGAATTCGACATGTACACACAAGGACTGCCATAAGAATGCGAAACATGCCAGCCCCCCCCAACGGAGAGGGATAACACAGGGACGTTCTGCTCTGTCAAAACAGCAGAGATGGGCGGGACGCGTGCCGACTTAAGGCCTGCTGGGGAAGCTTACCGTCGCTCAGGCTGATATGGGTTTTTTCAACGCGCCGAGCGATGTGTGTGCAGACAGCAGCGGTAAGGCAATAACATCCTGATTATCTCTCCTACCCTTCTGTCCAGAAGGTGCATCACCCATGCTTCACACAGGGATTCAGCAGAGGGAAGGTGTACTTTGTGCTGGACGGAGACAGAGGTGCAGGCTGGAGAGAGAGCGGAGCGGCACACTGCAGCAGAAGACTCTGAGGCAGCTGTGGTCTGGGCCACATAATGGCCGCTGTTCACCAGCAGTCCACAGCACTCAGCTGTGCATCATTACATCATTAATCTTACATTCATAGGACTTTCGTGACAATTGCATCTGTTCTCTGGGATTGGGGGGGCAAAGAGAGCAGAGCTGGGCAACGGGGGAACCGATAGAACTCACACGGGGGATTTACAGCGCAACAAAGCGGAAATCCAGAAGTTCCAGCAGACCCCAGTGGCTCACGCAGAGATGTGGCCCCTGTGATTTGGGGCCAATCCCTGCCTCCATGTTCCCCGAGTTGTGGGCTAGCGGCAGCAAACATATGTCGTCTTTCGCTGGGTTTCCCATCAGCCCCCTCCTCCCTGCGTTACAGAGCCCCGCGCTCAGAGCAGTAAAACATTTATTTGGCAGCAGACAGAGGCCCAGATGTGCTCCAACAGTGGGGCTTTTCTCCCCCCCTCATGCCTCCTCTCCCTCCCATTTCCTGCCCCCCACCCCACCCCCTGCGCGCCTGAGCTCTGACACACTGACCAACATCCCGCTGCCGGGCCTGAAACCCGATACTGGGGCTTAGCGGCCCGAGAGCCACAGCGCACAGCCCTGCTGCTCACACCTCCTCTGCTGCACACGCTAATGAATCCGGGGGGATTTCTCCCTTCTCCTGGTGTGACTGGGACCCATCCTTCTGTTTTACCCCAGACTTCAGGCTCCAAGGCTGGCCTCCAACAGTTACAGCCTCCCCTGTTCGCAGCCGCACACTTTATTTCCCTCAGGCCTCTGTTCTTCTGCTCTTCTCTGAGACCAGCGCAGACGGGTATCTACTACAGACCACAGAGTATATGGAAAAAAATTATTTGATTTTTAAGCATAGGCAACCGCCAAACTTATTGGTGCCTTTGTCTTTCTGAGGATGGATTTGGTTGGCCTTAAAAACAAACTGTGTCAAAGTTTATTACATAAGAGCCACTAATGAATATTCAAACTTTGATTTGAATCTTGCCTACTGGTTTACAGGCAAAGAAAATTTCCAAAGTCTTCCTGGAGGGACAATGTTTTCAGGCTCATGGACATCAGTTATGGCAGAGGGTGACAGCAGCAGTGCAGTCAGGTAACAGGACAGAGTGGAGCTCGCCGAGCAGGGCCTGCTTTGGCCTGCATCCATCTTTTCTTCCTTCAGGATTTGGGTGTTTGAGGCTGAGTTGCTAGCTCAGAGCTCAGAGGGTGTTTGAGGCTGGGCCGCTGTAGCTCAGAGGGTGTTTGAGGCTGGGTCGCTGTAGCTCAGAGGTGTTTGAGGCTGGGTCGCTGTAGCTCAGAGGGTGTTTGAGGCTGGGTCAGCTGTAGCTCAGAGGGTGTTTGAGGTAGCTCAGAGGGTGTTTGAGGCTGGGTCGCTGTAGCTCAGAGGGTGTTTGAGGCTGGGTCGCTGTAGCTCAGAGGGTGTTTGAGGCTGGGTCGCTGTAGCTCAGAGGGTGTTTGTGATTGGGTCGCTGTAGCTCAGAGGAGGGTGTTTGAGGTTGGAGTCGCTGTAGCTCAGAGGGTGTTTGAGGTGGGTCGCTGTAGCTCAGAGGGTGTTTGTAGCTCAGAGGGTGTTTGAGGGTTGGTCGCTGTAGCTCAGAGGGTGTTTGAGGTTGGGTCGCTGTAGCTCAGAGGGTGTTTGAGGTTGGGTCAGAGCTCAGAGGGTGTTTGAGGCTGGGTCGCTGTAGCTCAGAGGGTGTTTGAGGCTGGGTCGCTGTAGCTCAGAGGGTGTTTGAGGCTGGGTCGCTGTAGCTCAGAGGGTGTTTGAGGTTGGGTCGCTGTAGCTCAGAGGGTGTTTGAGGCTGGGTCGCTGTAGCTCAGAGAGGGTGTTTGAGGCTGGTCGCTGTAGCTCAGAGGGTGTTTGAGGCTCAGAGGGTGTTTGAGGCTGGGTCGCTGTAGCTCAGAGGGTGTTTGAGGTTGGGTCGCTGTAGCTCAGAGGGTGTTTGAGGCTGGGTAGCTGTAGCTCAGAGGGTGTTTGAGGCTGGGTCGCTGTAGCTCAGAGGGTGTTTGAGGCTGGGTCGCTGTAGCTCAGAGGGTGTTTGAGGCTGGGTCGCTGTAGCTCAGAGGGTGTTTGAGGCTGGGTCGCTGTAGCTCAGGGGTATCGATCACGCAGGCCGCCAGCATCCCGCCATGTGTGAATCACCCACCAATGAGAGTCCATCACCCACACCGAGAGGAGACAACAAAGGCAGCGCTGCCGCACGCTGGGCACGACTAATTCGCTTTACAATTTGCTGGGCAGTACGTCCGTGTAATTAATGGCTTTGCACGTGGAGGAATTCCGTCTGCGTCGTGTGCGTTCTGCACTCGGGTGTTCTCAGCGGGGGAGGTTTGTTACTGCGTACGTTCTGCTGAACACGCACACATAATCTGAGCTCCATGGATGAGGATGAGTCCTCTTGCGTAGCACTGTAGAGACCTTCCAGCAGAGAAACCGCACCCCTGTGCCGCACCTTAAAGATGACCCTGAGGAGGAGGGCCTTCCCAGGGGAGGGCTTCAAAGGGCTTCACCCCACTTCACTGCATGTGTTCTGTATGAGCATAATCCACAGGCTGGGCCAATTCCTGACCTCATGTCACGGCAGAGTTTTATCCTAACAGAACTTCATCCGTTGACTGGGATGACACATGCAATCCACATTCAGTGGATTCATCTGTGGCACAATGCACCACTTTCTGGGTATCAGGGTACCTCACAAGTTAACTGGGCATCTTTACGGCCCCTCAGCAGGGTGGGGGTGCTGGGGAAACACTCCCCCTCAGGGCGTTTCATCACAGGCTACGTGGCACAAAGACGCCTCAGAGCCAGCCCAGGGCTAACAACTCAGAGCCAGCCCAGGGCTAACAACTCAGAGCCAGCCCAGGGCTAACAACTCAGAGCCAGCCCAGGGCTGACAACTCAGAGCCAGCCCAGGGCTAACAACTCAGAGCCAGCCCAGGGCTAACAACTCAGAGCCAGCCCAGGCTGACAACTCAGAGCCAGCCCAGGGCTAACAACTCAGAGCCAGCACAGGGCTAACAACTCAGAGCCAGCCCAGGGCTAACAACTCAGAGCCAGCCCAGGGCTAACAACTCAGAGCCAGCACAGGGCTAACAACTCAGAGCCAGCACAGGGCTAACAACTCAGAGCCAGCCCAGGGCTAACAACTCAGAGCCAGCCCAGGGCTAACCAACTCAGAGCCAGCCCAGGGCTAACAACTCAGAGCCAGCCCAGGGCTAACAACTCAGAGCCAGCCCAGGCTAACAACTCAGAGCCAGCCCAGGCTAACAACTCAGAGCCAGCCCAGGGCTAAGCCCAGGCTAACAACTCAGAGCCAGCCCAGGGCTAACAACTCAGAGCCAGCCCAGGGCTAACCACTCGTGAGCCAGCCCAGGGCTAACCACTCAGAGCCAGCCCAGGGCTAACCACTTCAGAGAAGCCCAGGGCTAACAACTCAGAGCCAGCCCAGGCTAAAACTCAGAGCCAGCTCAGGGCTAACCAGCCCAGGGCTAACCACTCAGCCCAGGGCTGACAACTCAGAGCCAGCCCAGGGCTAACCACTCAGAGCCAGCCCAGGGCTGACAACTCAGAGCCAGCCCAGGGCTAACAGCTCAGAGCCAGCCCAGGGCTGACAACTCAGAGCCAGCCCAGGGCTAACCACTCAGAGCCAGCCCAGGGCTGACAACTCAGAGCCAGCCCAGGGCTGACAACTCAGAGCCAGCACAGGGCTAACAGCTCAGAGCCAGCCCAGGGCTAACCACTCAGAGCCAGCCCAGGGCTAACAACTCCAGAGCCAGCACAGGGCTAACAGCTCAGAGCCAGCCCAGGGCTGACAACTCAGAGCCAGCCCAGGGCTAACCACTCAGAGCCAGCCCAGGGCTGACAACTCAGAGCCAGCCCAGGGCTAACCACTCAGAGCCAGCCCAGGGCTAACCACTCAGAGCCAGCCCAGGGCTGACAACTCAGAGCCAGCCCAGGGCTGACAACTCAGAGCCAGCCCAGGGCTAACAGCTCAGAGCCAGCCCAGGGCTGACAACTCAGAGCCAGCCCAGGGCTAACCACTCAGAGCCAGCCCAGGGCTAACAACTCCAGAGCCAGCCCAGGGCTGACAACTCAGAGCCAGCCCAGGGCTGACAACTCAGAGCCAGCCCAGGGCTAACCACTCAGAGCCAGCCCAGGGCTAACAACTCCAGAGCCAGCCCAGGGCTAACCACTCAGAGCCAGCCCAGGGCTAACAACTCCAGAGCCAGCCCAGGGCTAACCACTCAGAGCCAGCCCAGGGCTAACCACTCAGAGCCAGCCCAGGGCTAACCACTCAGAGCCAGCCCAGGGCTGACAACTCAGAGCCAGCCCAGAGCTAACAACTCAGAGCCAGCACAGGGCTAACAACTTCAGAGCCAGCCCAGGGCTAACCACTCAGAGCCAGCCCAGGGCTGACAACTCAGAGCCAGCCCAGGGCTAACAACTCCAGAGCCAGCACAGGGCTAACAACTCCAGAGCCAGCCCAGGGCTAACCACTCAGAGCCAGCCCAGGGCTAACCACTCAGAGCCAGCCCAGGGCTGACAACTCAGAGCCAGCCCAGGGCTAACAACTCAGAGCCAGCACAGGGCTAACAGCTCAGAGCCAGCCCAGGGCTAACAACTCCAGAGCCAGCACAGGGCTAACAACTCCAGAGCCAGCCCAGGGCTAACCACTCAGAGCCAGCCCAGGGCTAACCACTCAGAGCCAGCCCAGGGCTGACAACTCAGAGCCAGCCCAGGGCTAACCACTCAGAGCCAGCCCAGGGCTAACCACTCAGAGCCAGCCCAGGGCTAACAACTCCAGAGCCAGCCCAGGGCTAACAACTCCAGAGCCAGCCCAGGGCTAACAACTCAGAGCCAGCACAGGGCTAACAACTCCAGAGCCAGCCCAGGGCTAACCACTCAGAGCCAGCCCAGGGCTGACAACTCAGAGCCAGCCCAGGGCTAACAACTCCAGAGCCAGCACAGGGCTAACAACTCCAGAGCCAGCCCAGGGCTAACCACTCAGAGCCAGCCCAGGGCTAACCACTCAGAGCCAGCCCAGGGCTGACAACTCAGAGCCAGCCCAGGGCTAACAACTCAGAGCCAGCACAGGGCTAACAGCTCAGAGCCAGCCCAGGGCTGACAACTCAGAGCCAGCCCAGAGCTAACAACTCAGAGCCAGCCCAGGGCTAACAGCTCAGAGCCAGCCCAGGGCTAACAGCTCAGAGCCAGCCCAGGGCTGACAACTCAGAGCCAGCCCAGGGCTGACAACTCAGAGCCAGCCCAGAGCTAACAACTCAGAGCCAGCCCAGAGCTAACAACTCAGAGCCAGCACAGGGCTAACAACTCCAGAGCCAGCCCAGAGCTAACAACTCAGAGCCAGCCCAGGGCTGACAACTCAGAGCCAGCCCAGAGCTAACAACTCAGAGCCAGCCCAGGGCTGACAACTCAGAGCCAGCACAGGGCTAACAACTCAGAGCCAGCACAGGGCTAACAACTCCAGAGCCAGCCCAGGTGCACTCTATTCCAGCCCTCTCACTCTTCCCTGCACTCTATTCCAGCCCCTTCACTCTTCCCCTGCACTCTATTCCCCCTTCACTCTTCCCCTGCACTCTATTCCAGCCCTCTCACTCTTCCCCTGCACTCTATTCCAGCCCTCTCACTCTTCCCCTGCACTCTATTCCAGCCCCTTCACTCTTCCCCTGCACTCTATTCCAGCCCCTTCACTCTTCCCCTGCACTCTATTCCAGCCCTTCACTCTTCCCTGCACTCTATTCCAGCCCCTTCACTCTTCCCCTGCAATCTATTCCAGCCCCTTCACTCTTCCTGCAAAAGACAGAAGCGTTCCATCTCTGACTCTGATCGATAACGTTGTGATTGAGAGACTGCTGGAGTGTCTCCATAATGAGTGGAGACTGTGGGAGATTCATGGCGCAGAAAATGAATCCCGATAAGCGTTTGCCGTCACATGCATACGCAGCTATACTCCGTGGTGGCAGGCCTGAGCATTCACACACTGAGGACCGCATGACAAATCTGCCAAATGTTTATTATTGTATATTTAGTCATGTCACTCAGACATACAGCACATGATGCACACAATAAATGTAATCCTTAAAATAATTACTTTCTTAAAACATCCGTGCTGATGATTACAAGAATATGGTATACTTTGTGCTTATGAGGTCAACACAAGTCAGCATTTAAAAAGCACCTTTGAAATTCCAATTTAACACGATCAAGGAGTTATCAGAGAGTACAAGGGAAGAATGACAATGGGGTTTTTCTGGCACAGTATCTCCAGCCACAGCGCTAACAGAGATGAATTCTACAAGAGTTCACACTGAAAAGGAGTCAATGGACTCGGCCACAGCTGTCAACACCGATCCTGACTGAGTCCTTTCAGCGCCGCGTATTTACATTCTCCGCACTGCACGCAAACACAATTACAAGCTCTGTTGCGGCCTAACTAGCAGTATAGCCCAAACTGCAACAATAACACCATTCAGTTCATTATTGAGCTGGTTAAACCCATTGACCTTGGCACCGTATTCTGTCCATAAACGGATTTGCCCAGCTTTACAGTTCAAGGCACATTTTGTTTGCTTCACTTGAAGTCCAAACAATTTCAAGCTAAACCGCTACTTCCAGACTAATTAAAAATCAATCAATACGCATAAAGCTCTTAACTCTACTTAATTGCACGTGGGAAGTCCAAAACAAATTAAACTGGATTATCTGCCAAGAACACGGTCCACAGTGGGCAGTCCCTCATGATCTGTGGAGTCTCTCAACCAGTTATGCTAGTCTAGTTAATTAGCTTCCACGCTAAAGAGAGCGAAAACCTGAAAGTGTGCCAGCGCCCTTTCCAGTTAACCAGGAACATGACTGCAGCCTGCAGCCCGCATGGGCGAACCCATGCACACAATGAGGGCAGGGCGGCGGAGCCTCTCTAACTCTACGGAGACTCAGGAGATGCGACGGACCGCTCCATTGGGCCAATTAGGGGTTAAAATCATGGCAAAGCCCGAACCGAGAGAGAATAAGTGACTGAGTTACATTATATTGCCTGGCCTTTATTGCAGGCAGGCCAGGTCTGTTCGCGGCTAGGTGGGTTGGACTTGGTACGGCAGCCTGATTAGCTGAAACGCCAGCGATACCCTGCAGCGTAAACAAACGAGCCAACAAATTCTTGTCAATCAGATATTCTAGAAGCAACTCGCAAGCGAACCCCTTCTTCAGCATAAGTAAAAGCAATCACCTTGCTGGTCAGACAAGTTCCTTTTGTATTCATGCAAAACACAACGGCAGTGTATTTGGCTAGTTAGCTGGCAAACGTTAACGTCACCAAATTGACCTACAATGAAGAAGCAGCAGCAGCAGCAGCATTAGCGCAGTCACATTCCAGCGTCACCCAGTAAAACACATGAATTAGCCGTGGGAGGAACTCACATCTGGATCATGATTTCATTTAAACAGATCCCGTCCACTAGGTCAATGTATTCCGAAAGTTTGTTGCCACCTTTCCCGGCTGACTGCCCAAATGTCTTCACCTATGGGAAAGTAAAAAACACACAGCATAACCTTAATCGCACGAATATATCATTTGTCAGCTATCCTGCCATGCCAGTAAAATTGTCAATGTCAATGAAACGTTGTAGCTTCTTAAATTTGTTCTTACCCAAGTGACCAGCGGGGTTTCCATGAATTGCTCCAGCAAAGGAGTAAATACTTCGCATTCCATTTTGGGTAGATTGTCAGATAGCCTGAAACGGCTATTAGATTCCCAGAATATAAAATATGGTATATCCTTTGGTTTTTGAAGGTTCTCTTTTCCGCCCAGTAAAAATGACGACCTTTAAGTGGCGCTACTCGTGTCGCTGATTGAAATATTGCTACAGACATTCATTTCAGAAAATGAATCCAAATATTTATAGAAATCCAATAATAGAGGCTAGCCTTCGAATGAGAGCCAGCCAATTAGCTAACGTTAGCTAGCTAACAAGATGAGTAGCCGCCAGCCAGCTACACTTATTGATATGAACAAGGAATGCAGTAGCTGGATTTTGCATTGTTCAAAAACCCTTTTTTTCGGTCATCAAGTCGTCAGCTTTTCGACCATAAGAAATGTCATTAATTCTACGAAAAAACAGTTACTACCCACGTCTGAAACTTCCTGGTGTCGAAAAATACAAAAGACCGAATCAATGTATTGATTATTTTTCCTTTTTTCAAAAAAATGGAAGATTCCTTTTCATATTCAAAAAAGACAAAAATATAAAGCCACTTCTGTGAATGGAAAAAATTGCCCAAAAAACGAAGTTGACTTCCCAGAATGTTAGCTAGCAGGGTAAACGTTTTGTTAAAAAATTGTGCTTGCGGTCAATGTTCCGAGCTCTCTGCTAGCTAGCTAACTAGAATAATAACGATTCCACAGGAATGCCCGCATCCTTGGCTCCTCTCTCCGGCTGCCAAGTAACTAACGGCTACAGACTGACTGGGAGAGAGCCGAGCAGCCGAAGCACCGCCTATTCTCCACCCCGCGCTGGCTCAGCCCTTCAGGGCACTGATTTACCAGTGTCTGCCTCCGCCAAACGCAAACGGTTTGCGTTTTACAGTGAAGCAAGAAAATAGTGCCCCTTACTGCTGTCTGTCTCTGATTCCGCACGGATACCTGCAGCGCCTGGAACCCGTTCCCTTAGCCCGCAGTTTCAGAATATGTGCTTGCTTGCTATCAGTGCTTTTTGTTTCCCTGCTTTTAAGAAAGTATCTGGACATCACCAATTATTATTATTATTATTATTATTATTATTATTATTATTATTATTATTATTGTTATGTAATAGATAATCCAGTTCACGTGCCTTACCCCATCTGTCTCATTAATTTTAGCTGACAAAGCTAATGTATGGTGCTGTTGCGCTCTACTTGGATGTGACTGATGATGGTCGCTGGTATTACACGCGAGGTACAACAGCGCCACCCTCTGTTAGCGTAAAATACAGTTTCATACATTTGCCGTGCCGTAGCCAGATTAGTAGCGTACTGTAGGTCTGTATTGTATTTGCCTATTGATTGCTAGTGAGCAGAAATGGCCTATATAGTTCACAGCTATCACAAACGTTTAGATTTAAATCAATGGAACCTGAAATTAACATCGAGAATAATGTCCATCCCTTTGTTTGTCGAATTTTGAGAGGTTTTGCACAAGCTTGAGACAATAGAAATCACATTGATTGTTTCACAGACGTATCGATTTGCTTATAGAACAATGGTTTGTATTTTCACAGGACAAATTGTGTCCATTATGCCCGTTTGCTGTACAGTGAGGGCCAAGTTTTGATACAATTACTTTTTAAATAGCTCGGAGTTCATTTGTTTTGCAGTGAAGGCGTCATCTGCATAGAACTGGAAGTCATGACGGAGTCATGCAATCAGCACTTTGTACCTAAAGATTACATTTACATTTCAGTTTGCTGTGCAAATCAAAAACATCAATGCATAATACACAGTGTATGAAATCACATGTTTTGAAAACCTGTGAGGTTCATATAAACTTAGTAGGCTGAATAATAGGTTTAGATATGGACAAATAAATACAGAAAAAAAGTTCATAAATAAAATGTAAAATAAAAAATAATTTATTCTTTTACATATTACATAATTACAGTACCACCTGTATAATACTAAACGCCTTGTGATTTGGTGGAAACGTTCAAATAATATTCTGGGGTAAAAAATGATTTATACCTCTCATTACGACTTATCCAAGTCAGTATACAGCCTATGTTTGGATCTTTAGGGCGGATGATCTAGTGTTGTTCGATCCAGTGAAATATATATGTGAACATGTTCTTTGATCATGAGCGTAAATATAACGAAAGTCTGAAATACATCCTTAACATTTTTTCTTCCGCTCAGTGACTGGGAAATATGAAATGCTGTCTGAGGGGTCTTCACGGCCGACTGCAGTTTGGAAACAGGATCAATAGGGTGCGGCAGATGGACAGCCGCGCCGGAGAGCTGAACGCTCGCTGCACCGCAGAGCCATCTGGGTGAGAGCACATGCACGTGCACCTCTATCACAGGCGCCCAGCTTTCATTCACACCTTATTTTAGCAAAATGTATCTGTCCCCTTCTCGTCTGTGTGTCTTAAAAGACCACCCTTCTTTATAAATGTGACATCTTTATTCTACCGTACGTATATTTATTCTGTTATAGGCTGAATAATGCTGGCCTATAGAACCATACTGAAAATAAGCTTCTTGAAATAATTCCCAGGGTTGTAGTAATCGCATTGTATTTCCTAATCATATTAATGTCGTCAGGCGTCGTAAAAACACCCAACAACATGTTTTCAGGAAATCAGAAAAAAAAAAAAATTCTATCATATCGCAAAGTTCTGCTTGTCATGTAAAATTGTGTAACACTGACAATGTTCAACTGAAGACAGAATTTTGTGTTTATTTATCACACTTGGAAAGAGAGAAAATGGAGATAATAGTTTTTTGCAGACTACATTTCATTGTAAAATGCATTTTGATATCACTTCTTGCGTTCTGAAAGACCTTCATTCTCGGTACATACAGTACATATAATGAAAATGTATACAAGTATAGTTTAAATGTCTGAGTTTGATTAAGTTTTAAAAATTAGAGACTGTATGTTCCTGTTTGGGACGTCCCGGCCGAGCGCTGTTTGTGGGTGCAGTGACGCGGCCAATGGGCAGGGTGGGGTCATGGTGGTACCCATGCCATCCCTGGCGCTGGGCAACACTTAGCGGCACAGTTGGCAGGGTCCCCACCCTCCCCTAGTCAATGGGGCACTCTCGGGCTGCTGGCCAAAGCCATCTTACACAGACCGCTGCCTGCTCCCGCTGACCAACCCACACAACAGCAACATTTTCCTTACATTACTGTTATTTTTAGTAGTTGTAGTGGCAATAGGAGTCACAGCAGTTGTTGTTTGTAATATTACTAATAAAAGATGCTGCAAAGGTAATAATTGTGGAGGTTTGCAAGGTGTATCCTGTTTGTTTATATGCTGAGAAACTAGGTGAATTCCCAGAGATATCTTAACATATATTTGACAGACCATTTTAAAAGCATTTTTGCAATTTTATCCATATGGGATATAACCTGACAAATATTAAAACTAGATTTGGCTTTCAGCTATGTGTTATTCCAGGATTCCCATCACACACAGTCATTTCCTGTGTCTACCTGCCTGTGGCACTCATTAGGCAGCGCAGAGGTTTTCGGAGGTTGGGCAAAGCGCTGAGGTTTTCGGAGGTTGGGCGGAGCGCAGAGCGCAGAGGTTTTTGGAGGTTGGGCGGAGAGCAGAGCGCAGAGGTTTTTGGAGGTTGGGTGGAGCGCAGAGCACAGAGGTTTTCGGAGGTTGGGCGGGAGCTCAGAGTGCAGAGGTTTTTGGAGGTTGGGCGCGATGCATGGACAGGTTCTCCATTATAGTCTGATGACCGCTCTGTATGTGACTGATACATTACCTAATTACCTATGGCCCAGGTTAACCAAACATACCTCCTGATTTCACTCTGTTAAAGAAACATCTTTATATTGAAAGTAGTCATTTTACAAAACAGGCATAACACTTTCAATATTACCTTAAGGAATACTCAGAAACCAGAAATGGCGATGTGGAGGTTCACTGAACGGGTTATAATATGGATGCCTCCCTCAGTATCTTAGCCAGACTCCATGGCCTGGATTTAAGAAGAGTCTAAGAGCAGTACAGTTGACCCAGGATCATCAGTGTTACCTTTGAGCACCACCATGCAGGTTGGGATATGATCCCCCCAGCTTGCTTCTTAACCTTATGAGTCATGAGCAAACACACAGACACACACACACACACACACTCACACATACTCACTCACACACACACACTCACACACACACACACTCACTCACTCACATACACACACTCACACTCACACACACACTCACTCACACACACTCACTCACTCACACACACACACACACACACACACACACACACACTACTCACACACACACTCACACACACTACTCACACACACCACTCACTGACACTCACACACACACACACTCACTCACTCACTCACACACACACACACTCACACACACACTCACTCACTCACTCACTCACACACTCACTCACACACACACACTGACACACACACACACACACTCACTCACTCACACACACACTCACACACACACACACACCCACACACACTCACACACACACACACACACACTCACACACACACACATTGTATCCATCATATGCAGAGTCATAAAGATGAGGACACTGAATCCTGATAATGAATATGACTGTACTGATAAATGTGCTCTGTATGGAATAAAACCTCTCCTGTCATCGCTATTCCTGCTATTATCTGAGAGTCATGATGGTCATTACGGAGTTATGGGGCTCGATGAGATCAAACACTCCTCTTCAATAACTGATAATGCAATTCAATAAAACTGGATTTTGATAAAGGGCAAAAGTGAATAAATAAAAAATGAAAAGAGCACCTTCCAAATAACATATTTGCTTGTCTCAAATAAAGTATAATATACTCGAAGGAAATAATTTTATAATGTGAAATGTACTTGATTGAAGTGCGAATGCCCTTAGAGAGGAGGTGATTGATTGGATGTGGCCCATAAAGGTGCTCGGGCCAGACTTTAAATGGGTGATTCACATTAGTGGTGTCAGTTTTACCCCAGGCACAGAACACATGATCACATTTCAGCGTAATGGGAGCTTTAAGCTGCATAGATTTTGCTTCTCAAAGCTGTGATGATATTGCTTTCAGAGCGCAGCTCGGTGTTGGTGTCCCGCTCTAATCATCTGAGCCGTGACATAATGACATTCAGGAACAGGAAATGCACTCGGGTGATTATGGGATGGCTCTTTCTCAGCTCAAATGCCCCTGACCCCCAAACACTCAGCATGGAGCAGCCAAAGAGGGAAAGAGACTGGAGTTAAACCTGCAGCCCCATGGAGCAGCCCGGGCAAAGAGACTGGAGTTAAACCTGCAGACACTGCGGCCCCATGGAGCAGCCAAAGAGGGAAAGAGGCTGGAGTTAAACCTGCAGACACTGGCCCCATGGAGCAGCCAAAGAGGGAAAGAGACTGGAGTTAAACCTGCAGACAAAGAGCAGCCCGGGGAAAGAGACTGAGTCAAACCTGCAGACACTGCCCCATGGAGCAGCCAAAGAGGGAAAGAGACTGGAGTTAAACCTGCAGACACTGCGGCCCCATGGAGCAGCCAAAGAGGGAAAGAGACTGGAGTTAAACCTGCAGACACTCCGGCCCCATGGAGCAGCCAAAGAGGGAAAGAGACTGGAGTTAAACCTGCAGACACTGCGGCCCCATGGAGCAGCCAGGGGAAAGAGACTGGAGTTAAACCTGCAGACACTGCAGCCCCATGGAGCAGCCAAAGAGGGAAAGAGACTGGAGTTAAACCTGCAGACACTGCGGCCCCATAGAGCAGCCCGGGGAAAGAGACTGGATTTAAACCTGCAGACACTGCGGCCCCATGGAGCAGCCAAAGAGGGAAAGAGACTGGAGTTAAACCTGCAGACACTGCGGCCCCATGGAGCAGCCAAAGAGGGATTTAAAAGAGGCTGGAGTTAAAACCTGGAGCAGCGGGAAAGAGACACTGCAGACACTGGCCCTCTAGGACTGAGTTAAAGTTAAACCTGCACACACTGTATTCTATAATATAACATAACATAATATAACATAATATGTCATATATTGCATTTTATAGGAGCAGCCAAAAAAATGTCAAAGTCATTTTTTCATCACACTTCATCTACTCATTTTTACCTCTGAGCACCTCCCGCCAAAATAAATCACTCCATCTATTCCATATGTCTCTGTCCAGATTAAAATAATGTTTTGGCATACAGCCCCATACTGGATATTAGGAGCTGGATCTGTAAGTGGACAGTTTCCAGGATTCACACTCAAAGAGAATGATGTCATTGAATCCTGTGAGGCTGATTGGTTAAGAATGGTTCCTTACATCATATTAGTGACCAGCAGTCATCTAAACAGAAACTCTTTAGATGGAAGAATAAAGTCCCTGAGGGCTGGTATAAGGGTGCTGAGGCCCGACAGCAGAAATGTGTAAGATTTAAACTCCCTCTGGAATACCTAAAGCAAAGGTTTCTAAGAGCTGATCACACACCTGAACACATACCTAAGAGCTAAACACACACCTGAACACATACCTAAGAGCTACACACACACCTGAGCACATACCTAAGAGCTGATCACACACCTGAGCACATACCTAAGAGCTAAACACACACCTGAACACATACCTAAGAGCTGATCACACACCTGAACACATACCGAAGAGCTAAACACACACCTGAACACATACCTAAGAGCTACACACACCTGAACACATACCTAAGAGCTACACACACACCTGAGCACATACCTAAGAGCTGATCACACACCTGAACATATACCTAAGAGCTGATCAGACACCTGAGCACATACCTAAGAGCTGAACACATACCTGAACACACACCTAAGAGCTGAACACACAACTGAGCACATACCTAAGAGCTAAACACACACCTGAACACATACCTAAGAGCTGATCACACACCTGAACACATACTGAAGAGCTAAACACACACCTGAACACATACCTAAGAGCTACACACACACCTGAACACATACCTAAGAGCTACACACACACCTGAGCACATACCTAAGAGCTGATCACACACCTGAACATATACCTAAGAGCTGATCAGACACCTGAGCACATACCTAAGAGCTGAACACATACCTGAACACACACCTAAGAGCTGAACACACAACTGAGCACATACCTAAGAGCTAAACACACACCTGAACACATACCTAAGAGCTGATCACACACCTGAACACATACCGAAGAGCTAAACACACACCTGAACACATACCTAAGAGCTACACACACACCTGAGCACATACCTAAGAGCTAAACACACACCTGAGCACATACCTAGGAGCTGATCACACACCTGAACACATACCTAAGAGCTGATCACACACCTGAACACATACCTAAGAGCTGAACACACACCTGAACACATACCTAAGAGCTGATCACACACACCTGAACACATACCAAGAGCTGAACACACACCTGAACACATACCCAAGAGCTGATCACACACCTGAACACATACCTAAGAGCTGATCACACACCTGAACATATACCTAAGAGCTGATCACACACCTGCACACATATGTAAGAGCTGAACACACACCTGAGCACATACCTAAGAGCTGAACACACACCTGAGCACATACCTAAGAGCTGAACACACACCTGAGCAACTACCTAAGAGCTGATCACACACCTGAACACATACCTAAGAGCTGAACACACACCTGAACACATACCTAAGAGCTGATCACACACCTGAACACATACCTAAGAGCTGAACACACACCTGAACACATACCTAAGAGCTGATCACACACCTGAACACATACCTAAGAGCTGAACACACACCTGAGCACATACCTAAGAGCTGAACACACTGGTCAGTCATGGAGGAGACGGAGGTGGATATCCAGATGACACATTAACCTGTACCTTACAGTGAAAGCTGGTTTCCATGGTTTCCATGGGCAGTCACAGCAGGCTAGCTAAGCACTGCTATCACATACAGAGCAGTGAGCAGGCTTGTTGTTTTGTAAGGTTGTTTTGACATATGTAAAAATCCCTCAATGTCATGATGAAACCTCACGCCACATTTCACTAACAGATGGGCACCAGGAGATCAACTGGCTCATTAATCGGGTTTTGGGCTCCAAATGTTTGGGATCCAAATGACAGTCCTGCTGCCAGGAGTGGAGAGGAGGGACTATGCTAACCGCTAATGCAGCAAACAGAGGAAAGGCCATGCTAACTTCTACTGCAAAACACAGAGGAGAGGAGGGACCATGCTAACTGCTAATGCAGGTTTACATTTTTCCTTTGATAATTAAGGCTGGTTGGAGAGAGTGGTGTGGAAACAGATTCTGTGTGAAACTATTGTCCGAATACAACCATTTTTATTAAATTATTTTTCAGTAATTTTGCTCTGTAGTTATGAGTTTTTTGAAAGTGCTCATACTTAAAAGCATGAATAAATAAATGAATACATGAAAAGCATAATAAATGCTTCAGTGCTTGGGCAGGCGACTGGATCTGTGACACACAGAGGTAATCTCACCTGCATGGGCGGCACAGGTACATTCAGAACAGCTCTTCACCGCTGCAGAGCACTCACTAAAATCCCTTTGAAATGATTCAGACCTGTACAAATCCATGGCAACTGCAGAACACTGGCTGACCTTAATCTGTTTCCATAACAACACAGTACCCCCCCACCACCACCACATGTAACCCCATCACTGACTGTCCCTCAGAATCACTGAGCAGTGCAATTTACTTTAACTCTTTAATTAAAGTAATCATGCTAATTTTGCCAGCAGAATTATGACAGAAATTTTGGCTCACAATCTACAGAGCTTCAGGTTTTAAAAAAACAAAAAACTGTGAAACAGCAAATAAAAAAGCGCATGTGAATGAAAATCTTCAAACTTTTTCAGTTTCCCCAGCCATAATATTTAATTTACTATCTCTCAGTATAGAAATTTTCATATTCTTGAAAGTGAAGAGCACTCAGAAATATGGCCCAGGTTATGTTTGGGAGGGCAGCAGGAGCAAGCTGAGAAAATTCAGAAGAACAATAGAGCCACGTGCCAGAAGAAAAGCAGGGCACTGGCGCCCCCTGTTGGTGTTGTGAATACTCATTAATAACATGTTGAACTTGGGGAATGACTCAGAATTTTTTCAGTTCTTAGTTACATATCATCCAGACAGAATTATGCATGGAGACTGTCTTACAAAGAAACACCAGAAATACAGACGTATTTCATATTTTCATAATTCTGTGTTCAGTTACAGCCCACACAGACATACATGTACATGAAATGCGCAGCACAAGACTTGCACAGCTGCGTGTAACATGAGGGGTGGACTTTTAGGGATTTTCCAGCTATCAATAAAAGAGTGGCCCATCTTTGTGTAGAGACTCCTTTTGTTTTCACAGAGGAAGCCTTTTAGAGTTCAGTAATCTGAGCAGTGTCCCACAATGTGCCCTCAAAGACCATGTTGACATAATGGAAACAACATATGGCTGAAATACAGAATAACACACAATAAGCACAGCAGAGGGAATGCTTGCAAGGTCATGTCTATAAACGTTTATGTGTCTATTTCTCTAATCACTTATAAATTTCCCATGAAGGCACTCTACTCCACCTTTTATCTGTGAGAGAGACCCACTGCCCAGCTCTCCGCAGCGCTCAGTGTTTTATAGTGCCTACATAGTAATGTCATTGCATGGTGCCTGTGTCCTTTCTCATGTAATCTCTTATTTGTATGCAGTTTGTAAATATTTGTGAACATTATCTTAATGGTATTTCTATGATGATTGGTGATGAAGTGCCAGTTCTGGGGATCAATAAAATATGCTGAGTGTGGACAGATGATAGACTGTAAGTCAAGGACAAGTGAGAGACAAGAAATGATGGAACCTGAGGGAGATTTCAGTCAGACACAACGAACAAAAGGTTTGTAAAGAGGCTTTTATTGAAACAGAGGTTTGTAATGTTTGTAAAACCGAGGAGCATGATTTATTTCTAAAATAATTTTAATTCCATTCCTTCTTGTTAATTGCACCAACATAGATACGGTTCTCTTCACAATTCGATTTTGTATGATATTTTCTTTTCTTCTGTGTTTTGCATTTGTGATAAACATATTTCTTTTCTGCGAATAACGGTCGGAACCAAAGTCATTGTGTCAGAAGCCCAACTGGTTTGTTGAGAGATGCACAGTGAATATCCAATCAGTGAAGACTATTTCATCATGTACTTCCGCACATGTGCGCATTGGAGGTGAACCCGGCTGGAGCACAAGTTTCGAAACTGATTTTCATTTGATAGAAACAAATGTCAGCTCGCATATGAAACACTTTCTCGCCATTGGGCTCAGGGTGGCCCGGTTAAATTTACGGCACTGTCACCAGAGCGCTTGGAGCAGGCATGGGACGGCCAGGAAAGTGGGAGTGGACCTGGGAGAACGGTGAGGTTACTGTGCTCTTTATTAGCCACAGTCAGCTAGCTGTACAAGATAGCCAGCCATGGCAGGTGGTAGAACGAATCTGTTGCAAAAATAATCTGTGTAAACCAGTGGAGCAATTACGTTAACGTGTCAGCATCGGTGAGGAAAATTACATTCTCATGTACCCGAGTGTTCTGCTCACCAAGCTACCAATGGCTACCTGAATGACTGGCAAATTGAACGGGTAGCGATAGCTTCTTGGTTACTAAATGACCATCGATATGTGGAAATAAACTTCTTTACATGAATCTTGTGTATTAATGCTAAAATATGCTCTTGTTATTCAACTGATTGAGACATTTTCTATCCATCTCTGTGTCACCCCGTTGAAAATGTCATTCACATGACTATTCTCCCTTTCTGTAGAAAACTCGAGATCTCCACAGGTAAACTTGCCAGGTTTGCTGATGGATGCGCCGTTGTACAGGTATTGTAAGATTTAATATCTCCATTGGTTTATAACTTATTAAAGACTCTTAATTCAGTAGTATTACCTGCTATAAACAAATGAGATCAATGAAATTAATGATCTGAATGCAGTACAGAAAAGGACGAGGTTGCCCTGTCGCTCAAATCGGTCATTAATCGATGTGAAGAGTAATAAAAGCAAGCAAGCACACACAGATGCATGTGGCTAATTAACGCTCTAATTTCAGCTTGGGGATACCTCCGTGATGGTGACCGCTGTTAGCAAAACGAAGCCCACCAGCGCACAGTTTATGCCGCTCGTTGTGAGTACAAATTCGCTGCAGTCATGTTGGTAGTACTACAGATTCTACATGCTCACCAGATAATCGGCTCTTGCATTCATTCCGGCCTCTCTGTTTCCTAGGTGGACTACAGACAGAAGGCTGCGGCCGCTGGGAGGATACCCACCAACCACCTGCGGAGAGAACTGGGCACTACCGACGCTGAGATCCTCACCAGCCGAATGATTGGTGAGCGGGGAGGCCCCGCCTGAACACTGAGCTGCTAACACTTTAAAACTGCTGTTTTACCAGGAGTTAACCCAATGGAGATCAGACTCTCTTTTACGGAGTCCTGCTCAAGACAAGAGCGTATATATGTACATACACGTTGGCAGAAAACAGTCAAAGCATAACAGAAGGAAAACAAAACGTTTCATTAAGACGTAAATAAAATTTGGTTTTACGTAGTGAAAAATTTGAAGTAGTGGAATTAGCTTTGGAGCACACAGCATTTCTGTTGAACTCGTTTAAATAATTTAAATTAACTTTAAACTCACCTTAACATTTCACTGCTCTTATAACTTAAATACCTCACTATCTTGCAATATAGAGTGTATTTCCCTTTTGTGTTCTGTTTTGCAAATTCTTTTCTGTTTCTCTGCCAGATCGGTCCATTAGGCCACTTTTCCCAGCTGGGTATTTCTATGACACACAGGTGAGTTGAGCACAGAGCAACTCTGGCTATTTACTGTGGGTCAGTGATTCTGGCAGCTATTTTTAATAAACATTTGAACTATCCACTTTCCTTTCCCACTCAAGGTTGTGTGTAACCTGTTAGCTGTTGATGGAGTGAATGACCCAGATGTTCTCGCCATTAACGGAGGTGAGACGATTAATGACTGCAGAGAAATGCATACAGTGTTTATATCATGTGAGGAGATGAGGAGCTGCCCATGGGAGTTTGCTGTAGCCTTGGTGCTGAGTGTGGATGTGCTGTAGCCTTGGTGCTGTGTGTGGCTGTGCTGTAGCCTTGGTGCTGTGTGTGGATGTGCTGTAGCCTTGGTGCTGTGTGTGGATGTGCTGTAGCCTTGGTGCTGAGTGTGGATGTGCTGTGTGTGGATGTGCTGTAGCCTTGGTGCTGTGTGTGGATGTGCTGTAGCCTTGGTGCTGAGTGTGGATGTGCTGAGTGTGGATGTGCTGTAGCCTTGGTGCTGAGTGTGGATGTGCTGTAGCCTTGGTGCTGTGTGTGGCTGTGCTGTAGCCTTGGTGCTGTGTGTGGATGTGCTGTAGCCTTGGTGCTGAGTGTGGATGTGCTGTGTGTGGATGTGCTGTAGCCTTGGTGCTGAGTGTGGCTGTGCTGTAGCCTTGTTGCTGAGTGTGGATGTGCTGTAGCCTTGGTGCTGAGTGTGGCTGTGCTGTAGCCTTGGTGCTGAGTGTGGCTGTGCTGTAGCCTTGGTGCTGTGTGTGGCTGTGCTGTAGCCTTGGTGCTGTGTGTGGATGTGCTGTAGCCTTGGTGCTGTGTGTGGATGTGCTGTAGCCTTGGTGCTGAGTGTGGATGTGCTGTAGCCTTGGTGCTGAGTGCAGGTAGTGCTGTGTAAATCTGAGAATATAATTTGTTCCCGCAGCCTCTGCAGCTCTCGCTCTCTCGGACATCCCCTGGAATGGACCAATTGGTGAGTCAGACTCAGTTTTGCCCGTGATACTCTGTCTTGATTGGCCAGATCGCCTGGTTCTGGTCAGACTGTTCTGGTCCCTCATGTTTCAGTGTGCTTCTCAGTCTTGCCAAACACACTTAATGTTACCAGACTTACACCAGTGTTTCTCAGCCTTGTTCACACAGCAGCACATTTTAAATGAAAGGTGAAATTCAAATAAAGCACCATGATGCTGAACCTCTCCCTCGTTCGTGCTCAGGGGCGGTGCGCATGGGCATGGTGGATGGGGAGTTCCTGGTGAATCCCACCCGTAAGGAGATGGCCTCAAGCACTCTCAACCTGATTGTGGCTGGAGCGCTGCACAGCCAAGTGGGTGAGTTCTCCCACACTCTGGCAACCTGCACACCCTGGCCTTTACATTGTTGCATTTGTGTCATTGTTGTAGTGTAGATTTAGCTGTGTGCCATGTTTTAACCCTCCCCATGTCTCCGTCTCCCTGCACTGTAATGGTGAATGATATCTGCCTCCCTCCCTGTGCTGCAGTCATGATGGAGGCAGCGGCAGAGAACGTGTTGCAGCAGGATTTCTGCCATGCGGTGAAGCTGGGGGTCAAACATACCCAGCAGATCATCCTGGCCATCCAGCAGTTGGTCCGTGAGCAGGGCGTGGTCAAGCGCACCCCGCCCAAACTCTACACCCCGGTCCCGGAGATAGTGGATTTCGCGCGGCAGTGAGTCCCACCCCCGATTCCTCCCACAGGGACTGTAGGATATCGATATGAGAATGCATTATGGAACCAAAAATGGGTAGAGCTACAACCAGTCATCAATCACAGATTTGTTTTAACCAATGAGAAGGGTGCCTTTCTTAATCACAAAACTGGTTAGTTTGTTGCTGGAAACACATGGCAGCTCCTCCCATTTGAATGCCTCCTTGCCTCCTCCCACTTTATGGTTCTGCTTCTGTGTTTAGGGCTATGAAGCAGAGCCCAGAGGTATGTAGAATTTAATACTGAGGGCTACATCAAACTGACTGTGTGTTGTTTTGCTTTCAGACTGGCAGCAGATAAGATCTATGCTGTTTTCACAGACTATACCCATGACAAAGTAAGTATGCCAGCCTCTTACCCTTATCCTTTGCCATTCTTGGTGAGTTTTCATTGTGACTCTGCTATGATGTAATGATGGCTTAATCAAAGTAGATGGAAGTACAATTACCTGTCATTGACTGATTTCAGCCAATCAGAGGATATGACTCTGCAAGGAAACGCAATGATTGGTCCAAATCAGTACATTTATGATGATATTTTGCAGCTTTGCCCATTTTTGGTGTAATGATACCTAATTTCCCCTTCAGCAGTGTGGTGTGTGGTTTCTTTACTGTGGCTGCTGGGCTGTAAAGGTGCTCTGGTCTGTTTCCTCAGATCTCCAGAGATGAAGCCATCAATAAAATCCGGCTGGACACAGAGGCACAGATCAGAGGTACTGAGTGTGCTCAGAGCGATGTCTTGCTCGCTCACACACACACACACACACACACACACACACACACATGCACACACACACACACACACACACACACACTCACACAGTGGGATTTGCATGGACTCTGTGTCTCTCATGAATAAACAGATGTTCCTCAGAAAGCTTTTGAAAATGCTCTTTCATGTCTGTAAATGACATTGTTTCTCTGTGCTCAAGAAAAATATCCCTCGGCTGAACCTTATGAGGTGATCGAAGGCTTCAACACTGTTTCCAAGGAGATCTTCCGCAATTTGGTCCTTAATGAGTACAGAAGGTAGGATTCTCATGCTGTGACCAGCAGCCCCTCACTCAGCTCCCTGTGAGTGTCTAACCTGAGTGGCACATTGCACTGTTTGTAACTGTGCTGCTGAGTGTCTGAGCTCAGGTGTGTGGATCTGCCCTGTCCCTGCAGGTGTGACGGCAGGGATCTGACGTCTCTCAGGGACATCTCCTGTGAGGTAGACATCTTCAAACCCCTGCATGGCTCTGCTCTGTTCCAGAGAGGCCAGACTCAGTTACCAGCTACTGTCACTACCAACACTTACCAACACTACATTCAACACCACTACCAACACTACTGTAATTACCAGCACTGCTACAGTCACTCAACACTGCACTTGTTTTTAACAGGTTTGTGAATAGTAATTAGAAGTCTCTCTTGACTAGAGCATTTGCCAAATGCCTGAATGTGAATGTAAACACAGTATTGGGGATCTTGTGTATGTTATTACTGGATGGTGATGCTCTCATTGGCTCTGTGGTGAGTTTGTTTACCTGCTCTTTTATCTTGCCACAGGTGCTTTGTGCTGTAACCTTTGACTCCCTAGAATCCAGTGTCAAAACTGACGTCATCACCACAGCTTTAAGGTGAGATGCCCAAGCATGCTAACCCCTCTACAGGCTATTACTGCCAGTCAGATTCCCCTGCATACTAACCCCTCTACAGGCTATTACTGCCAGTCAGATTCCCCTGCATGCTAACCCCTCTACAGGCTATTACTGCCAGTCAGATTCCCCTGCATGCTAAGCCCTCTACAGGCTATTACTACCAGTCAGATTCCCCTGCATGCTAACCCCTCTACAGGCTATTACTGCCAGTCAGATTCCCCTGCATGCTAACCCCTCTACAGGCTATTACTGCCAGTCAGATTCCCCTGCATGCTAACCCCTCTACAGGCTATTACTGCCAGTCAGATTCCCCTTTAGCAGGCTTATTATGGGCAGCAAGCTGATGTTGTTCCTTATAGTTTTAGTTCAGTTTCAGTTCCTAGATATGGCACTGCCATTCTGACCCCTGACCAAATCACTCCACCTGAATCACTGAATCACTTCAGTAAAATACAGGCTGTGTAATTGGATTTTGATGATGGAATTGTTTTGCTTGTGGTCATTGTTTAATTTCTGATTTATTATACTATTAATTATTTTTTTTAACATTAAATGTGGAAAAATCTAAATGTTATATGTCATCAGAAGTGTTTCCTCCTTTTCAACAGTGGGGTCAAAGACAAGAACTTCATGCTTCACTACGAGGTTAGTGTCACATCGAAGTGTTTTTACAGTAGAGTGAGTGGTTGCTGTCGACACCGAGCCGTTACTGAGGCAGAAATGAAAACATTTGAGTGCAGGTTGGTCTGGCTGTGTTTGACGGTGATGTGGTTAGGACTGAACCTGGGCCCTGGACCCGATTGCTGTGCAAAGAGCTCTTCTGTCGGGTCCTGTAACCTGGAGCCTGTCTTTGTTATTGGTTCCAGAGATGGAGAATGCTAACATGCTAATATGTGCTGCTGTATGTAACTGATTATCGATGTATGCCTTACTGATCATTCTGAGTCACCATGCTGCTCCGTTCTGTCTCAGTTCCCTCCCTACGCCACCAACGAGACCGGCAAGATGGGAGGATCCAACAGACGAGAACTCGGCCATGGTGAGTGTTGCTCTGTGGAGCAGAGGATCATGGGAGAAAGATATCTGCCCTTCTGCTCTCCTGTGCAGTAATGCCAATCTGTGAACTGTTGCTCCCCTGAGCAGTAATGATAATCTGTGCTGTTGCTCTGTTGCTGTTTTCCTGTCTCAGGTGCCCTGGCAGAGAAGGCCCTGAAACCTGTCATCCCCTCCAGCTTCCCCTTCACCATCCGCGTCACGTCAGAAGTGCTGGAGTCCAACGGTGAGGCACCTATCTGCGTGTGTGAGTGTGTGTGTTAATGTGTGTGAGTGTGTCAGAGTGAATCTGTGTTGTGTTGTATCTGTGTTGTGTTTCTGACTGCATGCTGTGTGTGTGTTAGTGTGTGTCTGTGCTGTGTGTGTGTAGTGTGTGTCTGCGCTGAGTGTGTGTAGTGTGTGTCTGTCTTGCATTGTGTTGTGTTTCTGACTCCATGCTGTGTGTGTGTAGTGTGTGTCTGTGTTGTATCTGTTGTGTTTCTGACTCCATGCTGTGTGTGTGTAGTGTGTGTCTGTGTTGTATCTGTTGTGTTTCTGACTCCATGCTGTGTGTGTGTAGTGTGTGTCTGTGCTGTGTGTGTGTAGTGTGTGTCTGTCTTGCATTGTGTCTGTGTGTTTCTGACTCCATGCTGTTTCTGCTGCAGGATCTTCATCTATGGCCTCAGCCTGTGGGGGGAGCCTAGCTCTCATGGATGCAGGTACGAGCCAATCAGAACAGCCGATACATACAGGACACTGTGGTGAAACCTCACTGCTGCTGATTCACCTGAATCTTCCTCGGCACGCTCAAAAATATTCAGTCTGAATTTAGTATCAGAATGTGTCATTTTTACCATACCTGTAAAGTCTGTATGGTAGCTAGCTATTGAGTGTTAGCTGTGGTGGATTGGGGAATGGCAAAAACACTTAACACAGTAATGCATTTTCACCATTAAGCTATGAAGGTGGACTCAGAACATTGTGTGCTGTTTGTGTGAGCACAGTGTATTTATTTTCAGGGGCACATATTACAGAATATACGGTATCTGTTTGAGCCTGATGTTGATGCTCTGTGTGTTGCAGGTGTGCCCATTTCTGCTCAGGTGGCCGGCGTTGCCATCGGCCTGATCTCCAAACCAAACCCAGAGAAACCGGCAGAAATTGAGGACTACCGGCTGCTCACGGATATCCTGGTACTGTGGTCTGAGTCAAACCCCGACATTCCACCCCCCTCTCTGTTTCACTGAGCGCAGTGTCCTCTGGGAGCATGCTGTGTGTCTCCTGGGAGCTAAAAGCAGATTGTGCATTAAAGCCAGACTGCCAGAATCAAAGCTGGTTCCATTTACGTTTGGTCAGTTTGCCAAAGTTCAGTTCCCCATTGATCATTATTCATGGCTTCATTTGAATTTCAGTTAATTTTCTGAATTGACTGAGTTGAAGAGGAATCTACCACAACACCTTGTGTTGTGTTTTATCAGCATTGTATTAGTTTCTCATATGCTTTCCTCTTCTTGCAGGGCATAGAGGATTATAATGGTGACATGGATTTCAAAATGGCAGGAACCGGCAAAGGAATCACAGCTTTACAGGTACGGTGTTCCCGTTCAGGTGTGATGTATATGTACAGGTGTGATGTTGCTGTACAGGTGTGGTGCTTCTGTCTCCATACCTATCCTCAGGCTGCTCTTTCTGCCAGTACATTCTCTGCCATTGACTGAAAACACACTGCTTTAAATTACATCTTTGCTCTTGGCTAAATGTTTTATTGTACACTTATAAATATTTCTTCCAGGCAGACATCAAGATTCCTGGGTTACCCCTGAAAATTGTAATGGAAGCCATTCAGCAAGCCACAGGTATTTCAGCATTTCAGCTCTCAGACATCTCTGAAATGTACTTAAATGTAACAGCAGAGGTAAACCTAATTAGCAGTTATACTGTGGCTTGGTTGTGTATTTGTTTTTGATGGATTTTTGTTTGTGGGTGATCCTTTCTGTAATCAGCACAGAAAACTAGCAAATATGAACAGAAATTTAAAAAAGTAGTTTAACAAACATGTTGTTACAATTGAACATAATGGCAAAAAAGGAGCAATTAAATGTAAAAGCTGCAGCAGTTTTGTTAAATTGAATCTTAGTGTTGAACTATTTATTTTGTAGAACTGAGAAGTAACCCTTTGATTTGCTTTAAGACGACATCACACCCCTCTGCCCTGTTTATTTTCACACGGCTGTATGCTTGGGTTTATTCATTATTGTCCACTGTCTTTCAGTGGCCAAGCGGGAGATACTGGCCATTATGAACAGAACAATCTCCAGACCCAACCCCAGCAAGAAGGAAAACAGTCCAGTTGTAGGTAAGACTGGAACCTCCATTATCAGGTCCCATAGCTATGACATCATAATTATGAGACTGATAACATGCTGTGCTTCCCTTGTGGCATAACGCTGCCCAGTTTCAGTGTCTTTGCTGATAAACCAGTGGCCACTTACTCTATTATCTTTGTGGTTGGAACTCCAGTTGGAAGTGGCCATTCATGGCTGGGAAATTCTGGTGGTTCTTGTGTAATAAATGTAGACACAGGCAAACTGGGCCAAACAAATCCACCCTTGGAAATCTGAGGGAACCAAGGCTTATGGGCAGCCTTTGCCAAAAATCCGTACATTTTTCTCAGTGCGTGTGTCGGACTGAGTGAGTGTGTGTTTGAGCGTGTCTGTGTGAGTGTGTCTGTATCTGTGTGGGTGTGTGTTGGCTGTGCTGTGGTGTTGTGTGGGTGTAACCGATCTCTCCCCCCTGTGGCTCCAGAGACCGTCCGTGTGCCGGTGTCACGGAGAGCACGCTTTGTCGGCCCAGGGGGCTATAATCTGCGCAGGCTGCAAGCGCATACAGGTGGGGCTCCATGCAGCTCAGCTGCTTCACCACAGATACCATCATCATCATCATCATCATTATCACTCACGCTCATTTTACTGAAGTCATAAATTAATTTCCATCATCATCATCATCCTCAGAAACAGCCTCTTCATCAGCAGGCTGTGGTTAGTCTATGGTTAACATGTATGTGTTGAAAGTAAACCACAGCCAGACATCATTCAGGTGAAATTCTGTGAATTATCCTTTTCTCCAGTGGTGGCAGTCGCTTCTGAAAGTGTTCCTTTTTTCCCATAGTTGCTGTAGTGGTCACTGTGTTATATAATTCCTCCCCTGATTGATTGCTTCATATTGATGAGTACTTCAGGTGTTGGGCATTACTGTTTTATCAGGTGTTTTTGATTGCGCTCCAGTGCTCTGAGTTCTGGCCCGTGTAACTGCTGTTCCACAGGTGTGACCATAAACCAGGTGGACGAGGAGACGTTCTCCGTGTTCGCCCCAACTCCAGGAGCCATGAACGAGGCACAGGAGTTCATCACGGAGATCTGCAAAGACGATGTGAGTCAGACTCGGCAGGGAGGGCCTGCCTGTTCATGGGACTTCTGCTACTCATGATTCCATCAGTCCAGTCTTTATATGACCTGATAGCTTAGCTGCTATCTGTCTACACATGACAGAAAATACTGTGGTCTGATCAAAAGCTATATTGGAGTGGACCATGTCTGCCTGCACATGTACAATTTTGTTACAGTGTGACTCAAGTATAGATGAAATGGCTAAAAAGTGTAACGACTATAAACCACTCCTGACCATGCTAACCCTAACCCTGAACATGCTAATGTGACCCATGCTAACGCCGTATGTGTGTCGTATTCACTTACAGCAGGAGATGCAGCTGGAGTTTGGCGCAGTGTACTCGGCCACCATCACTGAAATAAGGTATGGCTGGAAGGGCAGTGTGTGATCCCTCAGAGACTCAGGCTCAGTGCCCCATGTTTATCAACCAGCAGAACGTGGTGTGTGTAAATCTGTGAGAATAATCTCTCAGGATGAATGATCAGGAAAGCCCCTGCAGTATCGCTGTGTTTGGGGATTTTTAGGCCGGTGCTCTGTGCTTGTTTATGGAGACAGAGAGAGAGAGACAGAAACAGATAATAATGGTATGTTAACCCCCCCCCCTCCCAGGGACATTGGAGTCATGGTTAAGCTCTATCCGAACATGAGCCCAGTTCTGCTCCACAACTCCCAGCTGGACCACAAAAGGGTGAGTTTTTGCATCTGTCCTGGATGGCAGCTTTGGGGGGTGGAGCCCTGGCTTCTAGCAGTTTCCATATGTCCTCAGACAGAACAGCCTCTCGTCTGTAGCTGTGTGTGGCTGAATCAATGAGAGACCCGATACACATCATCAGCACTCTCCTGTAGTGAGTGAATTAATGTGTAATTCAGAAGTGGATCAAATGCCCTCGGCCACAAGGTGGAAGTTAAAAAAGGATGTAGTGCAGTCAGTGATGCTGACCCATTGGCAGGGATTATGCTTTTCACTGTTTCCATAAATATCTTTAGTTAAGTGTTTGTTATAACTATTATTTCTGCTCATCATTGCCTATTACAAACCACTACAACCTAACTGGACTGTTCTGAAGCCATGGCAGTGCAACACTACGTGACCTCATCCTGTGTTGTGATTGGCTGCATTCGTTGAGTGGAGCAGTCATAGTCCAGGCCTTGTTTTGACTGCAGTGAGTGAGATGAGATTCTCTGCCTGTTTTCCAGATAAAGCACCCGAGCGCTCTGGGGCTGGAGGTGGGACAGCAGATACAGGTGAGTAGGTGTGTTGCCAGGGCAAACGCAGTGCAGGAGTGTGTCAAACTCACCTGCACCACGCTGCTGCTGGGGTTCTGTGCCATGCTATCTGTCAGCTCCACTGTAGACCTCACAAACAAGGAGTATGGCCTCACCAGACCAGTGGTTGCTTAGTAACAACAAACCAGCATACCCAGTGACTCTACAGAAGCAGGAATGAGGACCAAACACTCGAGTGCTGAAACCTTCAGGACAGGACTAAACTTGTGTCTCACGTCTGTGTCTGTATGCTTTGGCTCATAACAGAATGTCAATAGCAACCTCCATTTTCCTGTTTGGCGCCCCCTGATGTTTCATGTAGGAAGTTTGTGGTGTCCGTGGACATCACAGTGCCCACAGTATGCTGCTGTGATATTTCAGAGTTGACATAATAAAGTTATTTTAGGAAGAGGACTAATGTTGGGGGAGTAAATGTGGTGAAAAATGAATCAATCTGCAGTTTATAAATGATTCATTCATTTGCTATTGCCATAAGAGCACATGTGAATTTGCATCAGATGGCAGGTTCTGCTTGAGCTGAGGGCCTGAGTTTTGCCTGCAGGTTAAATATTTTGGTCGAGACCCAACGGATGGAAGGATGCGCCTCTCCCGTAAAGTGCTTCAGTCTCCCGCGGCAACGCTGGTCAGGACCATGAGTGACAAGCACAGCATCGCCGTAGGAACCGGAAACGGAAACAACCATGTCTGAAACGCCTCCTGATCTGCCGCTTCCAGTGGAGTGGCGTATCTGTGGATTCCAGGAAAAAGACTTCCCCCACCTCACCTCACTACATTCACCCTTATTCACAGTACGGTTGGCCTGCATCTCAGCAGGAGTCGGTCAGGAGCAGCAGATGGGCTACCAGTGCATTGTTTTTGCTCTGTTAACTGTTAGCCAGATAAACGTGGGTGAAAGTGCACGTTTGTTTGAAAGTGAGAAAACGATTTGGCCTGTATTTTAAATGCCTATGTACTGTGAGCATCTTTTGATATTTTTTATCAATGTTTAGTATGTATGTACATTTTTGTATGATAATAAATATGGAAAATTACCACCAACATCTTGTTTCATATTTTTATCCCAGGGCATACTTGCAAAGTATGAGAGACCTCTACAAATAGATTTTTGTAGGACTGTGTGATCAGGTGAAAAACAACTCACAAGACTAGTAAACAGCAGTGATTTTAAAATTTCCTTTTCATCTGAACATTATGAATGCAAATCAGTACATGTAATTTTCACATGGAGGAGCAGGAATTAATTTCCATTAATGGATGTGAACAAAAGTTCAATAATGCTTAAGCGACTTCTGGGATGCTGATGTTTTGTTGTGGCACTTGATGTTGTACGTGCTCGACAACCACTATCGGCTTCCGTAGCCCCTTAAAGGAAACCCCGCGGCGGCCACCGGTTTGATTGACGTAGGGAGAGAAAAAGACACAAGATCGGATTACAAGATGGCGGACCGTGGTTTGTAGAGAGGAGCGGTCGAAATACACATTGTTTTTGTGTCTGTAACGGTGAATTTTCAGTTTGTTGCTTCAAACTTCCGTCACAAGAGGTGTCACTGTAGTATGCTCGAGAGCCTGCTCTGAGTTATATTGCAGAATTTTGCACTACAGACTTAATAGGGCGTTTGGAACATGCGGGTAGAAACAAAGTTTAAAGCTCGGGGTTAAGAAATAGAAATTATTAAAAGATTGGGAGAAGAAGTGGGAAACCATGTCGGATACTCGGCGGCGTGTGAAAGTGTACACGCTAAATGAAGACCGACAATGGGACGATAGAGGCACTGGACATGTCTCATCCACCTTCGTCGAGCGACAGAAGGGTATATCATTGTTGGTTCGGGCAGAATCAGACGGTAAGAATTGTGTTCTGCTAGCGACGTTGACTCCATAGTGTTGTGAAGAGAAGTGTTGGCTACATAACTTGGCTACTGTCAGCGTTTGGAGCAACGTTTGCCAGCTAGCTTGGTAGGCCGCAAATCCACTAACGTTAGCTGGCTACTACAGATAGCCGACAGCTTAGTTGTTGGTTTTTCTTATGCTATGTTCTTATTTCTTTACTGATAGCCACATAGCCGAAGTTAGCAAGCGGTAGCGAACTCGTACTACTGACTTGGCATTAACTAGTGCTAGCACCAGTGGGAAAACTCCCCTGGCTGACTCGCAGCATGGTTACAGATAGTACCACAAGTTAGCCGACTGACAAAGGATCAAAAGGCGAGCTCGCCGAAGTGGTAGCTAGCGCTAGCTTACTTGGCAGGCAACTGGCAGTCATTGTTACATTGTTAGGTAACGACTAGCCAACAGTGGTGATTACTGTTTTGAATTATGTTCACATAGTCTAGCTAGTTAGTCAAGCTGTGGTAGTTATCCAGCCTTCCTTCAGCTAAAACAATTTTATTATCGGTATCAAACTAACCTAAAAATTTCAGCCAACTACTTGAAAAGTTAAGATTTAGCTAGCCAGCTAACTAAGTTAGCTTAATGTTTCCAAAGTCCAGGCTGGATGGCTAACTTGCCACCAAGTCTGAACTCGAATGTTCACCGGCTGGTCGGAGGTGCTGGGAACAGATTTAAACACTATAAACTAATCCACAACAACTCCAAGCCGCTGAATAATGTAAAACTGATCAACCCCTTATGGAAAACGACATCGTACAAACTCAGTGGTTCTACTGATATCTGGTTGGTTAGCGCGTAGTGATGTTTTAGTCTAGTAGCATCCATCTTGTCCTGTAGGAGCTGTAATAAGTTACATAGCTAAACATCAGATGAAAGATCTGTACAGAAAAACTAAAGCACAACTTCTGAAATGAGCGTAGTGGATGTAAGAAACACGTTATTGAATATCTCAGACTTTGCTACAAAGTTATGTAAATGGCGCACAGATTAAACTTGGCACCAAGTTCAGATTTTTAGCGAACAGCAGCCACCTCAGCTCCGTGTGTGCTGTGAAATGGACATCATTTGAATGGGGAGTAAATGACGGTTTCTTGTGTTCCAGGCTCGATTTTGTTAGAGTCCAGAATCAGTCCCAACACAGCATATCAAAAACAGCAAGTAAGTATTATTGCTACACGAACTTGAATTCTTATAACTAATATTATATTAAAATATGTCCTGATATTATACAACACTGGTATATCGTTTAAATAATGCCACCCAAATACGAAGTGTTCTTTTGTTGTTTGAACTTTTTGAAGTTGCACTGTCACCTCAAACAAGCAAAAATATAGTGGCAATTGGCTAGCCACCTTGCATCATTTTTCTTTCGTACCTCTTCGTGTGGGGACATTTTAGTGAATCTGCTAGACACTGACGTAATGACTTGGAAGTTAAATAAAATGCTTGTATAGTGTGTTTTACCATGTAATTGTATGTTTTTGTGTTTATGACAAAACAATAGTTCTTAAAAGGTTTACAGTGCTATAGGATTGTGCATCGTAAAGTGGTGTACGATTTATTAAACCAGTTGTCATGGAATCACCAGGCAAATAACCAGAGTAGTTTTATTGACCTTGATATGTTTACATCAGTGCTGTGTTTGCTTTAATGGTCTTCACTCTTCCCAGGACACGCTGATTGTCTGGTCTGAAGCAGAGAATTATGATCTGGCTCTGAGCTTTCAGGAAAAAGCTGGGTGCGATGAGATCTGGGAGAAGATTTGCCAGGTAAGTGCGTGCGTGCGTGCGTGTGTGTGTGTGTGCGTGCGTGCGTGTGAGCGCGTGCGTGCGTGCGTGCGTGCGTGTGTGTGTTTCATTTACTTAAAAGCCTCAGTGAACACAATCAGCACGTCCGTAATTGCATCATTGCATGGAGAGCCAGATTTAGCTCAAGCTCTTCTTTACCTGCTCTCCCCCAGCAGTGAGGCACATAATTATGAATAATGGCTGAAAATCACCCAATTCGGACAATTTCATAAATCAAGAAACGTATGAAAAACATCAAGAATTTATGAAAACCAAACGTGAAAATTTGAGTGTGAGACCTACCAGAGAACACTCAGGGAAAGGAGGAGTGAACGTTCAACGAGCCGTATCAGATGCGGAATTTAATATGTTCAAAGTTTCAATGGAATAAAAAGGATTTCCATGAAAATTACAGTCCTGCGACCAGCGGCTTCAGCATCACTGGTGACATAACTGATCACGTTTTACAGCATTAACCTAAAGTATTGGGCGGCCCTCTCTGTTTGAAGAGGTTTCCCTTAGCTTTGTTGGCTGGGGTGAAATAAAATAAAAAAAAAAAAAAAAATAAAAAAAAACTTGCGTAAGATCACATGCCACAGAAATGTGGTGACAGATCAGGGTGTAAGTTCACCTTCGCCACTGTGTGTACAGAGCGAACCAAAACAAGCAATGTCAATAGAAACTTGTGTTGCCATGTGTAAAGATAAGAGCTGGATGAACGCAGTCATGTGGTCGCGAGGGCTTTCGGTTTTAAAATGGCAACACGTCAGTACGTTTAACAGCTAACGGCAACACCACTGTATCCTCATTTTCAATCCTGTCAGCCACTCACTGACTCACTCTGTGTGTGGGTGTTTGTGTCTCAGGTGCGCAGTCAAAGCTGTGTGTGTGCATGATTGTGTTTATATAAAGTGTATGTATGGCTGTGTATAAATCTGTGTGTGAGTGTGTTTGTGTATAACTTTGTATGTGTGTATAACTGTATATTTAAAATATAAATAATTTTGTGTGCGTGTATAACTGTGTCTGTATATAATGTGTGTTTGTGTATAAGCATTTGTTTGTGTATGTTTGTGTGTATAACTGTGTATGTAATTGTGTATGTTTTCAAATAGAGCTGTGTATAATTTGTGTGTGTGTTTGTGTGTAACTGTGCGTTTCAGGTCCAGGGAAAAGATCCAGCGGTGGAGATCACGCAGGACCCCATCGATGAGTCTGAGGAGGAGCGCTTTGAGGAGATGCCAGAGACCAGCCACCTGGTGGACCTGCCCCCATGCGAGCTGGCCAAGCTGGAGGAGATCGCCGACCTGGTGACCTCTGTGCTGTCGTCCCCGATCCGCCGCGAGAAGCTGGCCCTGGCGCTCATGAGCGAGGGCTACATCAAGAAGCTTCTGCAGCTGTTCCAGACCTGTGAGCACCTGGACAACCGCGAGGGCCTGCACCACCTGTACGAGATCGTGCGCGGGGTGCTCTTCCTCAACAAGGCGGCGCTGTTTGAGGTCATGTTCTCCGACGACTGCATCATGGACGTGGTGGGGTGTCTGGAGTACAACCCCGCGCTGGTGCAGCCCAAGCGCCACCGCGAATTCCTCACCAAAACCGCCAAGTTCAAGGAGGTGATCCCCATTACGGACTCTGAGCTGCGGCAGAAGATCCACCAGACGTACCGCGTGCAATATATCCAGGACATCATCCTGCCCACACCCTCCGTCTTCGAGGAGAACTTCCTGTCCACGCTCACCTCCTTCATCTTCTTCAACAAGGTGGAGATTGTCAGCATGCTGCAGGTGAGTGAGCAGGTGGCTGCCGCAGGTAAGCGCTCCAGCTGCCTGAGCTGCTCCACTCTCTGTCATGGCTTGCGAAGTTCCGAAACCAACAAAATGTGGTATATATCTAAGCCGGTGCTTTGCTTCTGTTGTATTCCCTCACATCTTCTTTGCATGAATTGCTGTAGTTTGCCAGCTGAGTATGTGTCTGAATAATGTAGGCTGACTTGTGTAACTGAAGGATTCACAGCCTGCGCTCGTGGCATCGGTGTCATGGGTGTGTAGGGTATCCCTGCTCTTGTGTCTGGGTGGGGGGGCGGTGGTCGTCCTCTCTGGGCCTCGCTGTAAAACCCACAGGGGTAAGCAGGGCAGCGTGTGTGTTGTCACACTGCAGCACTGAACTCTTATCTGCAGGGGCTGTGGACTCAGAGATGTGACTATCCTGCGTAACCAGGAAAATACTGGCTTTCCAGAGGCAATGAACTTGGGTGTGTCAGAAATGCAGACGAGGCAAGCGCCGTTCCACTCTGAAGCCCCACTCTCAGCCAAACTCTACAGGCTTCTGCTACAACACAGTATTGCCATGTCTATGTACATTATATTATTTAATGGTGATTTGAGTAATCACATTTTTATATATCCTTTATTTTACCAAGTGAGAGTTCTTTACAGTGACTGCCTGACAGGCTGGTGGCCTTTTGTGAGAGTTGGAAATGCCTGCTGCCTGGCAGTACCATATTATTCTGATACATAGGCCAAGTCGTGTGTGTGTGTGTTAATGTAGCCCTGTTTGTGTCAATGTGGCCCGATGTGGGTGTTAATATAGCCGTGTGTGTGTTCACGTTGCCCGTGCGTGAACGTTGCCCTGTGCGTGGGTGAATGTTGCCCTGTGTGTGCGTGAACGATTCCCTGTGCGTGCGTGAACGTTGCCCTTGTGCGTGCGTGAACGTTGCCCTTGTGCGTGCGTGAACGTTGCCCTTGTGCGTGCGTTAACGTTGCCCTTGTGCGTGCGTTAACGTTGCCCCTGTGCGTGCGTTCACGTTGCCCTTGTGCGTGCATTAACGTTGCCCTTGTGCGTGCGTTAACGTTGCCCTGTGCGTGCGTTAACGTTGCCCTTGTGCGCGCGTACGTTGCCCTTGTGCGTGCGTTCACGTTGCCCTTGTGCGTGCGTTAACGTTGCCCTTGTGCGTGCGTTAACGTTGCCCTGTGCGCGCGTTAACGTTGCCCTTGTGCGCGCGTGAACGTTGCCCTTGTGCGCGCGTGACGTTGCCCTTGTGCGCGTGAACGTTGCCCTTGTGCGTGCGTGAACGTTGCCCTTGTGCGTGCGTTGCGTTGCCCCTGTGCGTGCGTGAGCGTTGCCCTTGTGCGTGCGTAACGTTGCCCCTGTGCGTGCGTGAACGTTGCCCTGTGCGTGCGTTAACGTTGCCCCTGTGCGTGCGTAACGTTGCCCCTGTGCGTGCGTGAACGTTGCCCTTGTGCGTGCGTTAACGTTGCCCTTGTGCGTGCGTTCACGTTGCCCTTGTGCGTGCGTTAACGTTGCCCCTGTGCGTGCGTGAACGTTGCCCTTGTGCGTGCGTGAACGTTGCCCTTGTGCGTGCGTTCACGTTGCCCTGTGCGTGTGTTAACGTTGCCCTGTGTGACTCCGTGTTGCAGTTTGATACTGCAGAGCATTGGTGTGAAACATTTTGAGAATAAAAAGGATTTATGTTCATTTGATCATTAGAAACAGTTTACTCATTTGGCTTCAGACAGAGAATCCATAACAAATGAATTTGAATATGATCTATTTAAACATGGTGAAAAAGTTTCTCAAAAAACCAAATATAGATTGTGATGTCAAAAAATAAGGAATTATGGTATATCATAAAAATAGTATCTTGATACTCAGTCTCCCCCAATGATGAATGAATTTCCATATTTTTATGAACGGAGCAGTGGTCCTCAGGCTTTTATGGGATGACTGACTCGCCAGTTTCATAACTTCATAACGTGCTAAAAATAGCTCTCTCTATGCATTCACTACGCGTGGGGAACATTTAAATCTGCGTCTAGGGTTTCAGCAGCAAGCAGCTGCAGAACCGGAAATGTGATTTATGTGAACGAGTGTGTGAGTGTGAGAGAGAATAGTGTATGTGGAGGAATGGCCCATTGGTTGTGGAGATTTAGCTTGCCTAGTATGCAACTGGGAACAGGTAACATTTGTTTTGCTCACATGCAAAAAAAAAAAAAATAAATAAAGAGAGATTACTATCAACTAGGTTAATATGAGCAACTAACCAATCACATTGTGGTCAGCTGAAGGTTTGTTTTGCTGTATGTTTGTTCTGGGTTCCTGGTTCTAGCTCATGCATCTGAGCATTAGCTAATGCTAGTGCCTCGTATCCCCTAAACCTCTTACACAGATATAAGGGTTATCCGGGGTTCCCCACAAACATCCCAAACCCGCTCAAGGCTTTCAGACTGCGGCTCCTCTCATGGTGCTTCAGCTCCCCAGGCTCAAACAAAATGGGGGTGTCATTCAGTCCGGCCCAATGAGAAAATCTGCTGTGTGTGCCGACTAGCATGCAATGTTTTGTGAGCCAGCAATCTGAAAAAACGTGGTCCTGGCTCCACACCCCGAGAGCAGCCAGGGAAAGTGTGGCTCCAGCCCCTCTTTTGTCTGGAGGGGGCAGTGTGGAGGCCAGCCGAAACCCCAAAGCAAACCCCCAAGCCCACTGAGGGAGGGGCTGGTGTAGATGGTAAAGCTTTGTAGCAGAGGAGCTGCATCGCACCACACTGAGCGCACACAGGCCTGTTCCACTGCGTAGCGTCACACACTTCCTCTTATTTCAGAGAAACTTCTGGCCCTTTCCCCTGCTCCGCCCTGTTAGTGAGAGATCAGCCTGGCCCCTGGGCACGCTGTGAGTGTGTGAGAGATCAGCAGGGCCCCTGGGCACACTGTGTGAGAGATCAGCAGGGCCCCTGGGCACACTGTGTGAAAGATCAGCAGGGCCCCTGGGCACACTGTGTGAGAGATCAGCAGGGCCCCTGGGCACGCTGTGTGAGAGATCAGCAGGACCCCTGGGCATGCTGTGTGAGAGATCAGCAGGGCCCCTGGGCACGCTGTGCGAGTGTGTGAGAGATCAGCCTGGCCCCTGGGCACGCTGTGCGAGTGTGTGAGAGATCAGCAGGGCCCCTGGGCACGCTGTGCGAGTGTGTGAGAGATCAGCAGGGCCCCTGGGCACATGAAATACATTTTTTCCGATCCAGTCGAGCTGTGTCCAGATAGCCCAACTATGCTCAGTGGTTATTGGCTACATATAAAGTCTGCTATAGGAAGCTAAAGCTACAGTCAGCTGTGATGATCTAAAACCTGCTATTACAAGCTAAAGCTAAAGAGAGCTGGTTGTATCGTACTGTTCGGCGGCACAGTATAACAGGCAGTCTGATTCACAGACAGGTGGGACTGCCATGAGCACTGTGGTAATGTGTCTGTGCAGAAAATATAACCACATGCACTTTTAGGAAAGTTAGTTCACCTGAGTAATGCAGCGCGAATGGAACGGGGACTTGAAAAGCAGGTGATCATATTTCGGCTGCATTTCAGTTTTCATGGACGACTCTGTGCTGCTGAAAGGCAGTGAGCCCCAGTTTGGCTTGACTTGGCATTGTGTACCAGGGGAGACCAAGATTAAATAAACACACACCAGTTGACATTTGATTGTCGTATCATGTAAAACAATTTTTTAAAAAATACTTTGCAACATAGATTTTTGTTGTTCGCCTTGTCTTTGTATCTGAGAGGACATTACACCCAAAACATACATTGTATTAATTGTTTCCTAGATAAGCTCAGCAGATACTGTTTGTTGATTCCAGTATAACCGTAGTACGAGGTATACAGGTATGAAATCCTTTATGCCTGATATGGATCCTGTATGTAATCTTGATGATGCACACTGTCATATTTGAGTCTGTTTTAGATTGATGGGTATTTTCCGCTGCCCTCAGTGAAAAGCTGTGTTTATTACCTCATTAGCGCATTCTCATATTAGGAGGTAAAAATATGAAATTACATCATTGGTGTTTTTTCTCTTTTGCAGGAGGATGAAAAGTTCCTGACTGAAGTTTTTGCACAGCTGACAGATGAAGCGACGGAGGACGGAAAACGGCGGGAGCTGGTGAGAGCCGTGTGGCACCGCTGTGCACTGGTGACATCACGCCCCGTCTCCGTGGCAGCCAAGCACACCCGGAAGCTGTCCCGCTGTCCTAAAATACCCGCACATTACCCTCCACCTCCTTCCACACATATGATACGGCCTCATGACTGTTATTATCTGCCAATAACCTGGAAGAGTTTATTTAATGTAATCACATGGACTGTCCCATAGCGTAATGTGTGAATATGAAGGTGGAGGTGAAGCTGCTGCAGGCACTCTGCTGTGCAGCTGTGCTCAGCCTTATACACCAGTCTGTGCAGGGGCTCATTGGTTTGTTTTCTGATCTCTGGCTTTATGTAGTGAACCATAGTGAAGGCTGGAGCACCTTTCATTCACAGCGATTCCACATCTGGCTCATGGTTTTGGGGTCTCTGTTTTCTCTGGCAGGTGAACTTTTTCAAAGAGTTCTGTGCCTTCTCACAAACGCTGCAGCCGCAGAACAGGGACGCCTTTTTCAAGACCCTGGCGAATCTGGGCATCCTCCCGGCACTGGAGATCGTGATGGTGAGTGTGTGGCGACCGGCACCGCGCCGCAGGACTGATGCTCAGAGAGGACGATAAACTGGTACTGCGAAGTGCAAATGCAACGCAACCTCAGAGATATGAACTTTAGAGTGTACTAAGTTTGTACTGGCGGTTTCATGCCTTCACAGTATGACGAAAGACAGACCGGTCTTAGCACTATACCTTAAAAATACTCTTTCTGCTGTGTGCATTATGGGTTATGTTGAGCTTCTGCAGCATGTTGTGTCTCAGTGGAGGTAATGGTGTCCAGAGGCAGGTTGTGAGGGTGGGCGTGTCTGAGGCCTGTGCAGGTGACCCATGCTGGTGTTCAGCGTGGTACTCTGGTCTCCGTGGTAACGCCTGTACTCTTGCAGGGCATGGATGACCTGCAGGTGCGGGCGGCAGCCACAGACATCTTCTCCTACCTGGTGGAGTTCAGTCCGTCCATGGTGCGCGAGTTCATCATGCAGGAACCTCAGCAGACCGATGACGTGAGTATGGGCCGCCCCGCCGCCGAAAAAGCAGCGCGCTGAATAACCGGCCTGCGTGTGGGCGTGGCCTCCCACTGCACTGATTAACTGCTGTCTCTGTGTGTGTGTGTGTGTGTGTGTGTCTCTCTCTCTCTCGCTCCCCCTACAGGATGTCCTGCTGATTAACGTGGTGATCAAACAGATGATCTGTGACACGGACCCTGAGCTGGGTGGAGCTGTGCAGCTGATGGGCCTGCTGCGCACTCTGATCGACCCCGAAAACATGCTGGCACCCACCAACGTAAGGCGCTATACACCCCTAACACTGCTCTAACACACCACCAACGTAAGGCGCTATACACCCCTAACACTGCTCTAACACACCACCAACGTAAGGCGCTATACACCCCTAACACTGCTCTAACACACCACCAACGTATACACCCCTAACACTGCTATACACCCCTAACACTGCTCTAACACACCACCAAAGTAAGGCGCTATACACCCCTAACACTGCTCTAACACACCACCAACATAAGGTGCTATACACCCCTAACGCTGCTCTAACACACCACTAATGTAAGGATACACTGTGCTGAAGGATCTTTAATCAGGGAATCAGGGCCTTGCTTTAACAGTTAATACATAAGACTCCAGCAGCACAGTGTCCCCATCACTAAGACTCCACAATGGATACAGTTCTGTTTGGTGTTTACAGGGAATCCATCACCAATGGAGTTACTGTTTAAGGCAATCCACCCCCTACTGGCCAAAACTTCCTTTAGCACACTGATATTCCCATAAGTCTTCCTCATGGAGGAATGTGTGAGTTCTGACTGCTGTGTTTTTGTTTATCCGCTCAGAAAACAGAGAAGACGGAGTTCCTGAGTTTCTTTTATAAGTGCTGCATGCATGTTCTCACAGCGCCCCTGCTGGCCAACACCGCCGAGGAGCCCAACAGCAAAGGTGAGAGCTCCGCCCTGGCCACACAGGCATCACTGCTGAACCCAACGCAAAGAACATCAGTAAAATAGTGGATACCTGTTATCATGTTGCCATTTGGTTGGCAGGAATGCTTAGACATGAGAAAGATATTCTGCACAGCTTGGGCGTACAACGTCTAACATAATGACACTGTAAATAAACATAAAAATAGTTTCTGAAAGTTGTTTATGTTTTAACAGATTCAATAGAAGGATCGACCAAGATCAACCCAGTTTGTCCAGGTAAGAGAAACGCCCATTTCCACTCTCTCTTTTCCCTCCTCTGCAGCTGTGTATGGTGATCATGGCTTTGTAAGTTGACGTGTTTTGCTCATGCCTGTGTGTGTGTCTGTCTGTGTCTTAGATAACTTCCAGACGGCGCAGCTGCTGGCTCTGATTCTGGAGTTGCTGACGTTCTGCGTGGAGCACCACACATACCACATAAAGAACTACATCATGACCAAGGACCTGCTGCGCAGGGTGCTGGTGCTCATGAACTCCAAGCACACCTTCCTGGCGCTGTGTGAGTGCTTTGGCTTCCTGGCCTCCGTCTCCATCCGCCGCACAAACTAGGCCCTGGGCTGTGCAGCCTGGTCCGCCTCTATTCCATTTACAGCACCTTTCACTGAACATTTTCACGATATACTTCAAAGCAGAAGGGCTTAACGCTCTGAGAAGGCCAGGGGTAATTTGGTAAAAGTGTTTTTTGTTCCTCTGTAAAGCACCTTGAATTGACAGTGTGTTCAAAATGGCAAAATCACAATTATTTCATATTATCTTAGCAGTTTATGTATTCCAAATGCCTGTTCGACCCAGATGTCTGCTTTCAGAGCAGAGTGATGGTGGCAGTATTAATCATTTTAGATGTAATGTTAAATTCTGAAATGCTCTGCTGTGTGACCCTGGCAGGTGCTTTGCGGTTCATGAGGCGGATCATCGGACTGAAGGATGAGTTTTATAATCGCTACATAATCAAAGGGAACCTGTTTGAGCCCGTTATTACCGCCCTGCTGGACAACGGCACCAGATACAACCTGCTAAACTCTGCCATCATCGAGCTCTTTGAGTTCATCAAAGTGGTGAGTTGGGGAGTGTGTGTGTGTGTGTGTGTGTGTGCGTGCGTGCGTGCGTGTGCCTTCATTTCACCATGATTTTAAACATAATGTTTTCACGCAACTGACAGAAAACAAAGAAACTGATAAAAATGCGAAGCTGCAGGTGAGAAATGTGCGTTTTTATATGTGGTCTGTAATTTTCCAGGAGGATATCAAGTCCCTCGTAGCACACATCGTGGACAACTTTTACAAAGCACTTGAATCCATCGAGTACGTCCAGACTTTCAAAGGGCTGAAGACGCGGTACGAGCAGGAGAAGGACAGACAAAACCAGCGGCTCAACAGGTCAGTGCCGTCTCAGCGCCTTGCACGGCCGTGCTGGTCTCCTGTGCACTTTTACAGGCTGCAGTTTCACCTCCCAAACCCGGAGGACGGCAGCCTCCGCAGAAACGACAGCAGATAGCGCTGCCTTATGACCCAGAATGCATTTCCCCATATCTCCCCTGCCCTCTGGTTAGTGTGTCACTCAGTGAGGTGTTCTCAGGACTGCGTCAGTATGTTATTAAAATATTAGCAGATTATTTAGTATAGTTATTAGTGATCAGTAATATAATGTATTTCGGTGAAATGGATCTTCATTAGAGAAATTTTGGGGAACGTGACTGTGTTAAGTGTTTGTGTTCCGGTCTTTCTCAGATACCGGCGTGATGCCCGCTCTATGGAGGATGATGAAGAAATGTGGTTTAATGAAGATGAGGATGATGATGAAGGAGAGACAGTAGTGGAGAAGAGCAAGTCTGAGGAAGACTTCCCTGAGAGCTATGGGAAGTATATCGAGGCTAAAAAAGGTACGGGAGAGAGAACAGGCTGGCCGAGATTGTGAGCGTATTTAATGAACTATCCTGGACTCTGTTTAGCACCACCTTCAGTTTCATCTACGCTGTTATTAAACAAAGGACTTACCCGTTGTGCTGTTTTTTTGACCATGAGATGTCAGTCTCTTATGTTTTGCACCCGTATGAAGAGCATGAATAGTCATGAAATGAGCATTTCAGATTTTGTTATTTGTTTCTGTACCCCCCACCTGGTGGTAACTGGTCTGCTGTCTGGTTGTGCAGGAGCAGCTAACGGCACTAACGGGAAACCTGCCACCCCCCCCTCCACCCCGGCAAACCCTAACAGCGCCAGCGCAAAGACCCCCCCATTATCCGCTACGCTCCCCACAACAACCAAGGTGAGCCCGAAACACGGCCACACCACAAACGGCCCCCAGAGCAGGAGCTGTGATTTCAGTCGAGACTTTGGTGCGATTCACACAGAACAGGCGGGGTTATGTGGTTTTGGGGATGTACAGATGTGATTATATTGTTTTGGTGTCCTAACGATGTGATTGGTATTTCGCACACAGACGGGGTTGGTTGGCCTGGTGGATTACCCAGACGATGAAGATGATGAGGAGGAGGAGGAGGAGGAAGAGGAGTCGCCACGGAAACGACCTCGTTTGGGGTCGTAGATGCAAAGCAGCCCCCTTTCTGGTCCAGAGTCCAACAGAGAGAGACCACCCCTTCAGCCCCCCTCAAAAAAATTCCCCCCACTCACTGCTACGCCCCCTGTCAGGATCCGGGAGGACCAGAGCCGGCCCCACCATCGCCCCCGCCCCCCACGCACTCACCGGCAGGGGCCGCACCTCCCACGGCCTCACTGTTCACCCCGGGGCCCGAGGGGGCCAGTCAGGCTAGCAGGGCTAGCGGCTTAGCCACAGGAGCGGCTTCAGATCCAACACAACAGATGGGCGGGGGTGGGAGGGGGGTGGGGCGGCAAAACCAGGCAAAACAAACAAAAACAAAAAAAGCAAAAATACAAAAAAAAAAACTACAAAATTGAAGCGACCTTGGTTCCAAGGAGCAGGACTCAAACGCTGAACCTGGGACTCCACTGGAGCTAAGCGAGCCTGAGCTCAGACTAATTACAGTACTGTACAGCCAGTTTTTCTGTTCCTTTTTTAATGAATCATTTTGCCCCCTTGGGAAGATTTGCGAGGGGGAGAGCTGGGCCTGCCCGTGTGATTTTCAGCACTGAAGGTGGGACTGGCGTTTACCGTTTTAATTCAGACGTTTTGATGAGTTGTAATAATTATAATAAGCAGAGCTGGTTTTAATAACACGCATTATATCGCAGTAAAGTCGACACGTCGCTCGCCGACCTGAACCAGGATGACCGTAGTTTCTCTCGCAGCAGTTTCACGCGCAAGAGGTGTGAGCGTCGGTTCAGGAGAGCGGTTCCACCGAACGCGCGAGGGTTACGGTGGACGCCATGACCGAGTCCTTCCCTGGCTGTCGCTGTGGGGCTGTATATGAATGAGTGTTTTAACCAAAATGTGACTAACCGTTTTCGTTTAGCGGGCACATGGTGGCGTCCGTGGGTCTGTTTCATGTGTAGTCCTGAGAAATGAGCGCTCGGCATCGTTAGCCAGCTACCACCAAACTGCACACATTCCGGTAGACACACATTAGTCTGAGGGAGAGCAAAATGAGCAAGCATTTCATTCTAAACAAGCATAAACGCCCGTGCGAGACTTGTTAACATTTCAAAGAGGACGATGTCTAGAGAAAATAGTTTATTTTTTTTGGCCATAGAATTTTGTACAAGTGAGTTTACTACCACAGTCTCCATTCTGCACCATTTGTATACATTTGATATTTGAAAAGGTTCCAGATTAAATGTTCCCTGGCATTAAAACTAACCTAGTCTTATTTTAATGATTTTTTAAAAAAATGTTTACTTTGTTTTTACCTCCACTTTGTTTTCCTCAGTTGGAAATGCAGTACACTGATGAGATTGCCATAACGTTGTAAATGTTTGTAAAATATCTGACCAGCTGGAGATGAAATGCAGAATCTAGTTTTGTATGAAGAACATCCTCATATGACCACAGCTCAGTCCAACTATTTCCCTTTTAGTTCAAATATATTAAAGAATTGACCTCGTGGACTGTACATTTCCTTCATTGTAAGCTTTGCCAGAAGAGGTGCAGTACTAAGGGGAAAAGAGAGTGTGTGTGTGTGTGTGTGTGTGGGGTGCGCGTGTGTGGTGTGCATGCTTGGCCCACTTCCTGTCCTGGTCTGCGTGCTCCTCATGGTAGCCGCCTGCACAGTAATCCCTGTGCTCACGGGTTGGGTGTGTTGCTGCTGCAGGGAGCATCACAGGTGGATCTGGGCAGGTAAAGACTGCACGGAACCACACTACACACAGGTTTTACTCTCAGTGGAGCACCAGAGGCCTCCGAGTGGGGTGGCGCGCCATTTGGGCTTTTCTGGAGTCTGCTACTGTGTGAATGCACGGCGTGGTCACAGTATGCCAAATCTGTGATTTTCATGTTTTACACTCACAGAAACTGTGTGATGGGGGGGCATGGTGGATTATTTTAATTGATTGTTGAAATGGAACAATATTAGTCATCAGATTTGCTTGATAAATTCAATCATTCAAATAGCCCTGTTGTATAAATCAGTTTACTCTGTCCACCAAACCACAGGAGCATGGGCTGGAGTCTGCATGGGGAATGTGTGTTCAGGAAGGGCCATGTTGGAGAAGCTTTACCGTGCTGCCAGCCGCAGCAGCCCTGTCTCAGGATAAACCCTGTCTGTGCAGCACACATTTCACATGCCTGATCAAATACAGTGAAACTAAACTGGATGATATTCTTCCAAATGGCACCTTCATCTTAGAGCCCTCATTAAATAAACATTTTGGCTTTGCACAGTAAATAGCTAACACTGGTGTTTATGCCTACCCCATAGGATTACATCAAACATAGGTCCTGAAATCCCTCAACGTGGGTTCAGTAACTTAGGTCTGATAAATATATAGAATATGACCTTGCACAGTTCATAATATTTCAAAACTTAAAACAAGTGTACAAGTTTGTTCAAATACTAAAGTTTCACAGAACAATTTGTAGGTTCACTCAAGTTATGCTGGACATGGACTTCAACAAACTTGGAAAAATTCTATTCCCATAACTGTAAGCAGGAGTAGTTTGCTACTACCATTTTCATAGGCAACAGTGGTTCAGACTATGATAGCTACTGGAAAAATTAGTAAATATAAAATTGTATTTGCTAAGTACAGTGCATTCGAATTTTACGCGAAGATGTGGTCCTGAAAAGGCTCGCACAAAGCAAAATCGCGTAATTCAAGTGTAATATCCCCATTTAAATGAACAGAAATGCTCGAGATGCGTTCCGCGGTTACGTAATGTCGACTAAATAGCAAGAACTACTGGGAATCTATGAGAGAGTGTGGATATCGCATTGGTAAAGGGGATATCGGATAATGCTAATGGTACAGTATATAATTACATTTCTGCTAAATAAATGCTGTACACTACTTTAAATACTACTCGTAATTTCCTTTGCTAATTCAAATAATATTTTAAAAAATACCACTCGCGTTAAAGTGCGTAATGTCATGTAAAGCGATAATTTTTGAATCGTGTTTCAAGGGGCGTTAAAGCGAATTCGCGTATTTTAAGTTCGCGTAAAAAACGAAAGCACTGTATTACCGGTCATAGTGTAGATCCAGTCTATTGAGGACTAAGAGGATTCAGTACTCCATCGTTCCAATAAAACGCACCACTCCACCGGTCCCAAAGCAACGTTATAACAGCGCACACACATCCCGCGTCGAATTCAAGTCCATCTCTTCGTGATTTATCTCCCACAAGCTTCTTGGGTAGAAAAAATAAAATCTTCCCAGCTTTACTTTTTAATGACCTCCTCTTTCAGCTTCTCAGCCAGGTGTTTTCTTTTCTGCAACCTCTTCTTCTCTTCAACAGTGACATCCTTCATAAAAACAAAAACAAATGTTACATTTTAAACTCCAAACACAAGGTGGTAAGAATCGCTGCAGGAGAGAAACTGGGCCACCTTTTTGCTCTGTGCTGCAGGGGGCGTACTTCCTGTCTGTGAGCCATTGACCTCTGCTGAGGGGCCGTTCACTGTGACTCCCCGTTTGATGGTTTCGTCCTGCATGCACATGAGCACAGAAACATGCATGTAGAAAAAGCCAAACAGATAAAGAGTTTTACAGACGGGGCTGTGGCTAGGTAAGGACATGGAAGGACTCTTACAGGTGAGGGTGTTTGTATGTGGTGATCCTGAGGTCCCGTTTTCGGCCGCTGCTCTTTCTTTAGGGCCTGCAGCTTGTCCCTCTGCTGCCTGAGATACAGCGCCCTCTGCTGGAGCTGCTCCTGCTGCACCGTTGACAGCTCCTGCAGTAATAGAGCAGACACACATTATAGCACAGATTCCCAGTAATGTGTGTGGGTATTATGCATATCAAATCACAGCACAGTGAAGGGGGTGTTTGTATTGAGATAAATATATCACAGACTCACAGTGAAGGGGGTGTTTGTATTGAGATAAATATATCACAGACTCACAGTGAAGGGGGTGTTTGTATTGAGATAAATATATCACAGACTCACAGTGAAGGGGGTGTTTGTATTGAGATAAATATATCACAGACTCACAGTGAATGGGGTGGATATGCCGGCCTCTTTACGCGCCTCCTCCAGCCAGGCCTCAGGCCCCTGGCCCCTGCCTCGTTCCTGGGGCCCCGCTGGAGATGGGGGCTTGGGGCCCTTGCTGGGCTCCTCACCGCTGGCAAAGTTTTGGGGTCTGCAGGTACAACCAATAACCACCATAATAACTACACCCTAAACAGGGCACAACTAATAAACATACCAAAGACGGGGTGCAAGGATTACCATAGCCAAAACAGGCACAATCAATAACCATGCCCCAAATAGATACAACTAACAACAGCAAAATCTGGTACATCCAATAACTATATCTAATAGGGGTACAACATCCTGCAGACCATCCATCACAGATGGAGGGTGCTTACCTGGGGGTGTCTTGGCTGTACCTGCTGGGCTGGTGGCTGGACTCTTGGGGGCGCTTTGTCCAGTTCTGGGGCTCCCCTCCTGCTGCTTCTCCTTCCCTGCTGCACTGTTTGCCTGGAGAGGAGAGTAACCCCATGTCAGTCACTGCACCCTAAACCTGCACCCTAAACCTGCAGCCTCAACACCTGTGTCCCCCATCTTAACCAATGTTCCCTTTACCAAACTTTAACATTTACCTTCTGTACCAAGTTTCATTTTTGAGACATTTTTGACTGATTTAGACTTGGTGAGTTTAGCAGGTCACTGAAGCAGGCCCATCTGGAATGGGGCAAACTTCCAGAATCAAACTGTCAGCCAGACAAATGAAGCCGCCTTTAACTACACCCACAGCAGTGATGCCTGTCAAAGTGAACCACTTTAACCATGTTCACAAGCACAATGTGTTCATGTACATTCAAATGTTTTAGTTTTATGGGCAAAAACAAATGTCCCATTTTTCCCTTACTGTTGACATTACTTTGACATAGCTATTCTGTCAGTAAAACATGTGGCCAGTACAGCCCACACAGGTACCCTTAACCAGTACTGTCTCTACTGTGCACATGTGGCTGAAGAGCTACTGTGCCCCCTGCAGGACTGGAGGGGAGTTACCATGGAGCTGGTGCCGTTGGTGAGCGTGGGCAGCTGGAGCTGGGTGCTGGGCACAGGTTCGGTCTGTCTGCCGCTGTTCACTTCAACCTGCGGGACCAGCACAGGAAGTCTGGTCAGTACTACAGCATGGCACACCAGGCCAAGGATAAAGTTGAACTCAAATCATGTACCTCCAAAATAACAACTTTGTACAAAAACACACTGCTGCATATCTTTCCTATCACTGTGCATTACTGAATAAACAGTTGACCTCTCGGCTCCCAGCATGCACCTTGTGCGTGTTGGTGGGCGGGGCTGGGATAGGGACAGTGGCTAGGACTGGGGCCGGAGCCATGGCCGGGGGCGTGTCCTGGCGCTCCGTGCTGTCCAGCAGGGCCCGGTCTGAGCTGCTGGTGGACGTGGAGCCCAGCTCCTCCTCAGCCAGCAGCCTCCGGCTCACCTCCAGCTCATACTCCTCCTTAGACCTCCTGCAGGGAGAGGGAGAGAGGGGGCCGGATCAGCCAGGGTGTCTGAGCAGAAATACAGAACTGCAGCAACTCCTCACAGACCAACTGTATTAAACGATCCATCAGCTCTACACCTCCATCCATCAGCACACTCACACCTCCAGGCTCGCACACACTTGCACACACATGCACTCACACTCACGCTCTCACACACGCACTCGTGCAGTCACACACTCGCGCACTCGCGCACACACACACACACACACTCGCGCACTCGCGGCACACACACACACTCTCACGCACACACTTGCACATGCACTCATGCACTCACACTCACGCTCTCACACATGCACTCGCGCAGTCACACACTCGCGCTCACACACATGCACACACACTTACTCACTCACACACCCACACGCGCACACACACACTCACGCACGCACTCCGGGCTGGGCCTCGCGCACACACTCGCACATGCACACACACACGCTGGGCTGGGGCTAATCTCTCATACTCACCCAGCTGTCCTCCTCCCACCTAATTTCATTAATTATTCACTTCTCTGCCTCCGCACTTCCGAGTCTTAAGGTGCAAAAGGTTTAGAACATAAAGACTTCTTTTCCCTAAAGTGAGTTCTAAATTCAAATGCCGCCCCCCCTCCCCCACTCTCCATATGGTCTCAGACCAGCCAGGCTGGCAGAGTCAGAGCCGGGTCTGAGGACCCAGGGTCTGGCAGCAGGTCCAAACAGGTCTCCCATCCACCCACAACTTCCCAAATTTGCACTTTGGCTAAAAATACCGCTCTGGCTGCCTTTTAGTATAAATCCCACTAACCAATATTGGCCAAAGCCCTAAGGAGCTTAGCTCAGCAAAGACACACAGCTTATCGTGTGTCCCATCAATCCCATTACAGGTGCAGTTCCCACTGTCTCCAGTAGGGGGCAGCCATCAGTTGGGGCCAATATTTTACTCAGAACTGCAGGGTATACAGGATGAGGACCAAACCGCAGGGCCTTTCAGTGGCTATGTCACTGTTACATTACATAAACAAACACTGCACTCATTGTGCACACCCCCAGAGCCCTCAGTGTGGAAGCAGTGCAGTGCAGTGCAGGAGGTGCTAGTGTAATTTGCCACTGTAGCTCTGATAAATTTATCCATGTGATCGTCTGAGTGGGGGCCTGCTGGGGACACAGGAGAACCCCTTTTTTAAACGGAAACGCACTGACCATCGCCTGGGAGACAGCCTCCCACCAAATCACTGGGCAACTTCCTTACTTTAAAAATTAAAACACTAAATAAGAACTATTTCTGTAAGATAATCATTTGGACTTTTTGGAGAGCTGCCAGCTGCTTCCTTAACCTGGTTTGGAGCTGTAATGGGATTTGGCCCAGGGGTAATCCAGGGTAATTTTGGGCTTTCTGAGGGGTGCTGTCGGGACTCTGCCGGTCAAACACTGACACACAATCTGCCACTAATCCTCCGTTTTAAAACACACACAGCAGGAGCACAGCAGCAACTTTCCAACCATCCCAAAGCCAGGAAACCCCCCCGCCGGGTCTAAATACAGCCCAAAACACACTAATGACACAGTCAATCATCTCCACTGTCCAAAACACTATCAATCTAACATCATACTAATCTAACTATTCATACTGCCTTTTGTTTTGCTCCTGTTTCAGGAAGACACCTAGAGACAGTGAGAGAGCAGTATACTGTCCAGAAATGCATCTGCAATTCCAAGCTGCGACCTGTAGGTGGCAGAGTAGAAATGGGGGTGGATGAGAGTCCATGCGCCTCTAATCCAGGGACCGTCCCCTGGCCCAGCTCTGCCTCAGGGCAGCAGCTTTTGGGTCTTACTCAGCA